>OX328124.1:120060054-120535835 GCA_946811695.1 Gonocerus acuteangulatus
AAAACTAATATGTTAAAAGTTTTGTTACGTTTGGAGTTAAGGAAGGGTTAGAATAAAATATTTTATTAACAGACATGAAAAGTTTTGGGAACTTTGTATACTTTCATTAATATCTCGAACACGGTTGGGAAATTTTGATAACAGTATAGAAACTATTTGAAAGCTTTCTAAATTCTCTACAAAAAAGATTCTGAAGCAATTTTTGATTAGGGGATGTCAATCGAAGAAATAAGTGCTTAAATCTTCAAATACGTGTGTTTAGTTCTTATGAACGGGTTTTTGTCGTTCTTTTGGTAATTTTTGTCTCTTTTCCTTAGTTTTTTATTGCTTTTTATTTTTGTGATTTATTATGTTGTATTTGTTAGGAAAATGTATTAATTAAAATAAGAAAAACAATTCATTGTTAGAAATATATCAGGCTGTACCGTATGAAATGTCAGTTTTGGATTTGCCGATTTCCTTCAAATGTCTTGAAACTGTCGAGGCTCCTACTCCGAGTTCTTTGGCATATTTCCTAGTGTTTGCAATTGCTTAGACAGTCAAATGTATTTGCCAATAAAACAGGATACGTATAATTAGAAGCAATATTTTGTTTGTTAGAATTCGAAGATGCCGTACGAATATCTAGATTACAGTACTGGTGTTGATTTCGTTCTTTAGAATTGTTCTTGGTATTCCCTATTTTCATCTGTTACCCATAGTTTTTTTATTGCTAGTAGTTTTTTCTTATTGATAATAGAATATAAATCTATTTGGCTATAAAACAGGATACGTAAAATTAGTAACAATATTTCGGAGATTTCTGAGCGAAATGCCTTGTAAGATTTTCTACCACCACGAACGACGTTTGTCCTCTATTTACCTCACATTTTAATTGGTTGCTGTTTTTAACTCGTTTCCTGCTTCACTCCACAGATGGGAAACACGCTTCTGACGTCGACCCAATGACGTCATCCGAAGTGCCTAATAAATGATTTCACGTTTTAGAACAGGTTAGATATCGAAAATAGTTGTGCTCCAAATTAGAATCTATTGTTGAGTAATTATATGAATCTTTGGATAATAATTCCAATAGTTAAAATTATAACTCAATTGGAAAATATGTATTTAATAGAACTCATTAAACCTTTTACAGAGAACTCTATTTTTTATTTTAATTTTCTTGATCAACAGGTCTTTGCATATATTTGAAAACTCTGTTAATATAACCTCTATATCGTTTTTGTTTAATTCAATATTAAGAAATCCTTTTTTCAATGATTTTATGTTTTTAGGCCAATCTATAATTCCTGTGGGTTAATATGTTTTTTAAATTGAAGCTTTAAAGCCTCAACTGGAATATTTGTGTAATCACCCTTCACAGTTAATTTATTAGAATCATGAGTGACCGTTTTTGTGTTACAACTAACAATCTTTGAAAACGAAGTTTAACTATCCTTGTTATTGTTATTTTCCTTCTGTTTGGCCGAAATTTTCTATTCATGGTCTAATTCTCCTTGAATTTTTTGACTAGATCAAGAACCTATTTTAAGCACTCTTAAATTCCTTAATCTAATTGAGGAAGTTTATCAAGCTTGACATAGTCACTTTTGGGTAAATACGGGTGGTCTATACCGAGTATTCTAACCCTTCCTTAACTCCAAAGTCAGACAAAAATTGTAGATTGTGCAATTATGTACCAAATTTGTCTTCACACTTTTTTTCATTAGATTAACCATTTCTGAGAAAAGGCGATTCCAGAATTATCTTTAGTTGTATTCAACATAATATGCCAGACTCGGCTAGATGTTTTTCGAGGGAACAATACTTCTGCTACCTGCTGGACCTCTTTGTAAGGACCTGATAATAAGTACCGTTACAGCCCCAGCCCAGCTATAAACCACGCAAAATGACCTGCTTGACATTTGATAATATTAAACTTGTGAAGTAGTTCCTCTCTGTTTACCTCAGTTATTAATTTTTATTTATGTTGTACGCCTTATTTTTTAATTGGGTGCTGTTATTTTGATTGCATTTTTTTTTTCAATAAAACAAAGCTAGTAAATGAGAAGGATGTTCACGCTTATATAGAAAATCATTTTGGAAGAGACTGGGAGAATTTCGGGGGGGGGGGCTGAAAGGATTTTGGGGGTATGGGATAATAAAAATCTAGAACATGGAATAGTTAGACAATTAAAACGTTAGGTACTTACGTATTAGCGTCAAAGCAGGTTAAAGAGTCGGGTCTCAGAGAGCTGGATCAAGGAGTCAAATCAGTTTTTTCCAATATGGCGACGGGATTATCAACGATTTGGGTTAACTAGAGTTATGATATAACCTTTTGCTAGCGAAAACGCGTAGTACTTATTTTAATAGCATAATTGCTATGCGTTTCCGCTCGCTACGCTCGCTCAAGGTTATATCAAAACTCTAGTCAATCCAACTCGTTGATAATATAGATCAAGGATGGTTTTTCGCTGGATAATGGACTGATAAACGATTTCGCATTGCTTCGAAACAGTAGCTTTCATCCTAGCTATTCTGTTGTCGCTAACTCGCACAAAAACTGAAATCGCGTAACTAAAAAAACAACAACAATTGCGTGGGTAAATAAAGCACAAATGAATTGCATTAAAAAGACGAAGGGAACAAGATGGCTACTATAAACACAATAGATGATATCTCTGATAGTGATTGACCAATAGAAATGCGTTATCCATGATCCAGATCTCTGAAAGAGACCCGCCTCTTTAACCTGCTTTGACGCTAATACGTAAGTACCAAACGTTATTACGCCCAAAAGAAATTATTTTTTTCTGAACTAAGTGATCTTATTATTAATTTTAAGGTTTTAAGGGACACATTTCTTCCGATTACGGGGGTGCAGCCCTATCTGCCCCCCCCCTTATATATGCCCATACACGTTTTTGTTTTATTTTATTTATGTATAGCGCTTTACTTTAGAATGAGAGCCGGCTTGTGTAATTCCCGCTTCTGTGTAAGTTACTACTGCCGGTTTCCCTGACGCCTTAACATCACTTTTATTTGAGATGTTTGAGAGAATGTTGACAATTTTCACGAGATATATAAAAAAAAGAAGTTTATTTCTATTCTAAGATTTTCAAATGACGTTAGGGATAAGAACGGAACCGCGCTAAGATGATGCAGTTCCTGCGAGTCGGACTTTTATTTTATTTATATAGGCTATTTACGGCAAATTATTCAGTAATGTTTTCTACACTACAAAAATTCTGAGTAAAGTGCTTAGTTATGCAGCTCCTGCGTGACGGAGTTGTTGAATTTTCAATATCGCAACTTTTTCAGTTTTTTTTAACACCCTTAGGAATTTGATATTTTTTTATGGATATAGTGTCTTACCTTTTAATGATCCTGTTCCAAATTACTTGGAGACGGTTTTAGCAAAGATTATGTTTACTTATACACTAGTCAAAACAGAAATAAAATAGGCGACAAAAATAACCGTTAAAAAATCAGTTCAGTCGATAAAAAACGTAATCTGGAAACAGAAGATAGTTGCGACTCGAATTGGTCAACCGAATTTTGTCACACTGACCTAGCATCCCTGCAATTCAAATTCATATTCCGTATGATGCGTGGATAAACGTTGCTCCCGAAATGAGATTATTATTACAAGGACGGCCGTATAATGTCTTAAAGCCTGGTTGGGCTTCGATTATTTACGAAATTGTTTGGAATGAATTGAAATTGCCTTGTGCATTCCAATTCAAGAAAGCGGCAATTAACTATCTTCCCGGGGATATTTTTCCTAAAATTACAGGAAAATGATCCGAATGCCAAACACCTCTTAACCTGTACAGTGTCAGCCCTCCAAATAATAATGGATTAAACATGGTGGTTTCGATGTTTGATACTCAGGGTATTGCGCATTCGAAAAAAAGGCAATTGCGGGGAAATCTAAGGCGAGATGTTTGCGAACAATTGCGGTGAAAATCGACATACATGTGGCGCCGAGATGAAGCTGAACGTACGATGGAATTCGGAGACATTGAACCTGCGAATATCTATTCTGAATACGTTTTGCGTAAGGCAAAGCAACAGAGCAAAGATGCCGAATTAGGGGTTGGTAATTTTAAAAATCCCATTTTATCACTTCTGCAGCTAAAGTACGATTCAAAATACGCTGGCTGTTTGAAGGAACTTGCTCTAGATAGTTTTATCTTATGTATTGGTCACCTGAGCAGATATTTTTGAATCAGCAATTGCATCGAAACCACATGACCGGCAGCATCAGTATTGATGCTACTGGTTCAGTAATAAAACCAATTTTTAAACCTGATGGATCGAAAAATGTAATCTTTCTGTACCAGGCTGTTTGTGGGATCGGTGGGAAAATTTTGCCACTTTTTCAAATGGTTTCCGAAAAGCACGACGCTGTCCGATGCGTTGGGTTATTGAGCACCACGAAAATCCATGCCAAGTTTAGTCAGCTTTGTAAAGACGTTCTGACAGTGGCATTCTTTCAACGAACGAAAATTCTTTCAAAACTGTCAACTACAAACGATTTAGAACGAATTGAGACCATAAGAAAACACGCACCCCTAAAACTAAAAAAGTCGCCATTTTGGAAAGTCATAAAGCGGCTGTAACTTTTTTTCTAAGCAACTACAAGCGAATATTCTTTCAAAACTATCAACTACAAACGATTTAGAACGAATTGAGACCATAAGAAAACACGCACCCCTAAAAATAAAAAAGTCGCCATTTTGGAAATTCATAAAGCGGCTGTAACTTTTTTTCTAAGCAACTACAAACGAAAATTCTTTCAAAACTATCAACTACAAACGATTTAGAACGTATTGAGACCATAAGAAAACACGCACCCCTAAAACTAAAAAAGTCGCCATTTTGAAAATTCATAAAGGGGCTGTAACTTTTTTTCTAGGCAACTACAAACGAAAATTCTTTCAAAACTATCATCTACAAACGATTTAGAATGTATTGAGGCCATAAGAAAACACGCACCCCTAAAACTAAAAAAGTCGCCATTTTGAAAATTCAAAAAGCGGCTGTAACTTTTTTTCTAGGCAACTACAAACGAAAATTCTTTCACTACAAACAACTAAAAACGATTTTACGTCGAATAAAAGTGGTTTGGTTCCAATCGGTTGAAGTCGGGTGCGGGGTATTTTTTGACCCCCCGGTTCTCAAAAACGGGGCAACTACAAACGAAATTTTTTTCACTACAAATAACTACAAACGATTTGCAATTTTTTGAGTCTATTGTCATATTTTTTTTCGAAAGTGGGGTGCCAAGTTCGGCTGTGAGAAGTGGGGCCCGGCTGTGAGAAGTGGGGCCCGGCTGTGAGAAGTGGGGCCCGGCTGTGAGAAGTGGGGGTCCGTGATCTGGTCCCTGGCCCGGCTCTGAGATGTGGCGGCCCTGGTCTCAAGTGATTCGTGAACGAGCCGATAGAGGTCAGCACCACAGCACATGTCTCAGGAAAGTCAGCGCTCCTTAGTTTGACAGTGATAGTTCCGAGTTGGGAGTAGAAGAGTCAGGAAGAAGTCCTTCGAACATTTAAGCTTTCCTTGTTTACTGCATGAATTTCGCATGGTAATGTGCTTAAGAGGGCGTGAATTTTTTAAAATTTAAATTAGGGCTTCTCATCTATGTGCCGTTATATGGAAACTTGAAGAAAGCATTGTCTATTCTGTGGCAGCAATGAATGCTTATGTGTTTTACTTAGTTCTTACCCTACTCTGTATTCATAACACAACACCAGCAGAAAGCAGAGGTAAGAACAATTATTAATTATCAATTAATAAATCAAAATTATAATTTAAAGGAATATACAAGTACAGGAACTGTGCCATCTTAGCGTGTTTCAATATAATACTTACTCCTAGGACTAATTGAAAAGCTTGTAAATATTTATTCAAGAGTCGGCAATCCTGAGCAATTAGTGTGCCAACTCCGATTTTCGTAAGACTTCACATAACGATTCATTTAATCACAAATAAGAATAAAAACGTGAAAAGAAAAGTGGCTCAAATCACATAAACAGTTTTGTTTTCCATTTTAGCGCGGTTCGTCCCTCCTTCCATAGGAAGAAAACTCGCTTATGAGATTGAAATGTGTTTCAGAACCCATAGTGGGTCTCCCGTGGTCTAATGGTTAGCGCCTTGGATTCATAAGCGGGAGATGGTGGGTTCGATCCCCACCTCCGGCAGGAATTTTCTCATCTCAGGGCTCGTTGGGAAAATTCCTCGCTGTACCCTGGATGTCGGCGCTAATGACCTAGAAGTAGATGCGCCGTAAAAAAAAAAAAAAAAAAAAAAAAAAAAAAAAAAAAAAGAACAGAACCCATAGATCTCGAAAATAAGAAGACGGGGAATCATTTCCGCTTAGGATAATGTCGGTTTCCTGTTATGGACTCTTAAAACTTCCTTCTCTTTGAAATTTTATTTTATATTTTTCACTAAAAACCAAACCCTACCAATAACTTCTTCTGTTCTATTACTAATGACACTAGGGGTAAGATCGAAAACGCGCTACTATGACGCAATTCCTGGGAGTCTGACTTTTCATTGTTATGATACAACTCGTAAAAACAACTACTAAATAAATTTCTATTAAAAAAATGCGATTAACTACATTGAAATGCCCGGTACTTACGTATTAGCGTCAAAGCAGGTTAAAGAGCCGGGTCTCAGAGAACTGGATCTACACCGTGTCAGAGATCCGTATAAAGGAGTCAAATCAGATTTTGCCAATATGGCGACGCACACACGGCAAATTGAGCCATTTAGCGCGACAAAAGTATTTTGTGTTTTTATTTTAATGTTTTTACTTTTTATGTTTTTACTTTTTATGTTTTTTGTTTTTAAATGATTTGTTTAATAAGCCTGAATAAATTATTTTTTACATTGTTTTCAACTATTAAGAGTGTTTAGAATCGGTTAGTAATAAAATAAAACGCAGAATTATGGAAAAAAAATCATGATCTTCGGCAACTGGATTTAAGAATCTTTCTTCCATATAATTACAATCTTTCCATTTGGCCGTTATCTTAGTTACAAGGACTTTCATTATATATTTTATTTGTTCTTCGTATATTTGTGAGTTAAATATTTTATATTTATTCACAATATAAGTACACAATTTTTGATTGCACGTGAGAGCTGAAACTTTGAATAAACTTTCATTTTTCATCACAAAAAACAGTTCTTTTCTTGTTATATATAAAACGGGTTCTTCAGCAGCTATCTGACTACCTAAACAAAATTTAAATTTACATAAAAAGAGGGAAGAAGGGGGAGCTAAAAGTGTCAAGAAAGTAAAGTAGAAGCTTAAGGCTTTTTGGAAAAAAATATTTGGAACTGGAACTTTGTGGAACTTTTTTTGAAACCTTACTCAAACTTAAGTAATCAACAAAATATGTAAAATTTAGTAATCATTTCATTAATAATTTTTTTTCTTTGATATGCCTTTGTGTTATGACAAATATATTATATATTTATAAAGAACATACCACTAGGTAATAAATCCATTGTGAAAAGAATTTATGAAATTTGCACACAATTTTTAAAACACACCTAACTAAGACCGTAGTTGGAACAAGACTAGACAGTGGAAGTGGAAGAGACTAGCAATGGTTGCCTTCCTTATTGTCTTAGACAGGTCTGGATTAAACTAGATAAAAAACTCGTTCGGTTTTCAATGAATAGAAGACTCTTGCACGTGTTGACACGTAAAATGACTTGTTACGATGACATCACATTTTCGACTTTTGTCGCCCTAAAGTAGGTGTTTTGCCCAGTGTGCGACGGGATTATCAACGATTTAGGTTAACTAGAGTTTTGATATAACCTTTAGCTAGCGAAAATGCGTAGCACTTATATTAATAGCATAATTGCTATGCGTTTCCGCTCACTACGCTCGCTCAAGATTATATCTAAACTATAGTCAATCCAACTCGTTGATAATATAGATCAAGGATGGTTTTTCGCTGGAAAATGGACTGATAAACAATTTGGCATCGCTTCGAAAAAGTAGCTTTCATCCTAGCTATTCTGATGTCGCTATCTCGCACAGAAACTGAAATCGCGTACCAAAAAAAAAACAACAATTGCGTGGGTAAATAAAGCACAAATGAATTGCGTTATAAAGACAAAGGGAACAAGATGGCTACTATAAACACAATAGATGATATCTCTGATAGTGATTGACCAATAGAAATGCGTTATTCATGATCCAGATCTCTGAATGAGACCCGCCTCTTTAACCTGCTTTGACGCTAATACGTGAGTACCAAATGCCCTAAAGGTTGCTCTGATAAATGAAAAGTTGTCAATTTATAAAAATGAAATATTATTAATTACAAAAAAAAAAATTATAATAGTCTTCTTCATCGCTATCCGAATCGTAAATATTTTCGATTCATGGGCGTATATAAAGGGGGGGGGGCTGCAGCACCTCCCGAAATCGGTAAAATGTGTCATAAAAATCTTGAAAATAAATTGAAAAAGATCACTCAGTTCAGAAAAAATTAATTTCTTTTGGGTGTAATAGCGTTTTAATTTGCAAACTATTCCAAGTTCTAGACTGTTCCACACCCCCAAATGCTATCCCCCCCCCCGAAATTCTGCCAGCCCCCTCCGAAATTATTTTCTTTACACGCTTTACATTTTTACCGATTCAAATAACTTCCAAGTCCGATTTTCGTAACATTCCGTGTTCTGATGTACGAGAATTTTTCAATTTATTAAAGAAAAAAAAAAAGTAATTGTGAAGTTTAAGGCCTCGGGTACGATACGAGCGACAGAGCGACCGAGCGTTTAGCAGAAGAGGGGCACTGGCTACGATACAGAGCGGCTGGGCGGTAATTTCATTTAGTCTCCGTCATCGCATACTCCAATGTACGCATTTTCATTTAAAAAATTAAAATTTTAAATTTTAAGTTTTTAAAAATGGTTTACCTTGCATGTTTAATGCGTTCCCAACCTCTTCTCATAGTTTCTTGGTTATGATTGTATTTTTAAGATCACTGTGTCTGCCATTCCGTACTTTGTATACTTAACATGAAATTAAAAGCTCACATTCACTATCATCCAATTTACTCTTTTATTAGTATTCATATTTTAAAATCATTTACAAGAAAGGTAGCTAGAAGGTTATAAGTAGAGCCCGGAAGTTTGGCATTTATATTTGGTTAAAAAGGCAGGCAAAAAGGCACTTGAAATACTAAAAATAGGCAGTACTGTAATTAAAATAGGCATTTACTAGGAGTGAAGGCAAAGAGGAATCTCACTCATTAGTAATGAAAATATGTATTTTAAATACTCATTAATTTCTTTATCACCAATTTATCACAGAATTAGTGTACTTACTCTTACTTTCCCTTGTCATAAGCAACAAGATGATTTTTCAAAGTATCATCTGTCATAGACCTTCTCAGAAAAAATGTTTTTCATCATGGAAAAACTTCCTCTGCATTATCTAATCATTTCGAAATCCGGAATACCAGGTAACTAACTACACCATTGTCACAGCGAAAGGGGTGTGAGGGAAGGAGACGTACTTCTCTCATCCTCTCTCTTTCCTGGTATTCGTTATGCTTGTGCATTCCTTCTACTAAGGAAGGTTCTGTTATTTACAGAGGTTAAATCTATGGGTTGTGAAAACAAGCTTTCGAATAGATATTTGGGACGGCAATATGTAATTTAATTTGTGCAACTTTTTTTTGTCTTCGATGAACGGAAATTCATTGTGTGCTTTTTAAAATGTTTAAAAAAAATTGCATAACGCCCAAAAAAGGCTTTAAATCTTAAAATAGGCAACGGAAGCCAAAATAGGCATAAAAGGAAAAATAAAAAGGTACTTACGTATTAGCGTCAAAGCAGGTTAAAGAGGCGGGTCTCATTCAGAGATCTGGATAACGCATTTCTATTGGTCAATCACTATCAGAGATATCATCTATTGTGTTTATAGTAGCCATCTTGTGCCCTTGGTCTTTTTAACGCAATTCATTTGTGCTTTATTTACCCACGCAATTGTTTTTTGTTTTTTTTTGTGTGTTACGCGATTTCAGTTTCTGTGCGAGTTAGCGACATCAGAATAGCTAGGACGAAAGCTACTTTTTCGAAGCGATGCGAAATTGTTTATCAGTCCATTGTCCAGCGAAAAAACATGCTTGATCTATATTATCAACGAGTTGGATTGACTAGAGTTTAGATGTAATCTTGAGCGAGCGTAGCGAGCGGAAACGCATAGCAATTATGCTATTAATATAAGTGCTACGCGTTTTCGCTAGCTAAAGGTTACATCAAAACTCTAGTTAACCTAAATCGTTGATAATCCCGTCGCCATATTGGCGAAATCTGATTTGACTCCTTGATCCAGATCTCTGACATGGTGTAGATCCAGTTCTCTCAGACCCGGCTCTTTAACCTGCTTTGACGCTAATACGTAAGTACCAATAAAAATCGTCTCTACACTTCCTAAATGCACGAAAACATATTTATTTCTATCTGATTCTTCAATATATCCAGACAGATAAAAAAGGTGTTTTGCCTAACTACCGGGCTCTAAGTTATAAACATTGGATGGGAATAAACATCTTCCCACGTAATAATAAGAAGAGAAACAAAAACCATAAATGTGAAGTTTTCTTGTTTTTGATAAGCTCCTTGATGTCAGGTGTCATATTCGTTGAAGTTATTTTAAGAATTGATTGGATATGTTCATTTGTAAGCGTTGAGGGGTGATTACAGTTTTATTGCTCTTCTGAAAATTTAGGAACATTTATTTACGCGGTTGTGATGATTTGCAAATGACCTGGTGTTCATGAAGCTTTAAAATTGAATGAATTGTTTAAAATTGGGAATTTCATTTCATTCATTTTGTGGAAGATGAGAATAGTGAAAATTTTTTTTTTTTTTTTGGTCCACTGTGCCAAATGATTTAAATGAGGGAACTGATCTAAAGTTTGATTTTCCCACAGCATCAACTTCATTTCAAAGGCTTGAATAAATTTGAGTGACTATCAGATTTTTACCATGTAACTTTAAATTCAGATCGGTCAAGTGCTTATTTATCGTCGATACAAAAGCTGAGTATCGAATGTGAAAATCACCACTTTCCAGAGTGAAAATACTTTTATTCATTACTTTGCTATTGGACTGTCAAATAGTCGGCAGATTCGACCTTTTGACAGTGGTTGTTTTCCCTTTCACAAGGTGATCTTAGACAGGGCCGCCACATGGGGGGGGGGGGGACTGCCGAGTACAGTTGGAAAAAATGTATAGGTTATGAGCTTGTAAAAAGAATGGGGTTTAGAAACATAGACGGGTGTAGCCTATATTTCTTGGAATGGGATCTATATATTTTTTTAAGTAAAGCTGGAATGGTCGGGATTCGGCTAAAGAAACCTTAATACGATTTTTGTTAAAAAAAATCTATATTTAGGACGTTTCGGCTACTCGTTGGTAGCCTTCGTCAGCTATGGAAATGCCTGGAGGCAGAGGAAGACCAATGTTGACAGTTAAGTAACCATTGTGGAAGAATTAGAGACACTTCCACAATGGTTACTTAACTGTCAACATTGGTCTTCCCCTGCCTCCAGGCATTTCCATAGCTGACGAAGGCTACCAATGAGTAGCCGAAACGTCCTAAATATAGATTTTTTTTTAACCAAAATCGTATTAAGGTTTCTTTAGCCGAATCCCGACCATTCCATCTTTACTTATTACCTCGACGGCTAACTATCTAATCATCATGATATTTTTTTTAATGTGCATAAAGGACAAAGCAAGTGCAGTCCCAGAATAGTATATATCATTATGAGTCGTAATAAAACTACAAGTACCGAAAGTGACCTTTGCTGCACCGACTGTCGGCTTTTATTCTCATTTCGCTCAAAACTCAAGATGAAAATAATTTTAAGATGTCCAAAGTCCTATAGGCCAAAGTACTAGAATTTTCAGTCTGGCTCAGAGAAGTTGGGGCCCGTGATCTGGTCCTGGGCCCGGCTATGAGATGTGGCGTCCCTGATCTTAGATTCGAGAGTTTGCCGTACATCTGTCAGACACGTAGACAAAAATTGGGGGGAAAAATCATTCAAAAATCCATTTTCTGGAGGCAGTGCGAGTCAAACAAACTACGGCTTCTGACTCAGGGACCTCAATAACATAAGCATGGATTTTTTCAGTTTTTGTCTAAGTCTTTTTCTCTATTTGATCTTCAAGTGACCTTCATATGACTTTTAGGAAAATGTGTAAGGTCAAACAAACTACGGTTTCGGACTCAAGGACCTCAAAAACATACGCATGGATTTTTTTCAGTTTTTGTCTAAGTCTTTTTCTCTATTTGATCTTCCAGTGACCTTCACATGACTTTTAGGAAAAGGTGTAAGGTCAAACAAAGTACGGTTTCGGACTCAAGGACCTCAAAAACATATGGATGGATTTTTTTTTTTTTTTTTCAGATTTTTCATACGGTTATTCTGTACTTGACCTTCAAATAACCTTGAATCTGATGTCATGAAGATTAACCAACCCGCTCATCGTAATCAGCGACCCCAAAAGGACCATATCGCTCTGTTGTTTTTTTTTTTTTTTTTTTTTTTTTTTTTTTTTTTTTTTTTTTTTTTTTTTTTTTTTTTAGGTCAAATGTTGACCTGCATTATCTTTAATTATAGAATAATAATTATTTGACTATAAGATGAAAATCATGGCGTACGATCAAGGGCTACAGTTTCCAACTGTTAGTTACTTCTCATTGGTTTGGTATTCAACATATCGAAAATAAGTGATTTGGACTTTTATCTACACTGAGAAAATAAAGTTTGGATACGGTGGAGGAAGTATGAAAACCCACAATTATTCAATGATTTTTTTTTAATTTATTTTTTTTTTTTTTCCTACTCATAAAGATTTAATATTTGCAGTGCCTCCAACACTTGTAGGCCTTATGCAAGTCAAATTTTCAACCACTTTAATAGTTAACATTTATAAATATGTACATTGTTGATAATATTTATGTTTTATTTAAGTTCCAAGTCAATTAAAATATTTTGAGCACAATATATTATTTAATTTTAAGTTATGGGACTACAAGTGTTTATCTCTTAAACACTTTAACTCTTAATAAAGATTTAATAGTTGCAGATTTCACTGGAAAACCTGAAGACTTAAAAGTGCGCATTTACAAAAGGTATGTACAATATGTGCATTTTGTCAAACAAATAATATTTACTAATGGTAATGACATTTTTATTTTACCACATTTTCATTTCAGACACTCAGTAGTTTTTTCCGCGGTTCCTCCCCCCCCCCTCCATAGGGAAGAATCCCGCTTATAAAGTTGACCTCATACCGCAATCCGGGTGTGCCGACTAGAAAATTTCTCGTTTCAGAACCCGTAGATCACGAACATTATGGTGAAATCAATTTTACTGATTTTTTTTTTTTTTTTGTCGTAACTGTAATTATAAGAATAATGATGATTTCACATATTTAAATATAATTAATACAGCATTCTACAAAATCAAAATGCTTCTTGTCCATTTTATACAATTCTAAAGTGCCCCTTACACATTTTAGTAACCTGGTCGAGTACAGCTCTAAATGTCATAAAAACAAAGCTCTCAAAGAAAATTCAAAAATTACATGCTAAAAGAGGTTGTTTTTGTTTCCTCAACAATTGAATTTCCTGGACAAGGCTCCTTTTGTGAGGACAAGGAGCCACATTGTTTATTGTTTAGAATGCAAGTGTTTATCGAGTGTGTTTGATATTGTGAGTACAGGCCTTTATTGAGTTTTTTTTTATAAATATATTTATTGTATGAATGAGTCTTAGTGAATAGTGTTGATTTTATTTTTTAGATTTAGTTGTGAGTTAAGGTCAAAAGGTTTTTCTGCTATTTGATAACAAAGATAATATATATAATAATGGTTTATCATGATGATTAGATAGTTAGCCGTCGAGGTGATAAGTAAAGATGGAATGTGTTGAATGTAAATATTATTTATATTTCTGTGTGTATCGATACTATATTGCTAGGTGTGGTCAGGCGCTCCCCACCCTTTTTTTCTTACCTGTAAGCTCCCTACTAGTGCAGTGTCCTGAACCATACGTGATCTGTATTCATCTGCATAATAAAGTGCTTATTCCTATAAATACTTACCTTTTTTAACAGGCTATGGGCCCAGCGGTACTCGGTTGTGTGTTCAATGTTTATGAACTTTCGTTATTTTAGTTTCTCCGGAATAAGTTCAACCGTCAGGTTAGTTTTCGAACAGTTGCACGTGGTTCGTTCGTTGGAATATGGATTCACATCACCAAATCCTGTTAAGTGGATCAGAAAACTGGGAAGTTTGGAAGTTCAGATTAGTCATTGTCTTAAAGAACAAAAATTGCTATGATGTGTGCACTGATGACATTAAGCCACCGGCCGACTCTGATGAAAAAACTAAGAAGGACTGGAATACTAAAGATCGCCAAGCCCAGGAAATCATTACTTCTAGGATGGAAGAAAAGCCACTTTGCCATCTACTGTCTTGTAAATCTGCGAATGAAATGTGGAAAAAGCTACTGACAGTCTCTGACCGGACTTCAGAGGTTAGTTTGCATGTATTACAACAAAAGTTTTTTGCATACAAGTATAAAAATGAGGGAATATCTAGTCACCTATCAAGCCTAGAGGATTTAGCCACTAAAATGAAGAATCTGGGGGAGGAAATTTCAGAGAAAATGCTCATAACCAAAATTATTATGTCTCTGCCAGAGGAGTATAAATACTTTCAGTCAGCTTGGGAGTCAAGCTCTACGCAGACGCTCAGCGAATTGACATCCCGCCTTCTAATTGAAGAAGAACGTCTAGTTTCGAAAAAAGGTGAAGCTTCTGTGTGTGCGTTTGTTACCAAAGTGAAGTGTAAAATGTGTGGTAAGGTAGGCCATTATGCTTCCAATTGTATTTCGAAAAACAAGGTTAGTATACCATTATGTTTCTATTGTAAGAAACCAGGTCACTATATTAAAAATTGTAAAGTTCTTGCTGAAAAAGAAGGTAGAAATAAAAAGTTAGATGATAAAGGCTATAAACATGCTTTTATGACAAATACGTTACCAATGATTAATGATTCAAAGGATCTATGGGTTGTTGACAGTGGTGCTACTGAGCACATGTCATTTAATTTAAATAATTTTGACTTTATAAATGATGTATCTAAAAATGTTAAAATTAGTGATGGAACCTTGTTAAAAGCTACAGGTATTGGAGATGTTTCTGTCAAAACATTCAATGGTAAACAATGGGTGTCATCTATTTTGAAGGATGTTCTTTATGTACCTCAATTAAAAATTAATCTGTTCTCTGTAACTTCAGCTATTGATAAGGGTCATGTATTTTTGATGGAAGGTAATATGTGTAAGATTGTAGATAAAGATAATGTATGTTGGATTTTAGGCAAACGTTATGGTAATTTATATAAATTTTGTTTGACTAGGGATAATAGTAGTGCTGATTTTGTTAGTTCCTGCAAGTCAAAAACTTTGCTTGAGTGGCATTGTATATTAGGTCATCAAAATTTTAACCATGTTGAGAAAATTCTTAAAAATTCTGATATAAATTATATTACGGATAAAAATTCTTTATTTTGTGATGCCTGCTGTCTCGGTAAACAACATACCCTTCCTTATCATATCAGCAAATCTCAGATTAAGGATGTGTGTGAAGTAATTAGTGCAGATTTGTGTGGTCCCATGGAAATAAATAGTTTAGGGGGATCTAGGTATTTTTTGCTACTAAAGGATCACTATAGTAAATTTAGAAAAATATATTTCCTTAAAAATAAAGATAACATTTCCTCAAAATTGAAAGAATTCTTTACTCTTGCAAAACGTGATACAGGAAAAGAGGTAAAATTTTTCCGATCCGATCGTGGTACTAAATTTATGAATAAGGATGTTCAGAATGTGTTGAGGGATTTTGGAATTAGACATCAAAAATCAACTCCACCTCAAAATGCCTGTATAGAACGTGAAATGCGTACTGTTGTTGAATGTGCTCGGACTATGTTATATGCGAAAAAGTTAGATAAAAGTCTTTGGGCTGAGGCCACAAACACAGCAGTGTATATACTTAATTGTTCGGGAACTAGTTCTGTAGAAGGTAAAACTCCCTGGGACCTATGGTTTGGAAATAAATTTAAATATTTTAAAGGACTTGAAATATCTGGCAGTCAGGTTTATGCTCATATCCCAAATCAAAAACATCAGAAATGGGATCCAAAAGGAAAAATTGGAACATTAAATTTACTAGTTTTCTAAAAGAAGAAGGGTTCAGCTCTCTTGAAGCAGATCCCTGTGTGTTTGTTAAATTTAATCCAAATTTACTAATTGTGACATTATATGTAGATGATGGTTTGATTGTGGGTGCTTCAAAATCTGAAATTGATTATTTACTAATAAAATTAAATAAAAAATTTAAAGTCACAAATGGGTTAGCAAAAATATATTTAGGTATAAACATTAAAATTGAAAATAATAATATTATATTAAATCAGATTAGTTATATTGACAAAGTACTTGCTAAATTTAAAATGAAGGATTGTATTCCTGTTAAAACTCCTATGACTCCTAATTATGATGATACTGCAACTGACAGTGCAGTGAACAAACCTTTTAGGGAAGCTATTGGTAGTCTTTTGTATCTATCAAATGTAACTAGGCCCGACATAGCTTATTCTGTAAATTACCTAAGTAGATTCATGAAAAAACCACTAATTAAACATTGGAATCAGTTAAAAAGAATCTTTAGATATTTGAAAGGTACTAGGAATTTAGGGTTGTCTTATTGTAAGAATGGTGATTTGGAAGTTTTCACTGATGCAGATTTTGCAGGAGAAAGGGAAACCAGTAAGTCTACAAGTGGTTATGTAGTATTGTTATCAGGAGCTGCTGTAGCTTGGGGTTCTAGAAGGCAAAGCCAGATAGCTCTGTCTACTGCTGACTCAGAGTTTGTTTCGGCTTGTGAAGGTATTAAAGAAACATTGTGGATTAATCATATGCTTTTAGAACTTAAGATGTGTCATAACTCAACACCATTGTATGTTGATAACAAGAGTGCTATTCACATAATTAACAGAGATAATGGGAAAATATTGAACCGTACTAAACATGTTAGAGTTAAGTATCATTATGTAATTGATAATATAGTAAATAATCTTTCATTACAACATGTATCTTCGGATCAACAAATTGCTGATATATTCACAAAGCCTCTTGTGCAAGTAAAATTTAGAGAAATGTTAGGACTAAACCATTTATGTTGAGAAATATGTATGTATGTACTATTTTTTGTTTTTGTGTGTATTATTTAATTGTGTATTTATATATAGATATTTTCTATCAGTTTTGTATCTTTGATAGGAATAATATTTAAGGAGGAGTGTTGAATGTAAATATTATTTATATTTCTGTGTGTATCGATACTATATTGCTAGGTGTGGTCAGGCGCTCCCCACCCTTTTTTTTCTTACCTGTAAGCTCCCTACTAGTGCAGTGTCCTGAACCATACGTGATCTGTATTCATCTGCATAATAAAGTGCTTATTCCTATAAATACTTACCTTTTTTAACAGAATGGTTGGGATTCGGCTAAAAAAACCTCAATATGATTTTTGTTTAAAAAAATCTATATTTTGGACGTTTCGGCTACTCATTGGTAGCCTTCGTCAGCTAAAATGACAAAAAAAAAAATAACAGAAACCAAAAAAAGTTTATAATTGTGATAAGCTGGTTGTTTATCGGTTGACAAGTAATCAAAGTATGATGTTTCTTGACATTGGGGCGCTCCGGACCTTCCCAAAGGTTATAGTTCTGTTACTTATTGTGATAAGTAACAGAACTATAAATACAATTAACTTAATATTAGAGAACAATTTCGTCTTAAATTCTTAGAATGAGTAGAATGAAAATCAATAGAAACATAACAGAAAAAGAAGGAAAAAAAGGGGGGCTATTTTACTGAAGTTTATATAAGTAAATAGGTACAATAATTGATTTTAATAGTAATTAGTAACATTAATTGATTTTACAAAGAAATAAGAAACTACATACCAATGAAAACTATAGTAGCTAATAGTAACATTAATTAATTTTACAAAGAAATAAGATACTACATACCAATGGAAATGCCGGGAGACAGAGGAAGAGGAAATGCCTCCCATTGGTATGTAGTATCTTATTTCTTTGTAAAATTAATTAATGTTACTATTAGCTACTATAGTTTTCATTGGTATGTAGTTTCTTATTTCTTTGTAAAATCAATTAATGTTAATAATTACTATTAAAATCAATTATTGTACCTGTTTACTTATATAAACTTCAGTAAAATAGCCCCCCTTTTTTTCCTTCTTGTTCTGTTATGTTTCTATTGATTTTCATTCTACTCATTCTAAGAATTTAAGACGAAATTGTTCTCTAATATTAAGTTAATTGTATTTATAGTTCTTATCACAATTATAAACTTTTTTTGGTTTCTGTATTAATTTCTGTTTTTTTTTTGTCATTTTAGCTGACGAAGGCTACCAATGAGTAGCCGAAACGTCCAAAATATAGATTTTTTTAAACAAAAATCATATTAAGGTTTTTTTAGCCGAATCCCAACCATTCCATCTTTACTTATAATGATTTATGAGCTGTGAAAAGTTCTCAAATCATTGTTCCCTTCAACAAAAAGCGCGTTTGCTTCCGGAGCACCTAAAATATATAAATAAAAAATAAAATATATGTATTTGCATTAATATACTAGAAGTTTGTCATAATTTTGACAAGAAAATATTTTATAGATCTTACATTCTATTATTAGTCAGAAAGCTGTTAACTTACGATTCACGAAGTGTTTTATGCACCTTGCAATTTTGGTGTAGTGCATCTCTTGGGTAGATAAGAAGGTAAATTTGTGTTGGCTAGACTTACCGTGGAACACCAGGTATTGTGAGCCAATAATAGTGTTTTATTCAGAATCCAATTTTACAATAAATAATAAATAAGGCAGACACTTTTAAGGGGGTTAAAATGTAAATTAAAAAAACATCAAATTCCCATTTTTTTAAAAAATATTAAATGAAGTGTTATTACACTGCAATTTAAACACTGTCTTCAATAAGCACAATTGAAAATAATTATAAAAGGGCAGACACTTTTTGTGGGGTTTAATTATCAGGAAACATGAAAATAAATGTTGCCTAGGATACACTGCGTGTAACCATAAGAATAAATGAGAGCATCAGCCAGTTATGGTTGTTCTCTGTGCTCTCATTGGTTCTTGCTCACATGATCTTGAACAGTGGTTCCGGTTTAAATGGCAGCGTGAATAAAATACTCATTTAATATTAGAATAAAAACAACTTTTTGTTTGCATGTATCACCCTTAAAAGTGTCTGCCTTATTTATTATTCATCGTAAAGTTGTCTTAATTTTACATTAAAGTTGGCTTCTGAATAAAACTCTTATTTTTTTGCACCTTTCCCCTGTGTCCAGTACTCGGTGTTGCACTGTAAGTCTAGCCAACACATATTTACCTTTTTATCTACTCAAGAGATGCACTATAGCAAAATTTCAAGGTGCATAAAACACTTGATGAAACATACGTTACCATCTCTTGTATTATATTTGTAATAGCGCGTCTCTTTTGCAGAGGTTCGTCTATTACCACCCCTACAGAAATCTGTGATGGTAGTTATACCAATCTAACTACACAACTATCGACGGACAAGCCTACTAAAATTATAATCCACGGCTGGAAAAATGATGCAACCAGCAATATATTCAAGGAACTAGTTGGAGGTGAGTTAAACTGATATTTTCTAAAATATCTTAGTAATCTTGCATTTTCCCACCTAGATGAATGTCGACAGTATTCAACAACTAGAATTTTCAAAAAGAGTCATGACATTTTTTATGTATTTATTCACTGTTAATAGGCATGGGAACATTTTCCCACATAGATGAACGTCGGCAGTATTCAACAACTGTAGAATTTTCAAAAAGAGTCATGACATTGTTTATGTATTTATTCACTGTTAATAGGCATGGGAACATTTTCCCACCTAGATGAATGTCGACAGTATTCAACAACTGTAGAATTTTCAAAAAGAGTCATGACATTGTTTATGTATTTATTCATTGTTAATAGGCATGGGAACATTTTCCCACCTAGATGAATGTCGGCAGTATTCAACAACTGTAGAATTTTCAAAAAGAGTCATGACATTGTTTATGTATTTATTCACTGTTAATAGGCATGGGAACATTTTCCCACCTAGATGAATGTCGGCAGTATTCAACAACTGTAGAATTTTCAAAAAGAGTCATGACATTGTTTATGTATTTATTCATTGTTTAGGTGTCCATTAAGGGCGGTTTCACTCTGTATATAAAATATATATATATACAGAGTGAAACCTCCCTTAACGGACACCTCTCTACAGCATACACCTCTATTAACGGACATTTTCTCACAGTCCCGAATATTTCTATAAGTAAAAAGAAACCTCTATATTGCGGACACCTCTGTACAAAGGACACGGACAGAAAAACCTGATTTTTTACCTCCTTACTATGGACAATTACAGCTAATGTTATTTATAGAAGCGTTCCCATCGGTTAACAATAACAAACTCTTTGTAAGAATAATATATATATATATAGAATAGTGACTAGTAATATCTTCCTAGGAATTTCACAACAGGAAGCCCTTCCTTTTCAGCAGAAGCAAATGATTTTCCCGCTGGCAGATTACTATTGTTTTGCCTAAGCGGTATAACGGTTCCGGGAATATTCCAAACTCTGTTCGGTTCACATTCCTTCCGCAGAACTTCCTTCTCTTCGCTTTTCAGTTGTTTTTTAGCTCTTGTTGAGTAAGTATCGTGCTTTCTCTTCAATATGTCTAATCGGAAATCTCTGACACCTTAAGAAAAAAATTACGAGATAACATTTTCCAATCGCGAAAAATGTGGCATGCGTAAAGTTGCCGAGTTTATTTAAGATAGAGAAAACACAAGCAGCAGAAATATTGAAAAAGAAAGATGAAATTTTGAAGAAATGGACGGAAAATTGTGACAAAAATTTTGTCCGAGAACTAAGAACTTCTTTATGCTTTAAACTTTTTAGAATAAAAACTTTTTTCAATAAGTTGATAAAAGAAGATATATATATACATATATATATATATATATATATATATATATATATATATATATATATATAGAGAGAGAGAGAGAGAGAGAGAGAGAGAGAGAGAGAGAGAGAGAGGTTCTCTTATGGTAATAACCTATATCCTGTTCAGATAGAGGGAGAGGTTTAATTTCATATGCACAAAAATTTGTGGGAAATACTGCCTTTGATTCAGGCATTTGCAAATTCCCGTTTCAAGGAACTACACGATATGTGAAACACTATAAAAACTGATCATGTCTCGTTTTATACTAGGGAAGGCTTTGAGGGGTCAGACAAAGGAGATAGTGTTTAGTATTTATCAATATTTAGCAAACAGTAAGGCTGAATGAGTTTTAAACCTTCTTGTGATGAGGTTATAAGAGAGAGAAGTTTTACCGCCAATTTTCTGCACTGGGTATATAGGCCACGCCCTTTTCTCTCCAACCAAACCATTTCTATTTGAACAGGCAACTTTAAGGTTTAAATTGTTTAGATATACATTAAACACCATTTCCCTTGCCTGGCCTCTCAAAGCCTTCCCTGGTTCGAAACCAGACATTATCAGTTTGTATTGTGATTCACCCTTGAAATGTTCATGCGATTGGATGAACTGTGGGGATTATTTCCTCAGAATTTCGCGCATGTGAGCTGATTGGGCTGTAGTAAACAGGATCAAGGTATATTTGAAAATATTTGAAAAATTCTTCATAAACATATCTTCAATTGTCATATTTATTCATATTGAACAGTTTTAGCATCTTGAGTTCTCAAATTCCACATTCCAATCTCTTATTCCTTCGTGCTGTAATGTTTGTATGAATAATAATTGATGGCTAATTATTTTTATTTGTTCAACATATTATTTTCTTGACAGGTTATTTAAGTAATTTTGACTACAACATTATCACATTAGACTGGTCTGCTATGTATTACAAAGTTGACTACTTCAAAACATGCGATTTAGAAGTTCCTGGTGTTGCAAATTTGGTCGCAGAATTTTTGGAGAGCCTGAACAAAAAGGATGGAGTCAGACTGGAGAACGTCCATATTATTGGGTACAGTTTGGGTGCCCACATTGCTGGACTGGTTCACAAATATCTCAAATCGGGGAAAATAGGAAGAGTTACAGGTCAGTATTTTTGATTTCAATATTTTATTTTGGATCATGATAGGATAGAATATGGGGTTTGATGCTCCACTACTAGGTTATGCGTCATTCCATGTCCAATCAACACACCTTTTTACCTCACCCTTTCAGATATTAATGAAAATCGGTGCACCCATAGTAGGGGTTGAGACAAATAAAAATACCTAATTTCAAATTTTTATCTAAAACGGTTTCCAAAATACAGCCATGTAAAGTTTTCAAAAAGCGGTCAAAATCTCGCTGTGGCAAAACATTTAAATGGTCATAACACCTCTCCTGTTTACGTTAAAAATATGGGAAAGGTGTCAATGTTTAGCTCTTTATATGCCCTTTCAAATGACATGCAACACATGATAGGTTATGAGAACATAATTTTTTTCAAAATGAAAAATAAAATTTTAAATCTAAATATTTTTAAAAATTTTGAATAAATTATATATAATAGGTCATGTTGTTACTAATTTGTATAGAAAATTTGGTTATGGGATTGAAATGGGTTTTTTAGTCAAAATAACTTAAAACCGAAGGCGGCTTTGGGCTAATTTTACGTATTTTTATATATAAAAGCTCTTGAATACATAATTGTAAAATTTAATCCAAACTTTACTGTTGCATATATTTTATACACACTTCAACTTCATTACCTTAATTACAAAGCGTATTTAAAAAAAAATATTATACATTAATAATTTGTTGTAATTAGTTTAATTTAGAATATTTGTCTAAAATTAAATAATATATTGAACTCAAAATATTTTAATTGACTAGGAACTTAAATAAAATATAAATATCATCAAGAATTTACATATTTATAAATGTTAAACTATTAAAGTGGTTGAAAATTTGACAGTGAAACTTACATAAGGCCTACAAGTATTGGAGGCACTGGGATAACATTTCATTGCTTCTTAAAATTTCATATTCGGTTAGCACGTAATTTCTCCCTTTTGGAGTTATGGGATTCAAAGCACATAATACATTAGTAAATACTACAAAAGTATAGTCTATGACTCTAACTAGTGCCTTGTTTATATAATGGACCAAAACAAAGACGAAGATGAAGTAAAAGTTTCCTTCCTTCATCCCAAAGGACCTTCTCCATCATTCAGCTACTGAAGAAGACTAGATATATTACGGCTCCCATTTACTAATTTATTATGTACTGTGAATCCCATAACTCCAAAAGGGAGAAATTACGTGCTAACCGAATATGAAATTTTAAGAAGCAATGAAATGTTATCCCAGTGCCTCCAATACTTGTAGGCCTTATGTAAGTTTCACTGTCAAATTTTCAACCACTTTAATAGTTTAATATTTATAAATATCTAAATTGTTGATAATATTTATGTTTTATTTAAGTTCCTAGTCAATTAAAATATTTTGAGCACAATATATTATTTAATTTTAAGTTATGGGACTACAAGTGTTTATCTCTTGTATACTCGGCACTGTCCGATCCCAACATATGTAAAGGTCCCTCCTCTCCCCTCCACACACACTCCTTAGCCTCTAGTCTGTCCGCGCCCGTCTCTAGCCTAGTGTAGATATATTTCATGTATGATCTCATGTAACTTGCTTAAATAAAACTTTTTAAAAAACGTTAATTCCAAAAGAGATTTCGTAATTGGTGCCCGAACAGGGACTGCTTGTTTATCAATGCAGTCAGAATTTCGCGGTTGATTTTGAACCGTTTGTTTCCATGACTTGGAGTGGTTCCACTCATTGAGGTATCCCACCTGTGAAGACTTCAGTCGAATCTTCAGGTTTAGGAAGGTGTACTCTACCCGAGATTGCCTAGTGGAACTTCAGGACGTCAACTTCGCTGCGAAGAACTTAGAACTCTACAGAATCCACTCTACCCGAGGTACTCCGTAGCACTTGGAAATCTCCAGAGGAATTAACTGTAAGTTAATTTTAAGTATTTTCTAATTGTGAATGGATAATGTTTTAAACTCGGTTATTCAAAATTTCAGCAATTTGAATATAGAATCAAGAATAGATATGGCGAGCTTTCAAATTAAAGCGGCTGACTATGACCATATCCCATATTTTGATGGGAGAATCCCCATAATCTTTTAAAGTTTGTGACTATGTGCAAACAGGTTTTTAGTATTGTCTGTAAAGCTGATAATGCATTCAAGGATTTAAATGAACAAAGACTACTCAGTAAGATACTCGCTAGGCTGACGGACGAGGCAGACTATATTAATAAGACATGTGAATTTAATACGGTAAAAAGAGTTAATAACGTACTTAGAGAGAACATTTAAGGACAGTAGGTCAGTAGAACTATTAACTTCCGAGTTATTCGGTACCAAGATACATTTCAAAGAGCATCCATTAAATTTTTTACCGAGGTTAGATAAAGTCCGATCTCTAATAATTAGTAAATACCTAATTGAAAATGGTGCCCAAAAAAATATAATAGTAGCAGAAATGGAAAAGAAATTTGTTACATCATGTCTGTAAAGAAATGCCCCTCAATATCTGCACGTACCTTATGTCCAAAGCGGATAAATTACGAACTTTAGATGATTTAAGAAACCTAATTCATAATGAGAATCATTTATTATTTGAAGACCTAATTAAGTCAGGCAGCATGCATAGGCCTAGGGAAAGGTCAGAAGGTTCATACCACAAAAAAGGACCTACTCATAAAAAAAACCAGAAACACTTCAACCAACCAAGATTTAACACTTGGCAACCGCCCCATAGTCCATTTAACCCCCATGGTCCATATAGTCCTCCTTACAACGACCAACGTTACAATCATCATCGTTCTGATAATTACAATTTTAGTAACCATAAGCCGGATTATTACGGAACTAATAATTCTTGTAATTATCGCTATTACCCCTCTAATACTGGACAGTCCAATCGACATACAGCATACCCTCGTGTTCAGGACTGGCCATCTTCCGAACAAAGGAAATTTTTCCAGAGACCATCGTCTCATCAATATAGACAACCCAATAACCACCACAATAGGAATTCAGCCAATACTGTTTCTATGAGAACTGTTAGTGCCTTTGGTCCCAAACACAGACAGCCCATGTACACTACAGAACAGTACGAAGACCCAAAGGACAGGGAAATTCGAGAATTAAGGGAGAAACTTGAAGCTCTCATCACAGAGCATAGTAATGAATCTTTTTTTAGACGTAGGCCAGGACCCGAGCGGAAGTCCATGACATTTGAGCTCCATGCAAACCTGTCACAACTACCATACGTCATCGACTAAAATAAAAGGAAATGGCTTATAGACACGGGTTCGCAAAAAAATTATATAAACCCCAGTATAGTCCCCCAAGGAGTCTCAAGAATTAAGTAAAATTTTATGGTAAGAACAGCTGCAGGTGAAGAACCGGGAAACGAAGTCGTTTACGTTCCCGTGAAAAGAACATTTTTAAATTATCCGAAGAAAATAAAATTTTATTTGTTTAATTTCAGTCCGAATTACGACATTTTAGTAGGTAACAAATTAATGAAGGAAATGGGATTTAAAATAAAATAAAATTACATCCCACTCTAGTACATTCACCTTCATAATAGAAAAGAAGTCCGATACCCTTGAAGTACAGCTAAAAGTGGGAGATAACGAAATTAGCATACCCAATCAAGGAATGTTCTACATCGATTATTCCGACTCGGACATTGTTATTAATCCTGGATTATATGAGAATACTTTTAACGTGATAAGTAAGACAGACAAAAAGATTAACTTCCCCTTACTTAACATTTTAGGCAACGAAGTAGAAATCGTTGAATCATCCACCAAACATCGGAAATATGACGAACTGATTTCAGAAATTCCAAATCTGATTCGAGCTGAACATATTCCGCCGATGGAGGGGAAAAATGAATAAGACTACTCGCGCAATACCCTAGTATTTTCAAAAGGGAACAAGACGCCTTAACCGCCACCGATCTTCTCATACATACCATTAAAAGAAAAACAGACGTACCAGTATTTGCAAAAAATTATAGATACCCCAATAAAACAAAAACAGACGTACCAGTATTTGCAAAAAATTATAGATATCCTCATCAATTGTGCGAAGATATAAAGCAAGAAATTAATAAAATGTTAGATTCAAAAGTTATTAGACCTAGTAATTCACCCTATAATTCACAGGTCTGGGTGGTACCCAAGAAAGCCGACGCATCAGGGAAAAGAAAGGTACGAATGGTAATTGATTACCGTAAGCTCAACAGAGAAACTATCCCGAATAGGTATCCACTTCCGAATATTGAGGATTTGTTCGGAAAATTAGGGAGAGCCACAATTTTTACCGCAATAGATTTGGCTACTGGGTTTCATCAGATTGAAGTAGATGAACAATCCATCCCAAAAACAGTTTTTCCTACAGAGCAAGGATATTTTGAATTCTTGCAAATGCCAATGGGACTCTGCTCTGCTCCTAGTACTTTTCAAAAGGCAATGAACATAATTTTTTTCAGATATGCCCCATGTATTAGTATACATGGATGATATAATAGTATTTTCAGAAAATTTCGAGGACCATTTCAAAGATCTCAAAATGACTCTTGAGAAATTAGAAAGACATAATCTTAAGATCCAAATGGATAAAACTGAATTTTGTAAAAGAGAATTATTGTTCCTAGGTCACATCATCAGCGAACGTGGCATTGAACCAAACCCCGATAAGGTTCAAGCAGTTAAAAACTTCCCCCTCCCGAGAACGGAGAAAGAGATTAAGTCCTTCGTAGGTCTCGCAGGCTTCTACCGGAAAATGATTCCGAATTTTGCGAAAATGGCTTCCCCTCTTACTCGAATGTTGAGGAAGGATAATTCCAAATTACAACCCGAAACTTATAAGAATGCGTTCGAACAACTCAAAATGTTGGTATGTAGCAATCCCATTCTACAGGTTCCAAATTTTAACGAAGACTTTTACGTAACAACAGACGCAAGTAATTATGCCATAGGTGCTGTTCTAGCCCAAAAGGTACACGGTAAGGAACTTCCAGTTTGTTATGCTTCTCATACCCTTAACAAGGCAAAACAAAATTATTCCACGACCGAAAAGGAATGTTTAGCGATTATATGGGCTTGTAATCATTTCCGCCCATACCTTTATGGCAGAAAATTCTTTATTTATACGGACCACAAACCATTCAGTCCAGTCAACGGACAGTTATATATGGAAATTTTTGGAACACAATTTTTGACTTCGTAACTTTGATTGGGCTGGATAGGAGGTGAACATATCAAAAGTCCTCGCCCCTAGCCTTTAAGCCGGGGGGGGGGGGGGGTTTAGAAGGTCCCATTTTTCGGGTTTTCAGTTATATCTCGGAAACCCTGCGTCCTAGCGACATGATTATTCAATAACAAATGAAAGCTGATTAAATTTCCTACAAGTTCTATTCAATAAAGTTTTTCGAGATATCTTTAGTTTTCGAAATATCCGCTCTTGAAAGTCTGTCATTTTGGGGAAAAACACTTTTGCCGCATATTTTTTCCCCGTTTTGACGGGATAACTCTTCAACGATGAACCCAAAAAATAAATAACGGTCATAGAATTGTAGAGTATTGTATTCCCTTCAATAATATATATTACTTTGCTATTTTATGTATTTTCCTTCAAACGTGAAAATAATTTCATTGTTCATCGTGATATCAGAAATTTAGCGACTAACAGCCCAGGAAACTAAGAGTTATAGGTGGAAGTGTTTGGAACACAATTTTTGACTTCATAACTTTGTTTCGGCTAGTTAGGGGGTCAACATATCAAAAGTCCTCGTCCGTAGCCTTTCTGCCGGGGGGAGGGGGGGTTTAGAAGGTCCCATTTTTCGGGTTTTCACTAATATCTCGGAAACCCTCCGTCCTAGCAACATGACCGTTCTATAACAAATGAAAGCTCTTTAAATTTCCTACAAGTTCTATTCTATAAAGTTTTTCGAGATATCTTTAGTTTTCAAAATATCTGCTCTTGAATGTCTGTCATTTTGGGGAAAAACACACTTTTTTCTATTCTCGACCGGAAATCTCTTCTACGATGCACCCAAAAAATAAATGTCGGTTATGGGGTTGTGGAGCATTCCATTTGCTTCAATAATATATATTACAATACTATTTTATGTATTTTCCTTCAACTGTGAAAACAGTTTTAGTGTTCTTTGTGATATCTTGCAAAAACTGTCGTCCAATGAACCGTTCAATTTCTCACCATTTCCAGTCATTGTATTATCCAAAATGTACTCCATTATGTAAATATGGGTAGTTCCGGACGTATAAATAGTATGAAATATATAATTTTGGGCCTCTGACCAGTTATTCACACTCAATTATATAACATCTTGACCATTATATTGGCAATGGTTTTGTTAAGACCAAGTGAGTGCGTATATAACGTTTGAAAGAAAATACATAAAATAGTATTGTAATATATATTATTGAAGCAAATGGAATGCTCCACAGCCCCATAACCGACATTTATTTTTTGGGTGCATCGTAGAAGAGATTTCCGGTCGAGAATAGAAAAAAGTGTGTTTTTCCAAAAAATGACAGACATTCAAGAGCAGATATTTTGAAAACTAAAGATATCTCGAAAAACTTTATAGAATAGAACTTGTAGGAAATTTAAAGAGCTTTCATTTGTTATAGAATGGTCATGTCGCTAGGACGGAGGGTTTCCGAGATATTAGTATATACCCCCCCTCCCCCTGGCAGAAAGGCTACGGACGAGGACTTTTGATATGTTGACCCCCTAACTAGCCGAAACAAAGTTATGAAGTCAAAAATTGTGTTCCAAACACTTCCACCTATAACTCTTAGTTTCCTGGGCTGTTAGTCGCTAAATTTCTGATATCACGATGAACACTGAAATTATTTTCATGTTTGAAGGAAAATACATAAAATAGCAAAGTAATATATATTATTGAAGGGAATACAATACTCTACAATTCTATGACCGTTATTTATTTTTTGGGTTCATCGTTGAAGAGTTATCCCGTCAAAACGGGGAAAAATATGCGGCAAAAGTGTTTTTCCCCAAAATGACAGACTTTCAAGAGCGGATATTTCGAAAACTAAAGATATCTCGAAAAACTTTATTGAATAGAACTTGTAGGAAATTTAATCAGCTTTCATTTGTTATTGAATAATCATGTCGCTAGGACGCAGGGTTTCCGAGATATAAGTGAAAACCCAAAAAATGGGACCTTCTAAACCCCCCCCCTCCCCGGCTTAAAGGCTAGGGGCGAGGACTTTTGATATGTTCACCTCCTATCCAGCCCAAACAAAGTTACGAAGTCAAAAATTGTGTTCCAAAAATTTCCATCTATAACTGTTTTCAAGCATTCGTTGCCTGGACTGATTAGAATATCTGAGAACTTTTAAAACCCAAAACGCGCGACTTATATGATGGAAATTGCTCTTTGAAGACTTCGAATACGAGTTGAGAGAAATCTTTATCATGTAGAGCATAATGAAGAAGAGAGACTTAGTGTAAATGTAAAACTGACAAAAGAACTCAATAGAGACATTAAGATATTGAATAGATTCAAGAACGATATGGTACATACAAACAAAATTATGAACACTGCATTAGAGAAACTAACTTTCCATGATAAGCGTACTTGACACTTTTGGACAATCAATTAGACGACATTGAACTATCGCTAGAACAATGCAAATTAAGCATGACACACCCAAGTGTTCTAACAGTAACGGAACTCAAAATGATTCACCTACCCAATAAGGGGCTTATTTCAGACAACATTCAACTCAATTGGCTCTTGAGCACTGTTTCATGTTCAAGTTCCAGTTCAGGCTTAATATATTATTTTATAAAGCTTCCACTGAAGCTGCAGCCAAGTGGCACCCACTACTTGATTGAATAGCCAGTGAATTACTAATAACATAACTATGACGCATCACGTGAAACCGAGACTCATTGTAAGAAAAGGTAATAAGTTCCTGGAAGGAACATGTACAAAATTTAATACTAACCATTATTGTAAGAACATGTTAGTAATTAAGGACAATTGTGTCTTAGAATTAAGTAAAAACTTAAGAGTAGAACATTGTACAGCTGTAAAAATAGTAAACAAAAAAAAAATCAGTCCCGTAACAGGCCATGGGGGCCCCTCAGGGCAGATACTATAGAGGTATCTGATTCATGACCATACGGCACACTAGGGAGATAGTGTGGTCAGTACTATGCTCCGGCCGCCTGAGTTTCCCCTTGGCTGCTTCGACTGCTAGAGTCATTAGCACCCAAGGTACCCATTGATAAATTTATTAAAGGCTGGGTTGGCCTAGGGACGGTCAGGGAGGCCGAATTCAACCCGTGAATGAAGACACTAGAAGAAAAAATCTTTAGTGCTTTCTCGGGATTTGAACTCAGATCATCCAACTTATTAGTCCAGTGCTCTACCACTGAGCTAACCTGGCCCCCGTACAAATAGTAAGAAGGCCATATATACAATTAATACCAGCTTTAGACCAATATCTTACTTTTGATATACCCTCAATTGTAACCAATGTGTCATATACCCATTTGTACCATCTATATCCAACCAGCCTCATAAGCTTAGATAAGGAAGAAACATTTGTAAATCAAACCCTACCTTTAAGATATGAAAATTTTGTAACTATACCCATTATATCTAGCTATAAACCAGACAACCTTATTGTATCCAATCTAAGTATCCAGGACTTAGGAAACCATAGACGTAGGAACATTGCATATAGAGGAATTAGAATCGTATGAGTTTTGATTTATCTTTTAAAAATATCTTATTTTACACTATGTCTAGTATTACTATTTATTTGCTTTTTGTACATATTTGTAAACTGTCTAGGCATAAAAGGTTAAGGGCACAAAAAATCCCATCCTTATCCCAACCTCAGCACCCAGCTGTTATCCACTCTACCAACACCCTTGAGTTAAATGACCCACCAGCACATTTCGATGGCAGAGCCCGAGCTTGGTTTCAATACATCAAGGATCAGGAAAACAACACTTAAGCTAAAGTGACTTCGCTCTTATAGGATGGAGGAGTTATGGGACTACAAGTGTTTATTTCTTGTCTACTCAGAACTGTCCTATCCCAACATATATAAGGGTCCCTCCTCTCCCCTCAACACACACTCCTTAGCCTCCCGTAGAGCTAGCGTAGTCTATGCTTCACTCTCCTTGGAAAACATCTACAGCACAAACCCAATCATTACAAGTATATTCTCACACCTGTACACTCAGCAAGAAAATAACAAACTCATCACGATGTTATGGCTTACCAGGACATGAAGGCATACCGCAAAGCACCAGTATAGACTTAGCGGCGAAACAGGTGACAAAAAGACAGACTATAGGCATTAACATACTGACAACATCAGACGTATGTACAGCATTACATGCACAGGTCCTCCAGGAATGGGAATTAGACTGGCAGAGATCAGACTCGAAATTACAAGTAATTAAAAACACTACGACAGCCTGGCAAAATGAACACCGCATCAGACGTGAAGAGGTGATTTTGGCTAGGCTTCGTATTGGCCACTGCCAACTAACCCATTCTTATTTAATGGAAAACAAGCAGAGGCCAACCTGTGCAAGTTGTAATGAGACTTTGACTGTTAGACACATACTGACAGATTGTAGACTGCGTAGTGACTTAGACATTCCTCACGACTTACTGACTGAAGTTAGTCCATACATCGACACAATACTTAGACATTTTAAGACACTGAACATTTATAACAAAATATAACACATTAAAATAACCTGAATTTACTTTTCTTCTATGTAGCTATATATAATATTTTTTCTTTTTTTTATTTCCTCCTTTCTCTTTTTTTTTTCTTGTATTATTATTATTTTTTTTAGTTAATCAGAGACAATAGAATAATTTTTATTATTTGTTTATATATTAGCCATTTTCTTATCTGTTAATGTGACCACTTAGTTTTATATTTTACTTTCTTTTTTTTTTTTTCTTTTTTTTTCACTTGATGTCATTTTTGATGTATGAACATACTTAAAAATTATGTATGAGTATTGTATGGATATGGCACATAGGCATACATTATAAAACCCATATGTATGCGCGAATATTTGCACACATCAGTGAGAAGTCACTCAAATTATTATCAAATTGTTCTGGTTGTTCTTGTCTTTGTTTTGTTCTATGTTTTGTTTTTTGTTTTTTCTTTTTGTTTTTTCTTTCTTTCTCTTTTTTTCTTGACTAGACAGAGATTTTTCTGATCATGAGCTTATCGCTAAAGTTGCGTAGCTCATAATGAATAAATAAATATGTTAGTAGCATAATCATAGTAGTTTTGTTAAGAATTTTGCTTGACTATTTTGCCCCAACCCCTTCAATTGATCTATTAATGTTTTTATTTTTTTTTTATTGCCATCCACATCTTTTGATAAACTCTTTATCCACGTTAATAATAATCCACAAAATCCTCATAGAAGACTGAAGCGGCAGTGGCCTAGAGACAATTTGTTTTAACATGCCATCTGCAGAGCACACAATGTACATATTCAATATCACATTGTACATATTCACATATGCCTCACAATGTTATTGTAATAAAACCAGCAATATTAGTGGAAATATGTTTAAAATATTGATGTAATTACCAATAAAGGAATTTAAAAAAAAATATATTTTATTCTATTTTTATTGTATTTGTACTTTTTGCACGGGGAGGAAAACCAGGTTTTGCCGTCTGACGAGTCCGAGGATAAAAATTACGTTTCGTAGGTCTCAATACTGGTTGTTCGAATTTGGACATTTGATCAAGGTACAGTAGAGTCCCTCTAATCTGAACTGTTTGGGACCGATGGGATTAGCGAATATTCGGCAGACTTTTGTCATATAATGCCAAATGCTGACTTTATGAGGCATATTATGCATCTGACGTCTCAAGAATTAAAGGTAAGAAAGTTCCTATACTACTATACTGCAATTCAAACTGCAGTATAGTATGACTGTGTTTAGAGGTAAAATCGATGTGACAAGTGGTTTTTGCGAATGGTGAAACATTGCTTCTTCGAGCTTTTACTTCCTTGTGCCAGGAGGACTGATCACTGAATCTTAGATGAATATGTAAATTTGAATGGGTGTGATTATCGGTGTCTAGCAGGTAGCTTCAATGAAGATTTAAAGAAACTTTCATAATTTTTGCCAATACGTTACTTTGAGTAAAGGACTATATAATTATGAATTATATCATTGTCTATGTCTCAGGTTTAGACCCTGCTGGTCCCAATTATTCTTCAAGGAGTCCAGCAGAGAGATTATCCGCCGACTCAGCTAAGTTCGTAGATGTCATACATACCTCCAAAGTCCTCGGGATCAGAGAGGCAATCGGACACGTAGACTTCTATCCAGACGGCCTTCATCCTAAATGTCTCTTAGATGTTTTTGGTAAGTGAAATGAAGATTAATTAAAAAAAAAAAATGTATTATTCTCCTGACAAACATGTGTTGTAGGAAGCATTTAAAATTATATATATATATTATAATATAAAAGCGAAAATCTCTCACAGGATATAGTGGGGTGGATAGATAGGGGTGGTTATAGTACATAGATAGAGGAGGAGGGGGTAGGCAAACAGGGGTGGATAGAGAGGGATGTAAAGAAATGGGTGGACAGAGAGGAGTGGATAGACGGAGGTGAGTCGACAGGAATGGGTAGACAGGGGTTGAGAGAGCAGGGTGGATTTAGAGGGCTGGTTATTGAGGGGGGTGGATAGAGAGGTGTGAATAGAGCAGGGCGGATAGAGAGATATGTAAAGAAAGTGGTGGAGAGACAGGGGTGTGGACAGAGAGCAGTGGATAGACAGGTCTAGGTCGAATGGGGTGGATAGACAGGGGTGTGGACAGAGAGCAGTGGATGGACAGGTCTAGGTCGAATGGGGTGGATAGACAGGGGTTGATAGAACAGTTCTAATACTCCCTTAACTCTAAACGTAACCAAAATGTAAATATCTAAGTTTGAATGAATTTCAAACATGTAGAAAAAATTTCAGTGTCTACGTTTCTGTAGGCTATACGTAGTTTTAATGCCCATATTAATAAATTACTGAATATGTTAATTTATTTATTGGCCTCCTATCTGCAGAAGAAAGAATTTTTTAGATTTGAGGTCACTATGGATTATAATAAAAAAAGTTAGAAATATGACAGAGCAAAACTAATTCTATTTATTTTGTATTTTTGTAGATTATTGTACTGAGTTTTTGCAGAAAATCTCAGACGACGGATTCACGATAAAAGGCAATTTAACTTATTTTTTAATTTTTTTTGTAGTACTATTAAAATGTTCTATTGTCCATCACTGAAATATATGTATGTCTATTTTAGATACATGCAGTCATAGTCTTGCCTACGAATACTATGCAGAAAGTCTCTCAAGGCCGACGGCATTTATGGCAGCTCCTTGTGCAGATTGGGATCACTTCCTGAAGCAAGATTGTCCGGGACAACCAGTTCCGATGGGGGAACAAACACCTGTCACGTAAGTATTCTAAGATATTTTGTTAAGGTAATATTTGTTACCTTGCGGTAATACTATTGTTAACCCTGGATTGACACCGTGGGGTATAAAATACCCCACACTTTGTTCTATGGCGTTTTTTCTTAATATCTGGACATCACAAAGGCTCCCTTCTTCTTCCTAAATACTCGGAAGTGCATTATCTAGTACAACCTAATATAAACAAAGCCAGTTGTCTGCTAATCACTGCATGAGAAGGTCGCGAGTTGCGTATGAGGTATTTTTTAACCGCGGTGTAGTTAACGTATGACTTTTTCGCTCATCTGATAAATCTTCACGGGTTGATCACTTTCATGTTACTGCTTTCCAAGTGACTAAATGGCCTGAAAACCGCCGAGAAAAGATTTTTTCTTTGATTTGGGCTACCAACTGGTGAAAGCTAAGGTGGCAGTTAGTGCCCAACTGGATAACATACCAAAACAAGTGAAGGCACTGATGCTTGTTGTTTTGGGAGTTGAGACAACTCCTGATGGACACTCAAGATCTTTCGTTACCTTGGGCAAACCCAAGTTCTGAGTGTAGAAGGGCCATGTAAATGTGTTAAATGGTAACGAGTCTCAATTGAACACAACATTGTTTTTTCCCTAAAGTTCCTATTTTTCATGGCTGTTAATCATTCTAGTTTGTTGTTTGTAAAAAATATTTTCAGGATGGTAATATTTTATTCAGGACAATTATTTGGTGTATGAACAATATTGAGTTTAAGGAATTTTAATTAATATTTTGCAGTTTTATTCCTGTTTGAATTTATTTCATGATGTTCCTGTTATATACGTCGCTGTTGTATAAAAAAGCAAAAGAAAAAAATTGAAATTTATTTATTTCATATATATTTTCAAAGTATGGGGTAAAATTTACCCCACGGTGTCATTAACGTAGATGTCAAAGGCAGTGTCAATCCAGGGTTAATATGAAGTATGTCACGGTTTCAATGTTTTCTTATCTTGTTTTACTAAAATACTTATTTGCTGTTAAATGCATTATTAAGAAAACAACCAATTATAAACTGAGGTAAACTAAGACAAAAAGAACAAAACCAATATATTTGAATTTTAAGCACCGATTTCTCCGTATGAGATCGCCCAATCGAAAACTATTTTAGAATCATATTTTTAGGGATTGTAGTAAGCTTTCTATCATTGCTGTCCAATTGCCACGATTTCCGAGCGTGTGAGAGAATTAACGGACAAATAGGTATATATATATATATATATATATATATATATATATATATATATATGTATACACACACACACATATACATAAAAATATACACATATACATAAAAATCTCTAATGTAGAAAAACGAATGAAAGCATTTTTAAAGCGATATCTGCGACCGTTTATGAGAAAAGTTCATACAGCAACTTTTCCCAACTAATTTTCAGTATTCATAAACTCGTTTGATTCAGTTGAACCTTGTTCCAAACATTTGAAATTCGGCTATTCAATATATATATATATATATATATATATATATATATATATATATATATATATGTATATATATATACTTACATACATATTTATGCATAAATAGATACATTTTTAAAAATTTTAACGGCTGTCATTTTTGGTGTCTCTGGTGTAGGATTTATGCTCATTTGCAAAAATTTGCTTTATGAGGCCGACTTTCCTCTATAGAAATTTCCTTCGTAAATTTGCTAAAATGGTCTATTACTGAAATTATTCAAAATAATCGAAAATGCCCAACTTTAGACTCCTTGATATGTCTTATATGATAGGGGGAATCCCCTCGTAGAGGTCCCTGGCAACGAATCCACATCGATTTCGCTGGTCCTTGTTTAGGGGGTAATTATTTCTTCATTATAGTCGATGCTTTCACTAAATGGGTAGAGGTTATACCCAAGAAAACTACAACATCCAGTTGGTGCAATAAGGAACTGTTATCGCTTTTTACTACCTTTGGAATTCCATATGTTTTAGTTTCAGATAACGCAAGACAATTTACCTCTCATGAATTTCAGGAATTTTTGATACAGAATGGAGTGGTACATAAAAGGTCTGCTCCATTCCATCCAGCTACGAATGGGCAGGCTGAGAGATTTGTGCAAACAATTAAAAATTCCTTGTATGCCATGCAGAACGAGAAGGGGAATCTACACTGGAAACTTTCCCGTCTCCTCATGCATTTACGAGAGGCTCCTAATGCTACCGGAAGTTCTGCTTACAAACTAATGTTTGATAGAGAAATAAAGTCAAGACTTGCGGTTATGTTCAAAACCAAAAACGGGGAACCAATGGAAATGAAACAAGCTCGAGAGGATGCAACAAGAGCCAGAATATTTCAGGTTGGGGACCGCGTTCAAGCTCGGAACTATACAGACAGACACAAAAAGTGGAGTTTTGGTATTGTTGTGGCAAAGACTCGTGACCTCCATTATGAGATTAAGATAGATAAGGGACCCATTTGGAGGAGACACGTCAATCAAATGCTACCCACAAAATTTAAGGGGGAGGATTGATATGTCTTCTCAGCTGTAATTGTTGCTATGGTTACAGATGTTCTTTTGTTAACAATTGAATTGCTTTGTAAGAGTCAGTGAAAAAGAATATAGTAATGTTTTGGTTTACTTGAAGTGTTGTTTATTTTAATGTGGTAAAAACATAACACCCCTGAATATACATTTTGGGGTTGAAGGAAAATTTGAAAAAATTTCACTATTTTCTTCATGTGATGGACTGCAAAGGCCTCTAATAAAAATTATGTTTATTTTAGTCTAAGGGACGTTGTTATTTTTTTAAATTTCGACAAATAAAATACTTAAAATATTATTAAAAGTTATTTCAGTAATAATACCAATCAATCCTACATTAGAGACACCAAAAATGACTGCAATTATATTTTTTAAATATTTATATATATATATATATATATATATATATATATATATATATATATATTATATATTATATATTATATATTGTAATGATTAATTATTTTAAAAATGATTGCGCCACGTTGGGTCGCCAATAATTGTTAAGATTAATTATTTTAATAAAAAGAATGAAAAAATTGTAATTACTTTTATTATATGAATTTAACTTAATCTCAGGGATCAAAGTTCCGAGTGAATGAACGATATAATATTTATTTCCAGACAATTCTGAGATACAAACATCAATACCAAAAACAATACAAATGGCAATAAAAGAATTAACAATTACAAAAAAATAAATTTTACCTCTAAATCAATTTGCTTCCAACAAGGCTTCAATACACTGCGCTTCAGTAATTAATGGACTCAAGCTCCGCACGCGATCAACGCTGAGAATAGAGAGAGGCTCCGTTTGAGCGGGCTGCTGGGACTCAACTGACCTCTTCTCTCTATCGCTGTTGAGAATCAACTGACGCCTTCTAGCAGGAAAGCTTGGCATTCTTGTTTCTTAACTTCCGCATTTTATTGGTTCATATATAGAGATAATAATTATGTTTTTATAACTTTTAATAATTAATACATAATTATATTAAGCAATATAATTATGAGCTTGCTCAGTATAACTACTACAACCAGCGAAAGAAAGTAGTTCATGCAATAATGCAGGCTGGTTCTCCTAAAAGGTGTGATATAAATATAAAGGAAATAGAAAAACACTTTAAATTAGTTTTTGAGGAGCCAAACGGCAAACATCGAGTTTGTTATGAAGTCTCTAAGAATAACCCCGACCTGACCACAATCGACATCAAGCAAATCCATCGTGCTATAAAGTCAACGTCAATTGACACTTCAGCCGGTCCTGATGGAGTCTTAATCAGAACACTAAAATCCATCGACGTATCTCACATACTGAAAACAATCATGGAAATCATGCTGAGGACGTCATACATCCCCGAGGCTCTAAGGGAGGGAAGAACCATCCTAATATATAAAGGAAAGGGTTCGACCAAGGACATGGGCTCTTGGAGGCCGATCACTGTATATTCAATAGTGCGGCGGATCATAGAGAAGGTGTTGGACCATGAGATTAGGCAGCAAGTCAGTTTCCACTCGAGTCAAAGAGGCTTCATACGAGGATTGCCTGGATGCCACGTTAATATCCGCATCATGGAAGCTGTTTTGAAGGAAGCGAGAAGAAGAAAAGATGGCGGTGTCCTAGCCTTCCTCGATGTCACGGGAGCTTTTGATAATAGCGGCCACCAGCATATTGTACAGACGATGGAATCAAAAGGTATTTCAGGCGACTTGAAGAATATCATCAGCGGTTTATTATGTCATAATAAAATCAAGGTCTCTGCTGGAATAAACAAAACCGCCTTCATAGACGTGAAACGAGGAGTTCCACAGGGAGGACCTTTATCGCCAACTCTCTTCATAATGGCTATTGACCATCTCTATAAAGAATTGAACGATCCTTCATTTTCGAATAGATACGGATTCAAATTGCACGATCAAGCTGATAATGTAACAATTACCGGTTTTGCCGACGACCAAGCCATTACAGCTTGTAACAAGATATCAGCTGAAAGAATAATAAATTTAGTAGTCCAGAAATTTAAAGAAATAGGTCTAGATATAAATGCTAGTAAAAGTTCGGCGATAATTATCGATAAAGGAGAACTTCAAAAGGAATGTCTAAACCTAGAAAATGGTGGTCAGATTGAATCAATTGAACCAGAAGAGAAATACCTCGGATGCAATCTCTCATCTGAAATAATATGCAATAATGACGCCCTGATTAGGTTTAATGAAAACCTGAACAAATTAACGATGTCGAACTTGTTACGGTCCGACCAAAAGCTGAATATAATAAACCAGTACGTGTTCCCATCGTTGATTTATCCCTTTCAGACTGTACCTTTGATGAAGCTTCAGCCAACATTACTTGAAGGATTGGACACAATCATCAGAAGAAGTGTTAAAGCAATGCTTGGGTTGCCTGCTAACACTTGCAGTGCTATGTTCTACTCTCCGCGGCAATATAGAGGTCTTGGCTTGCTTCATTGCCAATGGGAAGCACCGCTCCAGCATTTGTCGGTCCTCCAAAAACTAGCAAACGTAGCAGACCAACATTTCGAGCCCATATTTGACTATCAATCCGAATACAAACAATGTTTCAATCGACTTGGACTAAACACAGAAGACTCTCATGGCCTGTGTGTTAAGGAAATAAGAAGTACACTGCGTGAGGGCTCTTTCGAGGAATGGTCCAATTCGAAATGGCAAGGCATTGGTGTCAAGCATTTTATGGATTACCCTAAGGCAAATAAATACGTGTATAACAAGTGCTTACTGTCGGGGTCAGAGTGGGTAAATGCCTTGAAATTGAACACAAATTACGCACCCCTTCGAGGAGTTCCCGGCGTGAGTGGAGCGATGAGAGATGTTGGACCCCTTTGCCGCAAATGTGGTGAAGAGCCCGAAACACCAGCACATGTGCTGGGAAAATGTCCGCACAACATGCTTCTCATCACTCGTCGCCATCACAATGTGAAGCACAGACTAATAGAGCTCCTTCAGGAAAAGAACTACAGCTGTTTTGAAGAGGTGTACTGTATCGACGATGAAGGATCATCTAGGTTTGCCGATATTGTCGCATTAAAAACAAAAAGCGAACTCGCTTATATAATTGATCCTACTGTGAGGTTCGAAACGAACGATAGCGAGCAAGCTTTTGTAATTGATCTTGAAAAGAGGTCGATTTACGAAAAATACGTAACGTTCTTTTCTGAAAAGTTCGAAGAACAATTCGGCAAAAGGAAATTCACCGTTAAAGGGTTATGGTTCGGAGCTCGAGGAACCATACCTAATGAGACAAGCGCTTTTTTACAGGAACTCGGCCTAGATCTGAATAGCCTTCCCCTAATAGCCGAACAAATATTGGTAGATTCCCTTGGGATCATCAACCATCATATTTACGGTTAGGAACAATAAAGATATCGTAAGCAAATAGTACTATCAGTAAGGAGCAGAACCATGTGTACAAAGTCATCATTCTTACAATCCCAGATTCCCCAGAAGTAATCGACTCTTTGAAGTAAACCATCCAGTCTTAAAGATGAAACCTGGATCCTAACGCTGAATATAAAACCAATTGAATCATAAAACATTTATCCCAAGACTGATGGTTCAGCTGTGTGGTTTAGCAACCCCATTCATTTGGGACAGCCTCACTTTATTTTCTTGTTTAATAAAGTGTTCTTTCTTTCTTTCCTTGAAGTACGAGGATGGTTGTTACAGAGAGAAAAATTTAAAAAATTGCCTTAAGAAGTCTAAAAACAACACTTTTCGGGTGTTTTTTACTTCGTTAACATAAATTCATTTTTAAATAAAAACATATGTTCTCAGTTATAATATTTTTAACAGTTAGCGTATTAGGTTATTTTTATGTAAGCAAAAAAATTTAAATAAATAAGCACATGTAATCACTAGGTGACAATATTTGTGTTAACGAAGTAAAAAATACCCCTATTTTCTATATTCCCATATAAAAGATTCGTAATAATACTTAAAGATCAATTTGAACTTCAATACCATACCATAAAGTTTAAGTGTTAGTGGAGGGGTCCTGGAAAGGCAAAACAATTGAGTGATGTTAGTATCGTATAAATATTAATGTCAATATTTATACGATGGTAACATTACTCAAAAACAAATTGTCTATGGTAAAATTTAAATTGTCTGCGGTAAAATGTCACTTGAAATCTAAACCTTTCTTTGCTGTGCATCTATAATATTACTAAATCTAAAAGCCACAAATTTTTATTTAACTAGTGAAGTGTTGTGTGTTTGTGACTTACTAAATATGCCTCCTATAAGGCGGCGGACAAATTTAGGCAGAAGAACCTGAAATGCAATGCATCAAATTAATTATCAATGTAATCGTACTGCCCAGGAACATGAAGATTGCAATGGACGTGAAAGAATTCGGTTAAGAAAGACCTGTGAAGCGCGACATTTGACTAATAATGGTGCAAGTTTGAATCGAGCTGTTGTCAATTGATTACAGTTTCTACAACTGTGTTGCTATTGGACCTATGAACTCAGATTGATTATAAACAAATCCCAGGGGCAGTCATTTACTGTTTGTGGTATTAATCTAGAAAACCCATGTTTCTCGCATGGTCAATTGTATGTTGTCTGTTTTCGTGTTGGAAAACCATCTGCTCTGTTTCTTTACGCGTCAGGTAATGAAACAAAAAATATTGTGTACCATTAAGTACTACAATAAAAATGAAACTTAATTTAGAATAAGTAAAAATAAAATTAAATATAATAAGTAGGTATCATAAGGTAAAAATGCAGTTTCCAGCCCTCCAAACCGATTTCTTTCAAACTTTGTACAATAACGTATTTTGATGCACTAAACACGAATACGATAAAAAAAAACGTCGGATTTAACTAGGAAAGAAGTTATTAAGCACTTAAGTTCACTGTTGTGCAGGTGATGAGAGCTAATGTAAACAACTAAATTTGTGAAGACTTTAAGGCATACATGACTTTAAGGCATAAATGACGACTTTAAGGCATACATGCTATGCGTTTCCGCTCGCTACGTTCGCTCAAAAAGATAACAAAACCCCAGTCAATCCAACTCGCTAAAATTAATAGAATATAATATTAAGCACTAAAGTTAGGAAGGTTATAAAACTAGGCGTCATCAGCGTATTTGTAAACACGCGCATGCGCAGATATGTAACATTGCGAAACAGAGAACTGTCATTTGAAATGTTCAGAAACCATTTATTCAAAGACATTGTTAATTTTAAGGGCATCCTCACCCGTCGTCCCCTGTCGCTTAAGGGCATACGTGCTATGCGTTTCCGCTCGCTCAAGAAAATAACAAAACCCCAGTCAATCCAACTCGCTAAAATTAATAGAATTCTATTAATTTTAGCGAGTTGGATTGACTGGGGTTTTGTTATCTTTTTGAGCGAGCGGAAACGCATAGCATGTATGCCCTTAAAGTCGTCCTAGACATTCTTCTAATCCTCCAAGACATCTCTCTTAGCTTAGACAATTGACTTGTTGACAATTGAAGTTCGGTAGGCGTGAATTAGAACGATAATTATAAAGGCATTAGCTAATTATTAAGGGATTTCTGATATATAATACTTTTCATGAACAAAACAAGAAATGTGAAGAGTGTTTCATTATTTAAAAAAATGATTGTAAATAAATAACTGCTGATGAATTTCGATAATTTATGGTAAATTTCAATTAAACTTCCTTATTACGAACTTTTCCATACCCGCGCATGCGTATGTTGACAAATTTAGTTGTTTACATTAGCTCTCATAACCTGCACAACAGTGAACTTAAGTGCTTAATAACTTCTTTCCTAGTCAAATCCGACAATTTTTTTTATCGTATTCGTGTTTAGTGCATCAAAATACTTTATTGTGCTAAGTTTGAAAGAAATCGGTTTGGAGGGCTGGAAACTGCATTTTTACCTATCATAATAAGAAATCTGATATTGTAATTTTCATTATGATTTTTTAGTGACTATTAAAAGAATTTTAAGTTTTTAAAATTTTTATTTTTTTACATAATGTAGTTGTTGACTTATTAAGTTTCTTTTTTCTTTTCTTTTTATCTTACTAGCTGACCTGGTGCCCCAAATAGCAGAATAAGTATTAAAAAAAATAAAAATAAAAGAATCGAATGTTAGGCGGTACGAAGTTCGCCGGGTCAGGTAGTATATATATATATATATATATATTTGATGAAGGGGGTCTCTAATCATGGTAAATTTTATTTCTGGTCTACTACATGTTAATATGTCCTTACTAAAAAATTGGTTGGCTGGTTCCTGAAAATCATATATGACATGGGGATTTCACACCCAATGAGTAATTTCATCAATTGATTGAAAGCTTATGGCAAAGCGCTCTTGATGAGCTTCGATAATAACCTCATTAAGGCATTCCAGTCAATTGTAAAATCATGGCCCCCAATGATTGCCGGTGAAAGGCTCCTTTTTTAATATACTTATAATTTTTTATAATAGAAGATGCTTTCTTAAAATAATCAAGTGCGGTATTTTTGCGTAAGGAGATGATAGTAGTACTTATAAAAAGAAATTATCAAAATCGGCCACCATTTTTCAATTGTAATGGAATGAGCTATGTAAAAGTTGTTAATGGTCGTTTTGACCATAAAGAGTCATATATGACCTATGGTGCCGTTGACTTTTTTCGTCCTCATGACCTGTAGATTCGAAATATTCAATAAAAAAAAATTTGACCTTGAATAACATTTCAAAGTCAATTCTGTGGGGGTCAATATGGGGGTTATTTTTTCCGATCTCGCATTGGAGAATCATCTGGCCAACGGATGACCACTATTTTGTGATTCCCTATACTCTACATTTTTAATGCTATTCCACTCTTTGGCGAGTTTGAGCATGAGTTGTTGTGGATTCCTGGAATTTGGTGGTTTTGGTTTGGTAATAGGAATGCTCGAGTCGTTCGCGTTAATTAGTTTGTGTTCTGTTTTGTGGCTTCACTGATTGATTCTGAGTTTAGAAAGATCAGCCACGTTACCAGTCTTGGCAACTTCAACAGCCGTCTCTCCATCTTCTACCATCTCTCTTACCCCTGAAATCCCACCCAAGCCGTAACAGGACCACTCATGTTCCCATCTGAACTACAGTAAACTATTTTAACGTTTTACCTTTACTTAGTAAAATTAAAATTATTTCTGATTTAATCATTGTTATCAATAATATTATCTCTCTTCCAGAACTAGAGGAACCTACTATCTCGCTACAAACAAAAACAGACCTTTTGGGACAGGCGTTGTGTATCCAGACAGCGATAATGCAGGATACAGTCTTGCTTCCCGAATGTCAACAGTATTGCTTATAACTGCTTCTTCAATATGGGTTACTAACTTATAGTCTTCTATAATAACAAATAACTTACTGAATTACTCGACTACTTCCAAGCAGCTGCAAGTTTCTTAGGCCTATCAAGGTGGGGAGTGTTGGTTAATATCCCACACTTATAATTTTAATGAAGAATTTTTGAAACTATTATTTTGGTATTAGTAAACAAATACTTACGCTATAAACTGCCCAAAAATAAATAGGGGCATTTATAATTTATTCTATTCATTTAAATTAAATGAGCAAATATATTTAACATTGGTTGCATAAAAAAAGATAGAAAATACAAAAAAAAAAAAAAAAAAAAAAAAAAAAACTGTAATCTTTTTATAGTAACAAATTTTCTTAAGAATAGTAAACATGAAGATTATTCATTTTGGAACAAACAAATTTTCTCGTCTCATCTCTCTTTTAACCCAGTTTTACTTTCACTAACCGTGTAAAGACACCATCTTTCACCCGAAGTTCGCAATATTATAATGAAAATCAGCATTGATTTGGCAAGTTGATATTACAGAGGCGGTTGGTGTATCCAACCGAAGATTGTCTTTACATTCTTCCCCTTCATGTATATATTCATTCACAAAAATTTTATTGAATTGTTCTTAATTTTATGCTTCTGTTTAAATTATGTATATTTGTGGACTCATATGCTGGAGGACCTGAGTTCAAATCCCAAACAAGCAGTAAAGATTTTTTCTTCTTGTGTCTTTGTTCATGGGTTGAATTCGGCCTCCCTGGCCATCCCTAGGCACACCCAGCCTTTAATTAATGCTATGGCTGGTGCTAATAGTTCTTACTATGGCGGCCGGAGCATAGTTCTTACGACACTATCTCCGTAGTGTGATGTATGGTCATGAATCAGATACCTCTATAGTATCTGCACCTCAGGGCCCTTGTGGCTTGTTACAGGACTGATTTTTTTTTTTTTTATATGTACATTATAAAAGTCATATGTATATTGTAAAGAAATGTATATTGGTTCAAAATAAAACATATCTCTTTCTCTCTCACTCCCTCTCCCTCTCCCTCTGGACAGAAGCTGGAATGTTGTCATGTTTGCAGACATGTGCGTTTCTGTTTGTATAGTGATAGGGATTTACCATTCAGAGTCCACAGAGAAAAAGTCCGACTCGGAGGAACTGCATCATCTTAGCGCGGTTCCCGAGTGCCATTAGTAAAGGACTAATACCTAATTTCATTAAAATCTGCTCATTTTTTAGCCAGCTAGAGAGCGAACAGAAATACTAAATGTAATTAAGATAGTTAGCCGTTGAGGTGACGCGAAGTCAAAGAATGGTTGGGACTCGGCTAGGAGGAAAAAGAAGTCAGATCTTCAAGCAAAATACTCCATATTGGACGTTTAGGCTGCACTTTGGAAGAGTAGGTAAAGAAGGGCGGGCGTGTCATAAATCAAGATACATCGGCCTTTCCAGCAAATGGAAATCTGCTATATCTTACTCCTGGGGTAATCGGCTATCCGAGAGCTTATCGCCATAGATCTGCTATATCCTACTCCTGGGGTAATCTGCTATCCGAGAGGTTATCGCCATAGATCTGCTATATCCTACTCCTGGGGTAATCTGCTATCCGAGAGCTTATCGCCATAGATCTGCTATATCTTACTCCTGGGGTAATCTGCTATCCGAGAGCTTATCGCCATAGATGTGAAACCCTTAAAATAAAATAAAAAAAATAATATATTACAATTTGAACCACCTCTACTTTCGTTATCTATGAGTTCTAAAACGTGAAATATTTTAGTCGGCACTTTCGGATTATGTCATTTGGTCGACGTCAGAATTCGGTATCCTATCTACGAAGAGAATGAGGAAACGAATTAAAAAAAACAAAAAAAAACATTATAATGTTGTCCCTAACGTTCATGCAAAAATTTATTTTGCTAGGAATTTATGCAAGGGTGCCCTTATTTTTCTAACCCAGTAAATTGATTTCTAACAATAGTAAATTTTTTTCTCATTTTACGAATACTGTATTACAGAAAAATACATGTTTCTAATAGAAGCAATTACGAAAATAAAAGCAATAAAAAACTAAGGGAAATAGGCAAAAATTAAAAAGTGATTTAAACTACGACAAAAATTTATTCAAAAGAACAAAACAAACGTGTTTGAAGTTTTAAGCACTTATTTCTCCGATTGACATCGCCTAATCGAAAATGTCTTTAGAACCTTTTTTGTAGAGAATTTAGTAAGCTTTTGAATGGTTTCTATCAACTTACCAAGGTTTCACAACGGTTTTCGAGATATTAAGGAAAATATTTCAAACTAGACGAAAGATTTTTGTACGAAATTTCATCAAATTCGGACCATTTTTGAACCGTCAGGACCGCGAAGAGACAAATATGTATTACATACATATATATATATATATATATATATATATATATATATATATATATATATATATATATATATATATATACGTGGGTTGATCAAAAAGTTCCAGGACTGATTTTTTATTAATTTATTTAAAAAATCTACAGGCTATTGGACGTCGTCCCCTTCAAAGTACTCTCCTTGGGAAGCTATACATTTTTCCCAACGATGTTTCCACTGCGTGAAGGACTTTGAGAAATCATCTTGTGAAATGGTGTTTAGCTGCTCCAGCGATTTTTCTTGAATGTCATCTACGGACTCAAATCTCTTTCCCTTCATGGGTCTCTTGAGTTTTGGAAACAAGAAAAAGTCTGCAGGGGCAAGGTCAGGTGAATATGGAGGCTGGGGAATGATCGTCATTCCATTTTTGGTGCAGTAGTCGCGAATGAGCAGTGCGGAATGATCAGGCGCATTGTCATGATGCAGGAACCACTCACCGCTCCGCAAATTTTCTGTTAAAATTTGTTGACACGAACCAAATGAAATGTTCAATTCTTCAGCCATCTCACGAATGGTTAGTCGACGATTAGAACACACGAGACTGTTAAATCTTTCAACATGATCGTCATCAGTCGAAGTTGATGGGCGCCCTGAACGAGAATCATCTTCACACGATGTCCGGCCTTCCTTGAACCTTTTGTACCACTCATGACACCTTGACCGACTCAGACATTCATCACCGAAAGCCACTTGCAACATTTGAAAAGTTTCAGTAAACGTTTTACCCAACTTCACACAAAACTTTACGCAAACGCGTTGCTCTTCCTTTTCATTCATTTCAAGAAATCGCCGAACACAAAAAACTTTTTTTACGAACACAGCAGTAACTTTACAATGAAGAAGGTTATCAACAATCTGAATAAACAGCTGAGTTCAGGAAGAGTCACGATAAACAATGCTGCCAACCGCACTGCTCTATGACACTCCATTGCCGCGCAATCTAAACAGTCCTGGAACTTTTTGATCACCCCTCGTGTATATATATATATATATATATATATATATATATATATATATATATATATATATATATAAATTGAACCACCGTTATTTTCGTTCCCAAGGGGTTCTGAAACGTAAATTTTTCTAGTTGGCACTTCCGGATTGCTTCATAAGGTCAACCTTATAAGCGGGGTTCCTCCCTATGAAGGGAACACGCTAAAAAGGAATGCAGTCTCAGCTCATGCTCCCTCCAGTGCAGTTTGTAGAAGGTTGCGTATGGTCGGAGCTGGCCTCAACAACTTCCATATTACGCTCAAGAAATTATTGAGGAATACTTCTCTCCAACAGGGGATCTCATTGGGCAGAATTTTCGATTTCTAGATGACAACCCTGAAGGGAATTCCCTGTCTGCCTTTCCTCCGTTGTCTTCAGGCCTCAATCCCATTGACCACGGGGATGCGTTGACGGCGAGGGGTGCATTGACCACGGGGATGCGTTGACGGCGAGGGGTGCATTGACCACGGGGGATGCGTTGACGGCGTGAAGTGCATTGACCACGGGGGATGCGTTGACGACGTGGGGTGCATTGACCACGGGGGATGCGTTGACGGCGTGGGATGCATTTCAGAGAAGGTTCTTTTCTTTTAGCCACTATCTGCAGCCAATTGACCTTCAAAAACTGAGTGCAACATCGCACCTTCTAAAGTCAAATTCCCCAAGAAACCACAGGCGCAATATTGACTCTAACAAGGGAACATCACCAAGTGTCCGGAGACGATTTTTATAAAACTTTGTATATTAATTAAAAACGTGAAAATAATGGACACGTATTTTTTTAAATTGGCCCAATCGCACGTTTAAGGGGTGAAAGCACCCTTCCAAAGTACAATTCAAGTATTCTAACAAAGTGAGTATACATTGGTGGGGTCACCGATTTGGTCAAATAAATTCAAGAATATGGTTACGTTCGACTTAAACTGGCATTATACATTTCTCTACAACAAAAATAATAGCAGATTTAAAATCAGCAGCCCGAGAAACTCTAATAAGGTAAATATTATCAAAAACAAAAAATACTAGTCTTTTCCTTTAATACCGAGAGATACTTGTCTTTTCCTTCAATACCGAGAGATACTTGTCTTTTCCTTCAATACCGAGAGATACTTGTCTTTTCCTTCAATACCGAGAGATACTTGTCTTTTCCTTCAATACCAAAAGATACTTGTCTTTTCCTTCAATACCGAGAGATACTTGTCTTTTCCTTCAATACCGAGAGATACTTGTCTGTTCCTTCAATACCAAGAGATACTTGTCTTTTCCTTTAATACCGAGAGATACTTGTATTTTCCTTCAATACCAAAAGATACTTCTCTTTTCCTTCAATGCCGAGAGATACTTGTCTGTTCCTTCAATACCAAGAGATACTTGTCTTTTCCTTTAATACCGAGAGATACTTGTATTTTCCTTCAATACCAAAAGATACTTCTCTTTTCCTTCAATACCGAGAGATACTTGTCTTTCCTTCAATACCGAGAGATAATTGTCTTTTCCTTCAATACCGAGAGATACTTGTCTTTTCCGGAGAGGAAAAATGCATTATTTTTTGTTTTCGATGATATTTACATCATTAGAGTTGCTCGGGCTGCTGATTTTAAATCTGCTATTTTTTTTTTGGTGTGGAAAAATATATGAGGCTAGTTTGCGTCAAACGTGAGCATATTTTTGAATTTATTTGACGAAATATAAATGATTGTTCAAAGATTGTATTTTTCCTTTAATCTACTCTATGTGAAGGAATAGTGTTGACATCATTTTCTAAACTCGACATGTAAAATATAGCATTTTCAACCTATTTTATTTTATTTCTCATTTCCTGAGGCGTATTGGAACGCACGGACAAGTGTCGACTATTTTTCGATGTAGAATCACCAGGAAAAAAAATGGACCAAATCGGTGACCCCACCACTGTATACTCCCCTTGTTAGAATATTTGAAGCGTACTTTGGAATTGTGCATTCACACCTTAAACGTGCGATTGGGCCAATATAAAAAAAAATACGTATCGATTATTTTTACGTGTTTAATATTTATACAAAGTTTCTTAAAAATCGGGTCCGGACACTTGGGGATGTTCCCTTGTAAGCCTATAGCTGAACACAGGTTTTCACTCGCGTTTCCGATTCGCAGGAACTGCGTCATCTAAGCGCTAATTCTTTGGAATCCCTGGGGACATTTCTAAAGGAATAAAACCAGTTGGAACGGTTGTTTTGATATTTTGTGGAAAGCGTATCTTGATTTAAAACAATATTTTAGGAGTCAACCCTCAACTAACGAGTGAAAGGGTCTTGTCCAGGTCCACTCACAGGACAGAGAAGGGTTGATTGACCCCAACCGTGTAGCTTGACAACTCATTTAACTCTTCAATGCATTTTAATAAAACAATCAATTAGAAAGCGAGGCAAGCAAAGAAAAACTGCTCTAAAGAACAACACAAACACCAGTAAAGTAGTAGAAAATAATCGCAAGGCGTCTTCGAACACTCTCTTGGAAAGCTATATTTCTAACTATAAATTTTGTTTCTTATTTTACTTATCCTATTTGGTTCACAAATACATTCTCCTGCTAGAAGCATTTAAAAAATAACAAGAACTAAAAACAGACAAAAAGAACCGTTCGAATAAACGAAATCAATTACTTCAAAGGTTTAAGCACTTATTTCTCCGATTGACATCGCCTAATCAAAACTTCCTTCAGAACCTTTTTTGTCGAGCATTTAGCAAGCTTTAGAATGGTAACCTTCCGCTTCCCAAGATTCCCGACCGTTTTCTAAATATTAAGGAAACTATACGGAGTTCTCAAAACTTTTCATGTCTGTTAATAAAATATTTTATTCTAACCCTTCCTGAACTCCAAACGTACCCAAAATTTTAAAATATTAGTTTGAATACATTTTGAACATGCAGAAAATGTTTCAACCGAATCCCATGATTCTTAGTTCCCAAACCAAAAACTTGAAAAAGTCCGACTCGCAGGAACTGCGTCATCTTAGCGTGGTTCCGTGCATCTCGAAGAAATGGAGTGGATTAGGCGTCACAAATCACAGGAAACTGACAGTAGCCAACTTACACTGAACAATAAGGATAATTCTTTATCCTCTTTCTTGAGGAAGGCTGAATAAGTCAATACAATTATGTGCTGAAAACATACTCACTCTTCGACTGCAGCACAGAAGGCTCTATTTCGAACCAAAAATTCGTTGTCATTAGTTTCTTTTGCTTTATTAGCAAATTCATTTTTAGCGCGGTTACTCCCTATCTCCATAGGGAGAACCCGCTTATAAGGTTGACCTCACGACGCGATCCGGAAGTGACGACTAGAAACTTTCACGTTTCAGACCCTATAGATCACGAAAATATAGGTGGTTCAAATTTGTATATATATATATATATATATATATATATATATATACAAATTTGAACCACCTATATTTTCGTGATCTATAGGGTCTGAAACGTGAAAGTTTCTAGTCGTCACTTCCGGATCGCGTCGTCAGGTCAACCTTATAAGCGGGTTCTCCCTATGTATATATAGTATTTATATATATGCTTGTCTGTTCGCGCTCCTGTCGGCTCAAAAATGGTCTGATTTTGATGAAATTTGATACAAAAATCAGTCTTCTAATTTGAAAGGTCAAGTTCGTTAACCAGCAGAATCCGCCCAATGCAAGATGGCGAGTGGGGCGAAATTCGCGCAAACAAAATCGTAACGCTTACGTTTTTGAGTTCATATGCTTGCAGGTACTTCTTTTATAGGTTTCTTAACATAGGAAAACGAATGAAACCATTTTTAAGGCGATATCTGAAACCGTTTCTGAGAAAAGTGGAATCAATGTTTTCGCGTGTCATTATTTTATTGTGGGTACTTTGAATCGCGGGATTCAATTGAAATTTTTTCTACATCTTGGAAATTAATCCCAACTAAGATGTTTAAATTTTGGTTATATTTGGAGTTAAGGAAGTATACGAAAAAAAAAATTTATTAATAGACATGAAAAGTTTTCGGATCTTCATAAATGTTTCGTAAATATCTCGATAACGGTTGGGAAATCGTGGTAAGTGGAAGGCAGCCATTCGAATGCTTACTAAATTCTCTACAAAAAAGGTTCTGAAGCAATATTCGATGGGACAACGTCAATCAGAGATATAAGCGCTTAAAACTTAAAAAGTGTTTGTTTTGTTGTTTTGAAAGGGTTTTTCTATTTCACTTTTTAATTGGTTGTTTTTTGTTTTAAATTGCATTTATCAGTAAAATTAGTATTGTAGTAAAATAAGCTAAGAAATGGTGAAAGGTATAGGTAATACGTTTGGAATAACTGTGGAAATCAAGATGGCTGTGGCTAACCATGATGACGTATACATAGGTTTGTTTTGAATTCTCCTTTCTGTATAACCTTCCTCCTGCTACAACTGAAGTTATCATTATTTCTTATTTTATAGAAAGATTTAACTCACGAGAGAATGAACTTTTATTTGCCATGAAACACACATTTAGAGTTTATTAATACAGTGAAACGAATTTCCTAGTAAAACAAGGAACTTGAAATGATAACGAATTTTCGTTTGTTTGGAATAGAGCCTTCTAAGCAGTAGTCGTAGGGTGAGTAAGTTTTCAGTACATAATTGTATTGGCTTATTCAGCCTTCCTGAAGAATGAGGATTAAGAATTATCCGCTTCTGTGTAAGTTGGCTACTGTCAGTTTCCTGTTATTTGTGATGCCTAATCTACTCCACTTCTTCGAGATATACGGAACCGTGCTAAGATGACGCAGTTCCTGCGAGTCGGACTTTTTACTGTTATAATCAACTGTAAATATGTGCTTCATGGCAAATAAAATTCCATTCTCTCGAGGGTAAAATCATTATATAAAATAAGAAATAACGATAACTTCAGTTGTAGGCTATAAGGAAGGTTATATAGATAGGAGAATTAAAAACACACTTATGTATACGCCATCATGATTACCACAGCCACTTCAAACTTATTACCAATACCTTTCACTGTTTCTTGGCTTATTTTAATAAAATACTAATTTCACTGATAAATGCAATTTAAAACAAAAAACAACCAATTAAAAAGTGAGATAAGCAAAGACAAAAACCCGTTCAAAACAAATACTTTTTAAGTTTTAACCGCTTATATCTCTGATTGACGTTGCCCCATCGAATATTGCTTCAGAACCTTTTTTGTAGAGAATTTAGTAAGCATTCGAATGGTCACCTTCCACTTACCACGATTTTCCAACCGTTATCGAGATAATTACGAAAATGTATGAAGATCCGAATACTTTTCATGTCTATTATTAATAAAATATTTTTTTTCTAGCATACTTCCTTAACTCCAAATAAAACCAAAATTTAAACATCTTAGTTGGGATTAATTTCCAAGATGTAGAAAATATTTCAATTGAATCCCGCGATTTTAAGTACCCACAAAAAAATAATGACTTACAAAAACATTGTTTCCACTTTTCTCAAAAACGGTTACAGATATCGCCTTAAAAATGGTTTCATTCCTTTTCTTATGTTAAGAAACCTATAAAACAAATACCTGCAAGCATATGAACTCGTATATGAAACGTAGGCGACACGATTTTTTTTGCGCGAATTTCGCCCCAAACACTATCTTCCAGTGGGCGGATTCTGCTGGTTACCTTTCAAATTAGACGACAGATTTTAGTACCAAATTTCATCAAAATCGGACCATTTTTGAGCTTGCTAGAGCGCGAACAGACAAACATATATATATATATATATATATATATATATATATATATATATATATATATATATATATATACAAATTTGAACCACCTATATTTTCGTGATCTATGGGGTCTGAAACGAGAAAGTTTCTAGTCGGTACTTCCGGATTGCGTCGTGAGGTCAACCTCATAAGCGGGTTCTCCCTATGGAGATAGGGAGGAACCGAGCTAAAAAGATTTTCGTACCACATTTCATCGAAATCGGACCATTTTTCAGGCAGCTACAGAGCGAGCAATATATATATATATATATATATATATATATATATATATATATATATATATATATATATATATATATAAATAAATACAAATTTGAACCACCGTTATTTTCGTTCCCTAGGGGTTCTGATACGTAAAATTTTCAAGTTGGCACTTCCGGATTGCGTCATGTGGTCAACCTTATAAGCGGTGTTCCTCCCTAAGGAGGGAGGGAGGAACCGGGCTAAGACGACAAAATAAAAAAAAATTATAAAACTATTAAAATTATAAATCATAGAATAATCAACACAACACAACACTTTATTCCGAGATGAGTGACTTGAAGATTTAAAATGACGAGGCTATTATGTTATTTTCCCAAGCTACTTACAGAATCACTAACTAACTCTCTTCCTCTTTCCCTCTTACACATGCACACACAAAAACGTGAGTGCAAACTGAATAAGCAACACGAAAGTGCAAAAAGTGAAAAGTAAATTAACAGAACACAAAAAATTTGAATATTAATTTGTTAGCATAAGCTGTTTGCTTTCAAAGTGTACTTTACTAATTACGAATAAGAATTTGCAATAAAAAGAGTGAGATAATATGAAACGAATCATCGCCGGTCTCTAGTTGAATTGCGACCATGGACAGGAATGTGTTTGTCATTATTCTTTCTCTGCTGTGTACTCATAACACAACACCAGCAGAAGCCAAAGGTAAACACAATTCGTAATAATTAATTAAATTATAAGAAGAGAAATGTCATTTTCAGATTAGTCTTTAATTTTATTTCTTTCAAATTTATTATGATTTAATTTTAATTATTAAGTTTAATTTTTCGAATGAATACTAAATAAGAAGATGAAAGACTATTAAATTTAATTCATTTTTAAAAACTGCAATATAATAAGCTATATACGATTCATGGGGCTTTTAGGAAATAAACCACTACATCTCAGGGTCCACCCAAAATATCAATAATTAATAAATAAATCGAAATTAAAATTTACCTTCTAAAATAAACTGCGCCATCTTAGCGTGTTTCCATATAGACACTGTTCCTTGTGAAACCTGAAAAACTTAGAAAATAAACTTTTTAAAAAAGTAAATATTTTTCTCCCGAATTTAAGCTCTTTTTTTTGCAGGAAACAATAATGTAAATTGATTTCCAGATTTTAAGGTTAAACGATTATAAACAACTGCTAGAACGAAATGTCAAAGAAAAGTTATTATAAATGTTTTGACAGTGTGATGTTGGCACTGCATTTTACAGAAACTTGTTCTTCATCTCTATAAATTTAGCGACAATTTTGGGATAACAGCAACATCATCAGTGCGTCTAAATCGGAGAAAAACGCATATAAATTGACATTCTGTATATGAATACTTCTGATATTATAAGATATGATAAAATATGAGGGTACTGTGCTCAAGGCCTCCCAACTTTATCCTCGAAGTCGAAGAGAGATCGGTGAGCCACAGACATTGACTCACTTGAAGGAAGAGGAAGCCATTGCTAACACTTCACTTGGTCACTGCAGCAGATCTCTGGGCCACTGTCTTCTGAGACGCCTTGGTGGAGGGAGTGGATGAGTGACGCTCGATAGGCAGTGGACTTCAAGAAACACCGTTTTATGGGGAGTAAAAATCGTAGCAAACAATACATATCAATGTATGCAATCAACAATGATATCGTCGCTACAAATTCAAAGTATCGAATGTGAAAATCACCACTTTTCAGAGTGGAAAAGCATTTATTCATAACTTTTTTTTGGACAGTGAAATATTCGGCAGATTTGACCTTTTGATAGTGGAATACTTTCCCTTTAATATAGTGATCGAAGATTCAAGAATTTGCCGTACATAAGTCCAGTAGAAATTAGTAAAGATTGACAATGAAAGATGCATTTTTTCACATTCGTTACTTTGCATTTGTATCGACGATATAATATTAATTAACCATGATAACTCTATTCATCGGTTCGGAGTACCAGGATCTAAAATTATAACTTTATTTATTTTTTCCCCAAATATTTCAGACTTTTCCCTTGATTTTATTTTTGAAGTTTATATTCATGAAGTCAACCTCCACCAGAGGGAGGGTTGAACCGCGCTAAAATCTCCTGTCAACAAGGGTCCGGAAATACTTCTGGTGGTGCTGGAGCTTTAAAATATCGTTTTTGCCGTTTAGTCGTTTAAATGCCGATAATTTCTTAACTTATGGAGTTAGAGAAAAAAAAATCTACGAATTAAAGTTTTAGGCCACTAAATTCTGCACATTTTAATAACAAGGTATGCAATTTTGCTTCACGGGATATGAAAATTCTTTGGGACATGGGGTCTATCTTTAATAATCAGTGTTTTTCCAGCTAAATTATTATATAAATCGCCTTTGCTAAACATAAAAATGAATTATACATTAATAATAGAGAAATAAACATGTTCACAACACATTGAACTACATAAAAACTATTGTTAGAGTATGATAGACATTTGGAGGTCGAAACTAATAACACCTCGCTACTAAATATGCAAAGCAGATTTTGCTATTCTAGTTACGTATTCAGGATGGGCGAAATTCAGAATGTCAATAAAATAGTTCTAATATGGGGCTGGCTGTTCAATTAGTTGTCATTCTTCAATAAGGAAGTACAAGTAGTTTAACTGAGTGCTTATCTCTCTCCCTGATAACACAGGCACTAGAAGTAGATAAAAATAGAAATATAAGATTTTAACAGCGCGACAACAGGAAACTGATAGTATCCTAAGTGGAGATGTTGAAACTCCGTGATAAAAAAATAAAAAAATTAGGTAAACACACAAAACCCGTTGAAAAGAACAAACATAACAATTTAAAAGTTTTAAGCACTTATTTCTCCTAATGACATCACCATATCGAAAAATACATTAGACTGTTTTAGCCCGGTTCCTCCCTCCCTCCATAGGTAGGATCCCCGCTTATAAGGTTGACCTCATGGCGCAATCCAATAGTACCGACTAGAAGATTTTACGTTTTTTAGCGCGGTTCCTCCCTCCCCCATAGGGAGGAACCCCGCTTATAAGGTTGATACAATGAAACGATCCGGAAGTGCCGACTAGAAAATTTTGCGTTTCAGAACCCCTAGAAACCGAAAATAACGGTGGTTCAAATTTGTATATATATATATATATGTATATATTTATATATATATATATATATATATTTGTCTGTTCGCTCTCTAAATAGAAGACGAATGGTCCGATTTTGATGAAATTTGGTACAAAAATCTGTCGTCCAATTTGAAAGGTCAAGTTCGTTAACCAGCAAAATCTGCCCACTGGAAGATGGCGTTTGGGGCGAAATTCGCGCAGAAAAAATCGTAACGCTTACGTTTTTGAGTTCATAAGCTTGTAAGTACTCGTTTTATAGGCTTCTTGGGCTAGGAAAACGAATGAAACCATTTTCAAGGCGATAGCTTTAACCGTTGTTGAGAAAATTGGAAAAATAGTTTTTGAATACCGTTTTTGGTTTGGGTACTTAGAATAACGGGATTCAGTTGAAACATTATCTGCATGTTCTACTTTCATTAAAACTAGTATGTTGAAAGTTATGTTACGTTTGGAGTTAAGGAAGGGTTAGAATAAAATATTTTATGAACAGACATGAAAAGTTTTGGAAACTTCGTATACTTTCATTAATATCTCGAACACGGTTGGGAAATCGTGGTAAGTGGATTGAAACTATTTGAAAGCTTACTAAATTCTCTACAAAAATGATTCTAAAACTATTTTTGATTAGGTTATGACAATCGGAGAAATAAGTGCTTAAAACTTCAAATATGTCTGTTTTGTTCTTATGAACGGGTTTTTGTCGTTCTTTTTGTCTCTTTCCCTTGGTTTTTTATTGCTTTTTATTGTTGTAATTTCTTATGTTGTATTTGTAAGGAAAATGTATGTGTGTGTAAAACAGGATAGGTAAAATGAGACCAATTTTCTGTTGTCAGAAATAATAAAAAGTTTTGGGAACTTCGTATAATTTCTTAATATCTCGAAAACGGTTGAAAATCTTGGGAAGCGAAAGGTTACCATTCGAAAGCTTACTAAATGGTCTACAAGAATGGTTTTAAAGAAAGTTTTGAATAAGCGATGTCAATCGGAGAAATAAGTGCTTAAAACTTTTAAGTAATTGATTTCGCTTATTCGAACTTTTCTTTTTGTCTGTTTTATTCCTTGTTATTTTTAAATTGCTTATAGTCAGATAATGTATTTGACAATAAAACAGATTAAGTAAAATAAGAAGATCAATTTATTGTTAGAAATGTAGCGTTTAAAGAGAGAGATCCCAAGGCTTTCCAAATGCCTCTGAGCGGAGGCCTTTCTGCCCGACTTATGGGAGAGCTGACCCATACAGGTATGATTGTAAATCAACAAAGACCTTTCAAGACTGGTTTGTTTGAGATTTCATTTGGATAGCTGTTTCGCTATTGATCTAAACAAAGTAATAACTTTTTCTATTCTATGCCTTCATAAACACTAGAGATAAGAACGGAACCGCGCTAAGATGACGCAGTTCCTGCGAATCGGACTTTTTTTTTTTTTTTTTTTGCGAAGAGCACTTCCAGTTACTTTTGAAGTAGCAGTAATGATTTATAACAGTTACTCTTACTCGCTGATAAGCTTACTGATTAGCTTACAGGTTCTTTGCTGGTTATCTATTACTACTCATGGGCGTATATAATGGAAGCTGAGGGGGCTGCAGCCCCCCCCCCCAAACATTTTGATTTGATCGGTAAAAATTTCATAAAACCCTTAAAAATAGATTAAATAAGATTATTCAGTTCATAAAACATATTCTATTTTGGGTGTAATAGCGTTTAAGTTGGCTAAAACTCTTCCAAGATCTAAATTGTTAGTATTCCATACACCGGAATTGGCCGGTGTATGGAATCTACGCCCATGTTACTACTTGACTCGTTATCTACGGTTATAATTGGGATTCGGTAATGGCCAGCAATATTTATTAATAAAAAGATTAATATGATCAAAATAAATTCCCTCAACTACGAAAAAGATTATTTATGTAAATAAGCATAAAGTTAACTGTTTTGCAGATTATGAAGGATAACATAAACAATGATATTTGTAAACACACATATTTTATTCCTTCTCTCTCTTTCTTTTTGGATATTTTACATTTATTTAGCATTATGGGCATACTTGCTATGCGTTTCCGCTCGCTATGCTCGCTCAAGAAGATATCAAAACTCTAGTCAATCCAACTCGCTAAAATTAATAGAATTCTATTAATTTTTTCGAGTAAGAAACCAATCGCTTTTTCTTAGTTAGGAACATCGCGAACTAATTGTAAAAGTAATTTAATAAAAAAAAGGTAAGCAATTAAGAAAGGTATTGGTAATAGTGTTTTCCCAGAGCGAACGTTGAGAAGAATATAAGTTTTGGATACAGCAGAGGAAGTAAGGAAATCCACAATTATTGATTTTTTTTGATTTTTTTTGTTCAATACTCATAAACTTTTGATGTTTACAGGTTCGTCTGGACATGACTTGATAGTTCGTCTTTACAGAAGGTATGTTTGTTGGTGTTTCTAATGACAATTCGTACATTTTTTAGGAGAAATTATAACAATATTTACATATATTACTGACACTTACAAGAATATGTATATATTCCAAGTACACTATATTTCCATGTGGTTATAGATATACAATTATTTGGATAATAAACGTTTCTGAAGTTAGATATTGTTGGGGGTTCGATCGTGTGGTTAATGAAGCCACATTTTTAATATAAATTTGTGACAAACGAGGGTGGATAGGTTTAATACTAATAGTCACAACATTTTTTACACACAGAGGTAGAATATTCTCCTTTAGGCTCCTTCGCTGGGGCATCGTCTCCCGGCTTCTTTCTCCAGCGATGCTCGTTGTTCGGCCGTTATATTTCGCCCAAATCCTATTGGGCTTCATCAGACGTGTTTCTTCTTCTTCGGGGTGTCCAGGAGCTAACCCCGAAGAAGAAGAAACACGTCTGATTAAGCCCAATAGGATTTGGGCGAAATATAACGGCCGAACAACGAGCACCGCTGGAGAAAGAAGTCGGGAGACGATGAAGAGGAAGAATAATGCTGATAGATAGTACGTAGATATCGCCGATACAAATGCAAAGTATCAAATGTGAAAATCTCTACTTTCCAAAGTAAAGAAACTTTTATTCATTACTTTGTTTTTGGACAGTCAAATAGTCGGCAGATTCGACCTTTTGGCAGTGGTTACTCTCCCTTTTAGCGCGGTTCCTCCCTCCCCCATAGGGAGGAACCCCGCTTATAAGGTTGATACAATGAAACAATCCGGACGTGCCGACAAGAAAATTTCGCGTTTCAGAACCCCTAGAGACCGAAAATAACGGTGGTTCAAATTTGTATATATATATATATGTATATATTTATATATATATATATATATATATATATATATATATATATATATATATATTTTTCTGTTCGCTCATTTCTGGCTTCCCTGATGGTCCGATTTTGATGAAATTTGGTACAAAAATCCGTCGTCCAATTTGAAAGGTCAAGTTCGTTAACCAGCAAAATCCGCCCACTGGAAGATGGCGGTTGGGGCGAAATTCGCGCAGAAAAAATCGTAACGCTTACTTTTTTGAGTTAAGCTTGTAGCTTGTGTGTTGTTATAAGCTTGTAAGTACTCTTTTTATAGGCTTCTTGGGCTAGGAAAACGAATGAAACCATTTTCAAGGCGATAGCTTTAACCGTTTTCGAGAAAATTGGAAAAATGGTTACTTAGAATCACGGGATTCAGTTGAAACATTATCTGCATGTTCTACTTTCATTAAAACTAATATGTTGAAAGTTATGTTACGTTTGGAGTTAAGGAAGGGTTAGAATAAAATATTTTATGAACAGACATGAAAAGTTTTGGGAACTTCGTATACATTCATTAATATCTCGAACACGGTTGGGAAATCGTGGTAAGTGGATAGAAACTATTTGAAAGCTTACTAAATTATCTACAAAAATGATTCTAAAACTATTTTTGATTAGGTTATGTCAATCGGAGAAATAAGTGCTTAAAACTTCAAATACGTCTGTTTTGTTCTTATGAAAGGGTTTTTGTTGTTCTTTTTGTAATTTTTGTCTCTTTCCCTTGGTTTTTTATTTCTTTTTATTTTTGTAATTTATTATGTTAGGAAAATGTATTTGTTTGTAAAACAGGATAGGAAAAATGAGACCAATTTTCTGTTGCTAGAAATAATGAAAATTTTGGGAACTTCGTATACTTTCATTAATATCTCGAAAACGGTTGAAAATCTTGGGAAGCAAAAGGTAACCATTCGAAAGCTTACTAAATGGTCTACAAAAAATGTTCTGACGAAAGTTTTAATTAGGCGATGTCAATCGGAGAAATAAGTGCTTAAACCATTAAAGTAATTGATTTCGCTTATTTGAACTGTTCTTTTTGTCTGTTTTTTATTCCTTGTTATTTTTTAATTGCTTATTGTTGGATAATGTATTTGAAAATAAAACAGGTTAAGAAAAATAAGAAAAACAATTTAATGTTAGAGATATGGATTTCCAAGATATATAGCTTTTCAACTGCCTAGCGTCCTTCCTAGGGAGGGTTCTTTGTCTTTGATTTTGGTTGAAACATTTTCTGCATGTTCGAGTTTCATCAACACTAATATGTTGAATTTTTTTTTACGTTTAGAGTAAAGGAAGGGTTAGAATAAAATATTTTATTAACAGACAAAAAAAGTTTTGGTAACTTTGTATAATTTCGTTAGTATCTCGAAAACCGTTGACAATCTTGTGAAGCGGAAGATTACCATTCAGAAGCTTACTAAATGCTCTACAAAAAAGGTTCTGAAGAAAGTTTTAATTAGGCGATGTCAATCGGAGAAAAAAGTGCTTAAAGCTTTAAATTAATTGATTTCGTTTATTCCAATGGTTCTTTTTGTCTGTTTTATTTCTTGTTATTTTTTAATTGCTTATAGTTGGATAATGTATTTGACAATAAAACTGGTTAAGTAAAATAACAAAAACAATTTATTGTTAGAAATATAGATTTCCAAGATTCCAAGACCTTGTCACTAGCGGGTCTGTTTCTAGTGTAGCGGACCCTTCCAGGTAAGATTGTAAATCATGACCTTTCAAGACTTTACTACTCACAGGAATGGCGTTAGTGACCTTAAGGGTTGACACGCCATTATAATAATTAATTTTAAAAAAAAGACTGGTGGAACCAAAATAATAACTGCTTCTATTTTAATCTTTCCAAATTAGACTAGGGATATGAACGGAACCGCGCTAAGATGATGCAGTCCTGCGAGACGGACTTTTTACTGAGTAAACATAGTTTCGAGACTTTGCCGTACATCAATCCAACAGCAATTAGTGAATATTTGAAAATGAAAAAGGCGTTTTTTTCACATTCGATAGTTAGCATCTGTATCGAAGATATGTGTTTAGTTAATTAAAGATAGAAAGATCCATAGTTCCCTTCAGATTCAAAAGGCTCGTAAATAGAGGTAATTCTCAGTTCCAGGTAAAGACAGCTGCTTTCAGTATTGTTTGGGCTTTCCAGCAGAAAAAAATTCAAACAAAGTGCACCGGGGAATTTTCTCATCTCAGGGCTCGCTGGGAAAATGCCTCGCTGCACCCTGGATGTCGGCGCTAATGACCTAGGTGTAGATGCGCCGTAAAACAAAAAAATAGCATCATACATTTTTTTTACACCAATAATAATAGCATATTTAAAATCAGAACCCCAAGAAACTCCAATGAGGTAAATATCATGCTGCAGGACGTCCTTCATTCCTGTCTGTGTCCTTGCATGTGCTTTTGCTATTTTCTGGCTTCTTTTCACGTTCAGAATACATCTCTCTACCGATCGTTGCCATATTTAAAATCAGAACCCCAAGAAACTCCAATGAGGTAAATGCTGTAGGACGTCCTTCATTCCTGTCTGTGTCCTTGCATGTGCTTTTGCTATTTTCTGGCTTCTTTTCACGTTCAGAATACATCTCTCTACCGATCGTTGCCATATTTAAAATCAGAACCCCAAGAAACTCCAATGAGGTAAATGCTGTAGGACGTCCTTCATTCCTGTCTGTGTCCTTGCATGTGCTTTTGCTATTTTCTGGCTTCTTTTCACGTTCAGAATACATCTCTCTACCGATCGTTGCCATATTTAAAATCAGAACCCCAAGAAACTCCAATGAGGTAAATGCTGTAGGACGTCCTTCATTCCTGTCTGTGTCCTTGCATGTGCTTTTGCTATTTTCTGGCTTCTTTTCACGTTCAGAATACATCTCTCTACCGATCGTTGCCATATTTAAAATCAGAACCCCAAGAAACTCCAATGAGGTAAATACTGTAGGACGTCCTTCATTCCTGTCTGTGTCCTTGCATGTGCTTTTGCTATTTTCTGGCTTCTTTTCACGTTCAGAATACATCTCTCTACCGATCGTTGCCATATTTAAAATCAGAGCTCCAAGAAACTCCAATGAGGTAAATATCATGCTGTAGGACGTCCTTCATTCCTGTCTGTGTCCTTGCTTGTGCTTTTGCTATTTTCTGGCTTCTTTTCACGTTCAGAATACATCTCTCTACCGATCGTTGCCATATTTAAAATCAGAACCCCAAAAAACTCCAATGAGGTAAATATCATGCTGTAGGACGTCCTTCATTCCTGTCTGTGTCCTTGCATTTGCTTTTGCTATTTTCTGGCTTCTTTTCACGTTCAGAATACATCTCTCTACCGATCGTTGCCATATTTAAAATCAGAACCCCAAGAAACTCCAATGAGGTAAATGCTGTAGGACGTCCTTCATTCCTGTCTGTGTCCTTGCATGTGCTTTTGCTATTTTCTGGCTTCTTTTCACGTTCAGAATACATCTCTCTACCGATCGTTGCCATATTTAAAATCAGAACCCCAAGAAACTCCAATGAGGTAAATGCTGTAGGACGTCCTTCATTCCTGTCTGTGTCCTTGCATGTGCTTTTGCTATTTTCTGGCTTCTTTTCACGTTCAGAATACATCTCTTATCTCTACCGATCGTTGCCATATTTGCAATTTGTTTTCTTGGGCCTTACTAGAACACCACGTTTGGAATCCATAACTTACGGTATAAAAGTTTTATTGTAATAAGGAGGTGTGGATTTCGAAACCATGTTTTTATTCAAACATGATTACTTATTTTTTAATTTTGTATGGTTCAATATGGATTGAGGAGCGAGGCGTGTCTCAAGGATTCAGTGGAGAGGATGGAGAAATTTTAGCAAAATCAAAGTCTATACTCCACTTTGGAAGATCCAATCCCACGAAAGAATAGATCCTATATTACTTATTGGATTCCTTGGACTGAATCTAACTGCAACAACACCTACATTGGACAGACCCAAATCTCATAAAAAACATATTCGATACACATACAAAAAAAAAAAACATAGAAAAACGCATCATCCAGACAATCCATCACATCACAGAAGGACTTAGATATCGTCGATACAAGTGCAAAGTATTGAATGTAAAAAAATGCATCTTTCATTTTCAATCTTTACTAATTTGTGTTGGACTTATGTACGGCAAACTCTTAAGTCTTAATTCACTCAATGGAAGGGATAGTATTCCATTGTCAAAAGTCAAATCTGCCCAATATTTAACTGTCCAAAAAAAAAAAAGTTATGAATAAACGCTTTTCCACTCTGAACAGTGCTGATTTTCACATTCGATAGGTACTTTGCATTTGTAACGACGATATGATTTTGTACATTTCTCAATTTGTTGGTTATCTTACTTGCTTTCAGCTCTAAAAGGAATCATTAAATCAAGATACTTAGAATAAGAAATATATTTGAACTGTTAAGTATTTGTAATGGAGTTTACCTTATTTTTTGCAGAGGATCTTCCTTATATCTTGGAGAGGTTTCTGAACCTACGGAAATCTGTGATGGTAGTTGTAGTACCGTCACTTTTACAAAACTATCACCGGAAAAGCCAACTGTAATTATAATCCACGGTTGGAAAGGCCATGGACTTAGCGAAATATTCAAGGAACTTGTAGGAGGTATGTTAAACTGTTATTTTATATAATACTAGCTGTTACCCAGTGTACCATGCTACACCTACTTTCTGCATCTAGAAAAGCCCAAATCAATTAGAAACCAAATAAGTAATATTCAAATGTAATAACACAAATCTGTAACTGTTCGAGTCCATAGTGACTCTCCCCGAATCAACATCTACCTCCGTGCCATGATTGATCAAAATCGGCCAAACAGTGTGGATTTGTATAAGGAACAAATATACAGTCGGACCCTACGACACTCCCCGGATCAACATCTACCTCCGTGCCATGATTGATCAAAATCGGCCGAACAGTGTGGATTTGTATAAGGAACAAATATACAGTCGGACCCTACGACACTCCCCGAATCAACATCTACCTCCGTGCCATTGATCAAAATCGGCCAAACAGTGTGGATTTGTATAAGGAACAAATATACAGTCGGACCCTACGACACTCCCCGGATCAACATCTACCTCCGTGCCATGATTGATCAAAATCGGCCGAACAGTGTGGATTTGTATAAGGAACAAATATACAGTCGGACCCTACGGCACTCCCCGGATCAAGATCTACCTCCGTGCCATGATTGATCAAAATCGGCCGAACAGTGTGGATTTGTATAAGGGACAAATATACAGTCGGACCCTACGGCACTCCCCGGATCAAGATCTACCTCCGTGCCATTGATCAAAATCGGCCGAACAGTGTGGATTTGTATAAGGAACAAATATACAGTCGGACCCTACGACACTCCCCGGATCAAGATCTACCTCCGTGCCATGATTGATCAAAATCATCAGTGTTGTTTGTGCCCTCATACTGTTCACCACGCCATTGTTTTCTCCGTTTTCCAGTTTGTTTTCTGTTGTAAAAAGTTAATAACTATTGCTGAATTTAATACCGATTTGTTGTTTAGAAAGTTGTGATTCTAGTGGTAGTAATAACTATTTCAATATACATCCAGTGATTTTAAAATCATCGTGCAAAGTTGAGGTGTTTTACTAGTTGAAGAAAGTTGTTATAAGGTTATAAAGGCTTCAGTCCCTTGGTGGTGGGGAGGAGCGCCTGCGTACTACTCCCAAACGTCATATCACCTGACTCAGCACCCTTGAGTAAGGTTAAAGGTGGGTTATACTTTTTCTTTAATCACTCTAATACGCATTCATTCAATAATACAAGGATGGTGGTCTGCTCAATCTGTAATTCTACAGTACCTAGAGATGATAAAAGGATTCTCAGGTGTTCAAATACCTCCTGTAAAGCTGTTTATCACAGTAAGTGCTGTAATTATGAAGGGACAGATATAGACAGTCTGAAAGCACTCAGCAAATCATGGGTGTGTATTAGTTGTGAAAAAACTGATAAAAATGTTTCGGCCTCCGAGGGTACTGACGTGCATTTAAAATCCCTTTCACAATCGTTAACGCATGAAAACTTGGAGTTGCAAAGCCTTAGAGATATTATAATATCAATGGCAACTGAATTCAGGGAATTCAAAGCCAATTTCCCATCTTCAGAAACATTCAAATCCATGCAAGACACGATGGAAAAACAAACCGATTTAACGTTCGCCCACCTCGAACAAATAAAAAAAATGGAGAGCTTGATAGAAGCCCAAAGCCATAAAATCCAAGAACTATCCCTAGACAATTTTTGTCTTAAAAAAAGATAAAATCCCTGGAAGAAAGAGTTAAGGATGCTGAACAGAATCATCTGAGGAACTCAGTAGAAATCAGGGGTATTCCTTCAAAACCTGGTGAAGTGCTCCCGGCTGTGGTACAGAATGTTTGTGCTGGCCTCGGTCTCAAGATAGTCCCCGAAGACCTGGACCATTTATTTAGACTCAGATCGAGACAAGAAGAAACACCAGGCCCAATCATAGCCCGATTTGTCCGCCAATCCCTGACTGAGGAGGTTATCCGCCTGAGAAAAGTAAAGAGAGACTTTTCTACCCGACACTTAGGTTCGACGGACATCGACTCCAACAGAATCTACATCGGCGAAGCGATGACTCCTACAAATAAACACCTTTATTGGTTGGCCAGACAGAAGAAATCTGCAGACAAGATCAAGTACCTCTGGTTTAGCGGTGGTCGAGTCAAGTGCCGTCGAAGTGATGGTCATCCGGTTGTTATTGTTAACAGTTCCGAAGATCTTGATGTATTTCCTTGACGCAATTTTATCAGTCTCCTCATCTCTTCCCCTATTAGAGCCTTTTATTTACTTTTATTTTTCATTAAAACAAATTTAATATTTATATTTTTATTAAGGACTTTTATATGCTATGTAATTAGAAATTATATTTATTCATCTGCCAGAGGTAATTTTCACTTAGTATCCAGATATTTTTGTTACTTATTTTATACTGGTCAGTATTATTATTATTTTGATTTTAATTATTGCTATTTTGGTAAATATTTAGTTTTTGGTTTTTATAATTATTCGAATGTAATTAGTATTTGTATATTGTATGTTCCATCCACTTCCTTTTCCTCTTCCATCAGTTCCACACCCAACAACTTCTTACTGAGTTTAGTTTTCCATAAATCCCCGTCATGACTAATGTCCTGATATCCTGTCACGTTAACGCCCAATCCCTTCTTGCACACTTCGATGAATTCCTCCTCTATTTTAACGAAAATTTTCATCATATTATAGCTGTTACGGAAACCTGGCTCAAACCTTTTATCCCTTCCTCTCGAGTTTCCCTTCCCAACTATACCCTCCTACGTCATGACAGAGAAGACAGAACAGGAGGAGGTGTCGGCCTCTTTGTTCATGATAGTTTAAAGTCTAAAATCCTTTTTCTTTCACCTCCGTCTGATCTTCCTCACCTGGAGTATATCTTTGCCGAGATATCAACGTCTTCTTCACCTCTCCTCTTTTCCGTTGTATATCGTCCTCCCCGTGTGCCATATGACCAATCTTTTGAAACCTTCCTTTATCAGTTAGTCCCCTGTTATTCCCATGTAATTCTTGCAGGTGACTTCAATACCAATCTTCTTGTCGAATCCCCTGACGTTACCTACCTTTCTGAACTATTCTTTTCACTTAATCTTTTTGTGGTTCCCTATTCACCTACCCATCACACCCAGTCCTCTGATACCTGGCTTGATCTCTTTATCCTCGACTCCCAGGATAAACTCCTCGCCTCATCTCAACACCCTGTGCCCTTCCTTTCTTCTCATGATCTTATTCAAATAACTTTTGATTTACCTATCCATACTATCACAAACAAATTCTTTACGTTTCGTAACCTTAATTCTCTGTCCTTTGAACAATTAGAACCTGATTTAGAAAACTTTCCTTACGATTCCATTTATTCCTCTGACTCCATAGATGACATGGTTAACTCCTTAACTCATTACCTCCACTCCCTTTTAGATTCCTATGCTCCCCTTCAAACCCGCCGGTTCAGCCGTCCTCCTGCTCCCTGGCTTACACCCGAGCTCAAATCATTAATAAAAAGAAGAGAAGCAGCGAGAAGAAAATTTAGACGGACCCGTCTTCCTCAAGATTACTCCTCCTACAAATACTTGCGTAACCTCACCCAATCCTCCATCCGTCGAGCTAAGTCCCTCTACGTCCACCAATCCCTATCCAATGCTCCTGACTCTAAAACAAAATGGTCAATCCTTCGTAAACTTTCCCTTTGCAAAACTAACCGTCCTTGCTCTATCTCATTTTCCCCTGATGTTCTTAATGCTCACTGTGTATCTTCTCCCTCAGTCATATCCAGTCCTCCTATACCTTCCAAACTACCTTTTAATTCCAACAAATTCTACTTCTCCTATATTACCCCAGAAGATCTTCTAACCGCGGTCCTTCAATCCCGAACCAATGACTACGGTCCAGACTCTGTTCCCGTTAAACTGATTAAGGCCTGTTTACCCGCAATCCTTCCTATCCTTCTCCACATATACAACTATTCCCTTCAAAACTCGATTTTTCCTTCTCAATGGAAAACAGCGTTGGTTCGCCCTCTTAACAAAATATCAAACCCCTGCTCTCCGAAGGATTTCCGTCCTATCTCCCTTCTATCCAATCTTTCCAAACCTTTAGAGCGCCTGGTCCAATCTCAAGTATCCAACCACCTTGAACAAAATAATCTCCTTAACCCTCTCCAGTCTGGCTTCCGTCCGTCATACTCCACTCAATCAGCGCTCCTAAAAATCACCCATGACATTCAAACTGCCATAGATAACCAACAGCTCACTATTCTAGTCCTCCTAGATTTTTCAAAAGCATTTGATACCGTAGACCATCAAATCCTCCTCACCAAACTCCAATCTCTTTCCTTTTCCAACAGTGCCATTAGCTGGTTCCAATCCTTTCTATCCAATCGATCCCAATACGTGGTCATCCCCGACAGCAATCCTTCTAGCCCTCTTCCTCTTTCCCGTGGTGTACCCCAGGGCTCCTCGTTATCCCCAACTCTATTTTCTGTTTACATCAATGATCTTCCTCTTTCCATAGTTCATTCCAAGTTTCACCTTTACGCCGACGATACCCAAATCTACCTATCCTTTAAGCCCTCTTTGCTACGAGATGCTGTAGACAAGCTGCAAGTAGATCTTAATAACATCAATGCTTGGGCCGCAGCTAATAAGCTTTCCCTGAATCCAGACAAATCAAAAGCCATTGTTATAGGCTCCCAATCCCTCATAAGTTCTACTTCCCCTTTTCCAGCCCTTTACCTTAACAGCATCCCTATAAAATATTGTAAATCAGTTAAAAATCTTGGGATCATATTTGATCAGAACCTTTCCTGGAAAAATCATATTTCCCAAATTTCCCGTCGGTCCATATTTATCCTTAGACAGCTCAACCTCTCCCGCCATCTCCTGCCAACAAAGACCCGTCAACTCCTCGTAACTTCCCTATTATTCCCCCAGTTTGACTATGGTTGTTTGGTGTACGGTAGACTTTCTGGCGATCTCGAGGCAAAACTCAAACGCCTCATGAACTGTTTCATTCGTTTTATCCTCGGGATCCCCAGAGACTCCCACATATCACATTTCTACCAGGAGCTAAATTGGCTATTCCCTCTTTATCGTCGTCAGTACTTCCTCGGCTCAGTCCTTTACCAAGTAATTCAATCCCGTAGACCTTCTTATATTTTTCAACTTCTTAAATTTAAATCCTCGGTTCACTCCCGTAACACCCGATCTCGTCCTTCCGATCTCTATATTCCTTCCCACCGAGCAGCAATATTCGAAAAATCATTCGTCACCCGTGCCACCTCGCTATGGAATTCCGTGCCTTCGTTTGTCCGCCATTCTACCAACCTAGAAACCTTTAAATCCCGACTCTTCCACCACCTTCTATCCCTCCAAGTTTTACCCAACACCTAGTCTATATTGAAGCTGTACACTATATATTGATACTGATAGCATTTATAAGTTTTAGAGTTTATACGTAAAATTCAAAATTATTTTGTAATTTCAAAATTATTCCTATGGGACTTCTGTCCCGGAATAAGAATAAAACTTTTCATTTCATTTCATTTCAAAAATCGGCCAAACAGTGTGGATTTGTATAAGGAACAAATATACAGTCGGACCCTACGACACTCCCCGGATCAAGATCTACCTATGTGCCAAGTTTGGTCAAAATCTGTCGAACGGTGTGGATTTGTATAAGGAACAAACATACAGACAACTGGTAGACTTTTTTGACCTAGCTTACGAGACGTCCCGGGTATAACTATGTGCCAAATTTGGTCAAAATAGGTCTTAGGGTGTGGATTTGTACAAGGAGCACTAAATATTTCATTTTCTATGTACGAGGCATGGATTCAGGGTCTCAGACAGTCCCTAGACCCTTCCAGCCTTTAATTAATATAATGGATACCTGTAAAGGAGATAAATCAGGTGGCCGCAGAATAGTACTGACCATTCTATCCCCCTAGTGTGCCTTATGGTCGAGAATCAGAAACCTCTAAACAATCTTCTGGGCCGGTTAAGGGACTGATTTTTTTATTATTTTAATTTACATGTTTTATGTGAATAACATATCTCATGAGTATTTCTAAAGTGACACAACTCAAAAATCGGTGTTTTAGCGCGGTTCCTCCCTCCCCCATAGGGAGGAACCCCGCTTATAGGGTTGATACAATGAAACAATCCGGAAGTGCCGACTAGAAAATTCCGCGTTTCAGAACCCCTAGAGACCGAAAATAACGGTGGTTCAAATTTGTATATATATATATATATATATATATATATATATTTATATATATATATATATATTTGTCTGTTCGCTCTCTAGATAGAAGACGAATGGTCCGATTTTGATGAAATTTGGTACAAAAATCCTTCGTCCAATTTCGTTAACCAGCAAAATCCGCCTACTGGAAGATGGCGTTTGGGGCGAAATTCGCGCAAAAAAAAATCGTAACGCTTACGTTTTTGTGTTCATAAGCTTGTAAGTACTCGTTTTATATGATTCCTGGGCTAGGAAAACGAATGAAACCATTTTGAAGGCGATCGCTTTAACCGTTTTCGAGAAAATTGGAAAAATAGTTTTTGAATACCGTTTTTGGTTTGGGTACTTAGAATTACGGGATTCAGTTGAAACTTTATCTGCATGTTCTACTTTCATTAAAACTAATATGTTGAAAGTTTTGTTACGTTTGGAGTTAAGGAAGGGTTAGGATAAAATATTTTATGAACAGACATGAAAAGTTTTGGGAAGTTCGTATACTTTCATTAATATCTCGAACACGGTTGGGAAATCGTGGTAAGTGGATAGAAACTATTTGAAAGCTTACTAAATTCTCTACAAAAAAGATTCTAAAACTATTTTTGATTAGGTTATGTCAATCGGAGAAATAAGTGCTTAAAACTTCAAATACGTCTGTTTTGTTCTTATGAACGGGTTTTTGTCGTTCTTGTTGTAATTTTTGTCTCTTTCCCTTCGTTTTTTATTGCTTTTTATTTTTGTAATTTCTTATGTTGCGAAAATTTTGTGTGTAAAACAGGATATGAAAAATGAGGCCAATTTTCTGTTGCTAGAAATAATATAAATTTTGGGAACTTTCATTAATATCTCGAAAACTGTTGAGAATTTTGGTAAACGGAAGAATACCATTAGAAAGCTTATTAAATGCTCTACATAAAAGGTTCTAATGAAAGTTTTGATTAGGCGATGTCAATCGGAGAAATAAGAGCTTAAAGCTTTAAAGTAATTGATTTCGCTTATTCGAAGTGTTCTTTTTGTCTGTATTTTATTCCTTGTTATTTTTTAATTGCTTATAGTTGGATAATGTATTCGAAAATAAAACAAGTTAAGTAAAATAACAAAAACAATTTATTGTTAGAAATATAGAGTTCCAAGATTCCATGACCTTGTAACTAGCGGGACGGTTTCTAGTGTTGCCGACCCTTCCAGGTAAGATTGTAAATCCTACCTTTCAAGACTGGTGGAACCAAAATATAACTGTCAGGGTTCGGTCACTGCTACTTAATAAAACTACATTTTATCGTAAAAATGGTTTTATTGTGCCGACGTTTCGGCTTGAACTTCAAGCCTTCATCAGGGCTGTAAATACAAGTAGGACATATTTAACACTAATATATGCACATATCTATGTAAATATACCTAACATATATATATATATATATATATATATATATATATATATATATATATATACATATATAATATATATATATTTATATATATGCATAGACACATACACATATACACGCACACATATGTACATATATATGCCCACATACATACACATATGGGGTATGTATTATTAAGTAGCAGTGACCTAACCCGGACAATCCCTACCTTGCATCATCAACGGTCAACGATCTCCTCTCAACAAAATAATAACTGCTTCTATTTTAATCTTTCGAAATTAGACTAGGGATAAGAACGGAACCGCGCTAAGATGAGGCAGTTCCTGCGAGTCGGACTTTTTAAGTTTTGACTATGTTGGTAAATATATTTTTATCAACCATCAAAACTGTATGTATACCAGAGAAGGGTGTAAGAGCTCCAGAGCTGGTACACCAGAGGGCACTAGTGTCACTCTTCCTATCTTAATGCTATGCCCCCTGCACACATTTTTATTTGAGTTTTATTATAAGTTGTGTCACTTTAGAAATAATAGTGCGATATGATAAATAATTATTTTAATATATTTAATTTTGTTATGTTGTTAACGTATTTTAATGACACTTCGTTGTTTTTTCACGGTGCTTATATTTTGTCATCATTGGCTTTTTCACCATATATGTTAACAGAATTTTATTCCTATTTATTAATTGTAATCAGGTGGTTACGGTTAAGGTAGCGAATTAATAGAGGATGGACTTCCGCTAGTTAGGATGGGAATATTCCCCCTGGCAGTAAAAGAAATAATTAAAAGTGGAATATATATATATAAATATATATTCCACTTTTACTTATTTCTTTTACTGGCAGGGGGTCGTTATTAGTGAGTATTACACATGCTAGACAAAATGACGAGAGGACTTCCTGCTAAGGGAAGCCCCTGAAGAGGTGCGACCAAGGCACGAAACATGTCGAGCAAAACATATCAAATAAAGAAGATGGAGATAGTTAGCCGATGCAGAGATAAGAAGCCAAGGTATAGTTAAAAATCTGTATTTGGACGTTTCGGCTGCACATAGGCAGCCTTCTTCAGCTAAAAAATATATACAACTTATAAGTAAAATAAATAAATATACAACTTCTAAGTAAAAAACAGGCAGAAATGAGCGTAGTATAAACATCAAGACAATAAATTTTAACATATCTTATTTTTAAACAATGAAAATACGGTAGTTGGAAAGTAAACAGCATGTAGAAAGTAGTAAGTAAACAGTACAAGAAACTAATCAGTACAAAAAAAACGAACATTTATCATATAGTGAGAAAAAACAATCTATTCTATAAGTGAATACAATTTATAATAATTAATATATAGATAATAATAATATTAATATATATTATAAATTGTAAATGTGAACAAATGCTATACTGGTTTATCGACCAGAAAAAGTGTGAAAAATACATATATCAAGTCATCTTTCTCAAGAATTAATATATATGTGTATATATATTTATATATATATATATATATATATATATATATATATATATATATATATATATAATATACATTTTAACAAGTGCCACTTATGGTAAGAATCTTGTAGATAGTATCGAAACATTTTTAAAAATTTCCTTCATGAGCCAACCATCAATTGGCGCATTTCTTGGGATTGGGTAGACTTAAGACTTCTCTTCTCGCGTTCATGTCTCTTATTCTTTGGAGCTATGAATACTTTTTGATGAAATTAATCAATTTCGCTTGTTCAACTTATTATTTTCTTGGCAGGATATTTAAATAATTTCGACTATAACATAATCACAGTGGACTGGTCAGCATTGGGCTCAAAGGATAAATTGTACAACCACGCACGGAATAAGGTTCCAACCATTGCAAATATGGTCGCCATCTTTTTGAAGAGCCTCATCGAAAAGGGAGGAATAAAGCTGGAGAATGTCCATATCATTGGTCACAGTTTGGGCGCCCACATTGCCGGACTTGCTGCAAATCAGCTGGGCTCGGGGAAAATAGGCAGAATTACAGGTGAGACTTTTTTACTTGAACATACAATTTCTAAGTATATCAGGTTGTATTTGTGTTTTTAGTTTCCTTCCTCCATTCCGGGAGGAATTCACATTTAGTCGATCCAATGACGCAATCCGAAAGTGGTGACAACAAAAATTTACGTTCCATAACACATTGGTCACGAAAAAATTTGTATACCTGGATTTGATAATTTTTGTGAAAAGTGAAATAAACTACAACTTCAGTTTTCGATACTCCAAAACGATGATTTGAACTAAAAATATTTTTTTCACAGGCTTTACATTCATCCAAACATTTACATTGATAAAAAAAAAAGTTTATCAGTAAGCCAAAGCAAGTTTGAATTTTTCGTGTATTTGTTCTCAAAACACTTGAGTAATCATAACAAATGGAAGCAGACTATTCAAAACCTTAATAAACTTCCACAGAAATGACTTGGGAAAATGTTGATATAATATTCTCAAATCGAAAACATTGGAAATAACTTTTCAAATACATTGGTTTCGTTCCATAGAACAATTTTACCGGCAATTTTGTCAACAAGTTTTTTAATTTACATATCTCTTAAGATTTTTAATTATTTGTAAAGAATTGTAGAAGTAAAATATTTTAAATTAAACACTTGAATAATATTTTTATTAATTTAAGTTTAAAAAAATGAAGAATTTATTTTAATTAGTAAATACGACAGTTATTTTAATTAAATATAGCAACATTTCTTCTGTAAATCAATTTTATTCATATCGATTTTTGATCAGCTGATGTATCTCCGCCATATTGGATTCATTCAATGTAGAACCTGGCTCTATTGGTGGGGGTTGTTCTCCTCAAGATGAGTCTGTAAGCCATTTTTTTTTTTATTAGTATATTTTTCTGTAAATACACCAAAAAGGTGTGAAAAATATAGGAATGAAAATAAATTAATATCTTTAAAGATTGAAGTGAAGATTCATTGACCACTCTTCAATTTCTCAAATTCCTAAATTTGAGTAAAGGGCTGTTTCAGGTTTAGATCCTGCTGGTCCCATGTTTTCCCTTAGTAAACCAGCAGAGAGGTTATCAGTCGACTCAGCCAAGTTCGTTGATGTTATCCACTCCTCTTCAGAATTTCTTGGGATCGGTGGACCCATAGGACACGCAGACTTCTACCCGAACGGGGTTCGCAGGCTTCAGCCGGGATGTGGCATTGACGTCATTGGTAAGTTCAATGAACGTTAAATAAAAAAAAATTGTTGTGTTTGCAGAAGGTGAAAACATTTTTCTTGAGATATCAAAACAATATATCCTTTCAATACATCCTTTATAAACGTTTGTCAACCAATTATGTACATATATCTTTATATTTTAGGTAGGTGCAGCCACAGAAGGAGCTACCACTTCTATGCAGAAAGTCTATCAAGGCCACAGGCATTTCCTGCAGTTCCTTGTGAAGATTGGACACATTTAAAAAGAAGAGAATGTTTTATGGGGAAACCTGTTCCAATGGGAGAGTTAACACCAGCCACGTAAGCATTAAATTATTCTGGGAAGAAAGAAAGAAAATCTTTATTTGTGGTAAATAAAGATTGCTGTCCAAATAAATTGGGTTGCTATATACACAGCCTCCTAATCATTCTTTCGAAAATTCATTTTATTAATTTTGGGGGTGTTAGTTAATTTATTTTAGAATATGGAGAGAAAGGAAAATAAATTTAGTAGTTCTATCTTTAGACGTAATTTTGTAATTTAATTTTTTTAGGGGTTTAAATTTTGTATGTATAAAATTTGCCAGATGTTTTGTAAAACATAATGATCTCCGAAAAAATGATTAGCAGCTGTTCTGCTCCCATAAATGTGATTGTTAAGGATTCCCAGGGAATCAATAAGACTCGTTTCCGCGAGGCTAGCTAGCTTGTCCGTGTCAAGTCCGAGGGTTTCCAGGAAGTCACTAGTGGCTTTAGGGATCGTTCCTCTCGTGCCAAACCACAGGCCTTGTACAATGTAATCTCTTTTTCCATACCCTTCATGAAATTTTTCTTCGTATGCCGTTATCCATTTGGTATAGATATATAGCCTTTTCGGCCGGAGCATAGTATTGACCAAACTATCTCCCTAGTGTGCCGTATGGTCAAGAATCAGATACCTCTACAGTATCTGCCCCTCTGGGCCCTCGTGGCCTGTTACGGGACTGATTTTTTTTTTTTTTTTTTTTATATAGCCTTTTAGAACTTTCCTCCGAAGGACAGTAGCTATTGAGGTTGCACTCATGACGGGATTTTTGAAAAATTTCTTGAAATCTCCATCGATCCTACCTAGTAGACACCGAAAATGACCCCCGTTAAAATTTATATATATCTATATATTTGTCAAATACCACTCACTCACTGACTGACTCACTCACTGACCTAACATCGCCCAGCCCAAACCGCTCGACAGAAAATTTTGAAATTTTGCATGGACACTCCCTATATAACGTAGGCACTCACTAAGAAAGGATTTTTTTATATTCGAATTTTTAAGTATTTTTAGAGGGGTTTAAAGTTTGAGTTGGTTAGAACATGCAAGCCTAGGCAGCAAGCGTTGCTAGGACGATAAAGAACAGCTGTTACCGTACATTATCTATTTCATAGTCTTATTTTTAATTGAGGTTAATTTCCACTACGATGGCAGTCCTTGAATTACTAGAAATAAAATGTGATTTTGTCCCTCATAGAGTTTACGCGCTGGTGATGGTCCATCCGAGGTAATAATATCCCGAACCACTTTACACAAAAATTTGAAATTTTGCACGGACAATACGTTTAGAATGTAAACACTCGCTAAGAAAGGTTTTTTTGATATTCAAATGTTTAAGTACTTTCAGGGGGGGGGGGTAGAATTATTAAGAAGTTCCTCATCGGCTCATAAACAGTCCGATTTTGATACAAAACATTTGGTACAAAAATCTTTCTTCTCATTTAAAAGGTCAAGTTCATTAACCAGTTGATTCCGTTTACTGGAACATGGTTTTTGGAGCGAACTTTGTGCGAAAGATTCCTTAACATAGGAAAACGAATGAAACCATTTTTTAAGCGAGTTCTGTAACCATTTACCAGAAAAATTGATTGAAATACTTTTCAAAACTAATTTTCTGTTTGGGTATTCAGGAACGAAGTATATGGAAAAAAATTGTATGAATGGTGATACAAAGTTTTCGGATCTCAGTATATTTTTTAAAATATCTCGAAAATGGTCGAAAACGTGTATTTGTCTCTGTTTACCTAACTTTTTAAGCGGTTGTTGTATTTTTTTTTTCTCTCCAACGGAAACACCACATGGTGTTTCCTTGGTAACTTCAAAGTCCGTGCAATAATAAGCTCTTTCTTGACACTGGTCCGGAGCGCCCCAACGTCAAGAAACATTATGCATTATTTACTTATCAATTGATGAATATCATATAGTATGACGTGGTATAGTAAAATGTACACAATTATGTAGTAGCGTTAATTTTGATCATATCTTATTTAACTCAACGTAAAAAATACTTATCGGCCGTGGTGAAGCACGGGTATTCAGCTAGTATGTATATATATATATATATATATATATATATATATATATATATATATATATATATACATACATACATATACATATACATATGTGTCTGTTAACACGATAGCGGCCAGAGTTTTTGTTTTTTCTTCACGAAACGTGGAATATAGCATTCAATTAACAAACGATTATGGTGGTTAACGAGTTCGTTAACCACCATAATCGGTCCACCGGGAGGGGGGGGGTTTACAAAACACTAAATTTGACCGTGCCAGCCGTAGTTTTTGTTATATTTCAACGAAACTCGGTATTCGTTATGCTGATCTAAAGAGAGAAATACGTTGTAAAAATAAACTAAATCGGTTTATAGGAGGGGGGGGGGTTACTCCGGACCCACATTACCAATTTGCCACTACCAGCCGCAATTTTTGTTCCATTTCAACGAAACTCGGTATTCGTGGTGGTAATCAACAGAGAAAAATGGGTTGTAAAAATAAACTAAATCGGTTTATAGGAGGGGGGGGGGGGGTTACTCCGGACCCACATTACCAATTTGCCACTACCAGCCGCAATTTTTGTTCCATTTCAACGAAACTTGGTATTCGTGGTTGTAATCAACAGAGAAAAATGGGTTGTAAAAATAAACTAAATCGGGTTATTTGGAGGGGGGGGGGGGGTTTACTCCGGACCTATAGTACTAATGTAGTCATACCGGTCGTAATTTTTGCTGTATTGTAACGAAACGCGGTATACGTCGTGGGTATCTCATGAGAAAGTAGTGTTGTAAAAATGAAGTAAATCGATCTATTGGAAAGGAGGGTTTACTTTAAACTCTCTTTCATTAGAATTAGCCGGCCAGACGTAGGTTCCCAAAGGCGCTGCGAGGTGCACTATCTCCCACAAGGTGGAGTTTATCCTGTTCCTGCGTCAGCTCAAAAGGCGGAAAATGAAGTTTTTGTGTATTTATTAAGTAGTACAGTATCATGTATTAAGATAACTCTGGAGGCAAATTATTTACAAAATTAATAATTGAACAGTTCTCATAAGAAACGTAAATGAGCAAAACTATTCACGTTTTTATTTTACTTATAGAGGTTAAAGTATAGGAAAGTATGCAGCACTTCTTGATCTGGTTGAATGAGATTTACTTTTTGTAGGACTCAACATGAAGATGACAATAAAAAAAGTCTAGAGATGACAATAACAAAGTCTAGAGATGACAATAACAAAGTCTAGAGATGACAATAACAAAGTCTAGAGATGACAATAACAAAGTCGGGTGATATTATAAAGCAAAGCTTACTGATCTTTTACCACTTAAAATTTAAGTATTAATGCTTCTTTGGCCATTAGCATTTCTTCAAAACATTTCAGTAGAGCAAAGTAAAAGAAAAGTCCAACTGCGTGATCTCAACGCGTGTACGTTCATGTCCTTAGTGACATTAGAACAGGAATAGAAGCAGTTATTGATAGGTTTTGATGCTTCGTGACAAATATGAAATGAAATCTCAAAGGGAAGTTAGAATTTAAGGCACCACAACAGATTACAAAGAGATATGATTCACCTACAGTTACACCTGAACAAATAGAATTTAACAAAATCGTAATTCAGCAGAAGTAATAATGAAATTATTGTATTAGGTGAGTCAATAAGTTTATGCGCATTAAAAACGTACACGGGTTTCGCTATGACTCACTAAATAGACCAATAAGATTTCGAAACATGCCTTCACTTGACTAATGCATTCTTCTTCTCTGGCCGCAATCAATCGATTGGTTTGCTGCAAAAACTGCCCTCTTCTTCGCCATTCCACTCTGTCCTGTGCCGATCTCTTCAGCTCCAAGGAGGTTCCGCATCCCATATCCTTCTTGAGATCTTCCGCCGAATCATGGGTGTATAAGGGGGGGGGCTGCAGACCCCCCGAAATCGGTAAAAATGTATCATAAAAACCTTTAAAATAAATTAAATAAGGTCACTTACAAGGAAATATCCCCAAATAATCTATACGATTTTTTTTTTATATCGGTCCAATTGCACCTTTAAAAGGTGAAAGCACCCTTCCAAAGTACTTTTTTATTTGATTCTACATCGAAAAATAGTCGACATGTGTCTGAGCGTTCCGTCCAATGCTCCTTAGGACCTTAGAAACAAAATAAAATAGGTTGAAAATGCTTTATTTTATATATCGAGTTTAGAAAATGATATCAACATGATTCTTTCACCAATTCATTTGATTTATAGAGTAGATTAAAGAACAAATACAATCGTTAAACAATAATTTATATTTCGTGAAATAAATTCAATAATATGCTTGGGTGATTCTACAGAAAAGTAGCACTTTTGGTGAAAACTTTTTCATTTTCTTTGTTTGATTTTTATCTCAGCGATAATAAAGCATGTCTAACTTAATATTATCAAAGCATAGATCAATTAGTTCTCATGGCCTAAGTGGCCAAAAAGCAGCCATTTTGTTTTTTGGTTGCAGGGGAGTGAGAATAAGAGTAAAACAACAATATTTCTTGCAGTATATGTTTCTAACTGCCACTCTGAAGATATGGCATGGTATATTAAACCGGGGAAATGGCAAAAGCCTTGACAAAACACTTCTTGGGAAAATATAATTCAAAATATTTTTCGTACTGAAAGGGTAGTGATAAAAATTTAATCCTCACTTCCCTGTTGAGAAAAAGTGGAAAAGAATCACATTTGTGTCAATTATTTTTATTTATTAAATTAACAGAACAGAAGGTAATACTACTAGGCCAAAGGTTTTAGTACAAATTACCAAACAGTCTTGCTTTTGAATATCAATTTCGTCAAGTGCCTCAGTGTTGTACTATAATTGACAGGGGAGTGATAATTATGAGGTTTGGATCACCTGTAGCACAACCTGTTTATAATGAAATGCTTTTAATGACATCTAAATATAGTGTTTTGGGGTACTTATCAAACAATGTTATCACATCACAAGAATAAAAGTCAACTGGCTATTTATGAAGAACAGGGGAGTGATAAACAATTTTCACAACTCGTCATTTTACTTGAAAAAAACCTTCAAAGCAGATCCTCTCTTTCCAGAAATCAAAATCAAGCTGAAATCATTTGTTTTTGTGTACATTGAGATTCTAAATTAGCTGACTGAAAAATAAAAAAGCCGCGTTTACGCTTTACAAATGTTGTGTTTTCATTGTGATAGGGGAGTGATAAAATTGTGACAGACATTAGTGAAGCTTTTGTCATCCTTTATGATAATATTTTTTAGTTTTTTCTCTTCAAGCTACATTCGTGAGGGCATAATGAAAAAAATACTCTAACAAAAAACTTTCTGCAAGTTACTGTAGCCCTAAAAAAATCAACGACAGTAGCAATGCTGAGTCGTGTACAGGCCAGGGGAGTGAGAATTAGGACTTTGCAAAACCTCCAGCTCCAGATCAAAGGTTGTTACAGATCATCCAGTGCTAGGTATGATTCAAAATAGTTTTGTATCATCTTACTAAAAAGGAAAAATATTAATATTTTCAATACGAACTGAATAATTGACAAAAACCAAAAAGTGCTACTTTTCTGTAGAATCGCCCGCTTACGTTTGAAGTAAACTAGCATTATACATTTTTCTACTACAAAAATAATAGCAGATTTAAAATCAGCACCCCAAGAAACTCTAAGTAGGTAAATATCATCGAAAACAAAAACATAATACTTTTTTCGCCTCCGGTAACCCTCGGTATTGTAGGAAAAAAGTATTATTTCTTGTTTTCGATCATATTTACCTCATTAGGGTTTCTTGGGGTGCTGATTTTAAATCTGCCACTGTATACTCCCCTTGTTAGAATATTTGAGGTGTACTTTGGAAGGGGGGTTTCACTCTTTAAACGTGCGATTGGGGCGATATAAAAAAATACGTATCGATTATTTTCACGTGTTTAATAAATATAAAAAGTTTCATAAAAATCAGCTCCGGACACTTGGGGATGTCCCCTTGTTTGTTCTGAGAATAATAGTTTTTATTGAATGTAATGGCGTTTTAATTGGCTGACAAGTTTTAGAATTCCAAGTTCTAGATTGTTAGTATTCCACACCCCAAAATATTCTCAGCCCCCTCCCCCGAAACTCTCCCAGCTCCTCCCGAAATTATTTTCTATATACGCCCATGCACCTAATGCCTTCCTTGGTCGATCCACTGCATTGGTTCTCTCTATGGTGCCTTCTATGTTGGTGCACAGAAGTCTTCCTTGTCTAGTTAGATGCCCAATCCACTTGGCTCTTCTAATTTAATTAATTATATTAACTCTAATTTTCTATTACCTCTTTCATAAATGCACCATGTCTCGCTGCCGTATAACAATATGCTGCAAACCAGGACACTTTTTAAATACTGTTTTTATTGGCAATTACACATTATAAAATATTTGAAAAATAAAGGGAAATTTAGAATATGAGCACACTGATGGAGACGGACTTTTGTGAGAGGCAAAGAGGTAAGGATATTTATAGGAGAGGGAAAAAAGATTAGGATATTTGGAAAACTGTAACTCTGTTACCAATTTACGCAAACATCGGACGCAAATTGGTACCTATAGAAAATGAATACCGATACTCAATACAAACGTGCTGTGTTATATTTTTATGTGCTGAATCTGTAAGATCGGTAGCGTTAAAAATTAATAGTTTACATGGTAAACATATATTCAGTGTAAGGTCTGCCCAGTAGGTGGTTTAAAATATTTAAGGAGGCCATACACGTTGAGTTCAAATCTCAAGGCCACCGCACAGTGGCAAAAATAGCCAAAAAGCGCTCAAAACTTGATTTTTTGAAGTATTTTCTCCGAACGCATTAGCCTTAAATATATGTTAAATACCTCGTGAGAGTGGCATTTCTTGAGTTTTAGGCCCCCGCCGTTGATTGCAGGACGGTGGTTAATCATTGAAGTACTATACGAAGAAAATTTCCCAAATCCTCATGTACCAAAATCGTTCCTTCAACTTTACTTTACTTTACCGATAAGGTTGATGCATGTTTTATTGTTTTAATGGGATGTTCGAAGGGCAAAAAAAAATATTTTTGTATTTTTCGAATCGCCTTCATGGACGGGGATACTGAAAAAGTAAAATAATTACACGTATCAAATTTCGTTTTGTCATATAGCTTTTGCGTCTCTCGGACTTCGGGCTTAAATATTCCGTGGACATGTATAGAAAGACTCCAGACTGAAATTAGCTGCATAAGTCTGCATACTTCGGTGCTAGAGGTGAAGGAACTCGGTAAATGACTAACAGACAGATGCGCATTATCTCTATGTAAACATTTGAATCAAATCGAAGACGATTTTTTTTTGCAGTACTCAAGTCAGTGTTGACTGCAAAAAATGTCTGAAGTGATCCGAGTGAAAAATCGTGTCCTAGTTGAAATATTGCTGAATTCAAAGGACAAAAGTGTACTTTCGATATGTGAGTATTTGACAGATCAATTTCTAATAGCCTATGAGCATATTTCGTTACTCCTACGGAAATTATCTCAAACTGTTGTGCTGAAATTTAAAAAAAAGTTGGCTGAGATAGGAGCAGATGTATTTTTTTTTTAATTGGTTTTGTCCCCCTGAGCCCAGCCGAGTGCAGTTCAGAGGCGGGGGCGACCACAAAAAAATTTGTCATGTGACTGACTTATCAATACCGTCATTGTAGTTATAAGACTTGTAAGTGTGCACAATTTCAGGTTTCTAAATCAACAATATCAAATGTTATTGAGTTTTGAGCGCTTTTTGACCACTGTGCGCCGGGACTGTACGGATCTAGCATACAAACAATAAGTTAATAAACCTCAAGGCTGGGTCTGTACATTCTAGTTATAGTAGACCCACTGTATGTGAAGGAAATGTCCTCTTGTCTGCACACATCAGGCCTGGCTTGCACAGTCCCGGCCTTATTGGACTATACAGTTAATCTATTGGGGTTTTAATTCTACTTCGTTGGACTGTAGAGTTAATCTATTGGGGTTTTAATTCTATTTTATTTGACTGTACAGTTAATCTATTGGGGTTTTAATTCTACTTCGATGGACTGTACAGTTCAACTCTTGTCTCAAGGATGTCCCATTCACGGTTAGGAATATCTTAAGGTTTGGACTGCGCAGTTCAAATCTTGGGATTTGGTGGTGCGAAAATAGTTTTGAACTATCACGTTCTTTATATACAGTATTGAATTGGAATTTAATTTAATTTGTAAAATATAAATAGTTGCATATTTTTGTCTATTATATGCATTAAATGCGCAATTATTGTCCTTTTCACGTAAAGGCAGTGTAGAACTTGTATTTAATTGCTTAATTGCATTATTCTAATGCATCTATCTCTTTTCCAGAGCAAGAGGATCATACTACTTGTCCACAAATAGTCACAGCCCATTTGGAAGAGGCGTAGTGTAACATCAAGTACCAACATTTGTATCTTTTGTACTTCTGGATCATAAAATATTCTTAAAAAATAGACTCATTGTGTTTTGATAAGCATATGTGTATTTTGAGCTTGTATGACATTTTATGTACCTAATAGCCTGCATTGCAAAGTACATCTTCTAAGTAAATATTCTGATTACGTATTGCGAAAGCAATAAGGGAGCCTGTACACTTAATTGAAATGATACAGCATCTAGCCAATAGCCATAGCAACATTGGCTTCTTGAAGAAAGGGTGGCATCAAATAGATAGCTCCACTCTAATAACCCAGAAGTTCAAACGCCTTAAAACCGTAAAAAGAAAAATACATTACCTAAGGGAAAATTCATCGCTGCACCCTGGATCTCGGTGCTAATGGCCTAGATGTCAACGCGCCGTAAAAAAAAAAATAAAAAAAAATAGAATTTTTTGCTAAATCTAGGATAGGGTACGTTTGGCTCTGTGGTAGAACACTACACACGTTTTGTTCTGTTGATTTTAGTTTTGTCCGTTTCTCTATTACTAGTCGGCAGTCATACACCTTCTCCCACATAAGTCTTATAAAAGAGTTGCCACCAAAAGATTGGCAAAATTGTTTAAGAATGGATCAAGAAACTGGATGTATTAACTATATAAGTTACTACATTTAGTTTCACCTTTTATTAAGACGATTTATACAAATATGCGACAACCGACTTCCCCCCTCAAAAGGCCCACCACCACATTAAGATTTTTGGCCACAGGGAGTAGCAATTCTCAAGTCATTAATTTTTTTAATAACTGTATCTTTTGTCGCAAAAAGGCCAACTTCCTTTAATTTAATTTCATTTCTACCATACACAGAATTTTTGTTTTGGTCATGATAGCTTTTGTCTTTCACAAGCCAGAGGCAAACTTCACTTTCATAAATATTAACCCATTCGATGCGACGCCCGAGAATACTCGCCGGAGTAAGACGTTCCTCAGAGGCGATGCCCGAGTATTCTCGCCGCAGCTGTATCTCTTGACTACGAGCCCTCTTTAGCCTTGAGCGTGTGCAGAGTGCTCTAGCAGGAATCGGGGATAATTGCCGGTTTAACCCTTAACTGGTAACATACCAATTTTGAATGATATAAGTAACATGCGTCTGTGAGACGTGTGTACGGTGAAAATGTTCTTAGGGCATTTTTTTAGCGAAACTGTAAATAATAAAGGAGAAGCTTATTATAATAACAAATAAAAAAAAAAATTCATTGCTACATTTAAAAATCACGTCTAAAAACAAGCAGTGGTTTCGGAATGAAGTAAAAAGAGAAATATAGGGAAATCGTTTCAAGAAATACACGTCGTCGTTCATGTAAGATAAACATGAAAATGATGATTAGTAATAAGCGCCTAAGTTTAAAAAAAAAAAAAAAATAATAATAAAAAAAAAAAAAAATACGGGTGCGTACGAGCTAGGAGAGGGAGTTTGGTCCACCTGTGGAGGGAGTAGGCAGCTAGCCCATGTCGAACCGAAAAGAGAGAGAGAAAAAATTTATTTCAGAAAAGTTTGGTTGCCCAACTAAATTGGATTGCTCCACACACAACATAGTAATCTACCCTTCACGAAACTCAAGATTTGCCATTAGAAGTGTTTATATATGCACTCCGTGTCAAAGGTCATGGGTTCGATTTCCACTAGGGGTGGTGGCTCTTTGTAAAAAAGAAAAGGCACCAGCCCTATCCTGGCTAGAAAAGAATGGTAATCCATAGACATACCATCCTAAAATTTAGATTTAATTATAAATGTACATTAAAATTTAAATAAATTAAATACATCAAAATTATGTGTATAGGTACCTTTTTTTAAAAAAAAAAAAAAAAAAATGAAGAATAAATGTAAACGGCAATCCCTAACTTGTTGTATTCACCACTTATTTACCTCTAGAAAAATATCCTCTTGTCCACACACGTCAGGCCTGGCTTGCACTGTACCGGCCTCATTGGTTTGTACAGTCAATCTATTGGTTTTATCTTTCTACTTCGATGGACTGTGCAGTTCAATCGTCCTCAAGGACGTCACCATACACGAGGAGGAATATCTCGAGGTTTAAACTGCGTAGTCCAAACCTTGAGACATCGTTTTGGGCACCCTAAGGGTAAAGAGACTCTGTGAATAAAAACCTCAATTGTGCAGAACAATATTTTATAGGAGACAAACAAATTATGAGTTAAAAATGACATATAAAACGTGTACAGATTACTTAATATCACAACATAATTTATACAATATTTAATATTTACACTCATTATTGTAAAATATATCTGTAAAATACAATTATGATAAAGGTAATAAAATATCTATCAATCTCTCATTAATTACACATAAGTGACTTCTCTCTTATGTTCTTCTTCAATGAACTTTTTTATTGTTGTAACGAAAACAATAACGAGTGCTTCTTGACTGGAAATAGCTGCAATTAATTTGACAGCATCATGAATATCAAAATCTTTAATAGCTGCAAAAAGATGGCCGGCTAACTTCTCTTTTTGTGCCTGTGTTAAATCCTCTCTCAAAACTACACTCAACGGCTTGAACTTACCTATTGTCGAGAAGAAGGCAAATAAACCCCCACCAGTAGCACCTGCAATCGAATTCAATGAAATTTTTTTTTTTTTTTTATAAATCTTTTTAGAACATGATCTATTATTAACATATAAAACAAACATTTGAAAACAACTGACACAAAACATGTACATAATATAAACAATACAATATTTGTAATACATGCAATGAAAACATGCGTTATGTAATAATCAATTCCCAACTTGTGACAAACAAAGGCAGTTAAAAATAAAATGAGAATTATTTCAGAAGGTAACAGGTAATTTGAGTTCCCCTTCGATGAAGTTTTTCATAGTAGACATAAAAACTCTAATGACAGCATCCTGATTGCTCACGGCCGCCATAAGAACAATAGCATCGGTAATGTCGAAGTCTCTCACAACGAGAGCGAGGTGGTTGGCCAACTGTAGTTTTTGAGCAGAAGTTAAATCTTCTCGTATGATTGTCACCAAAGGCTTGAATTTGCCTTGAGACATTTTGTAAGAAGCCAACCCTCCACCTGTTGCACCTGCCAAATGAAACGATTATCAGTAAGCGAGTAAATTGTGTACACTTTATATTTTTAATTATAATTTGAATATTGTAAGCATAGACAATTTAATACTGAGAGTATAATTACATTTTATATTCCTACCACCAATAATAAATACAATACTAAGTTCATTTAGTATTATTTTATCAGCACTGAATAAATCCTTTTCTTTTCTTCTCTTTGTATATTAATAAGAATTTAGTTTCTAGTCCTAACTGACCATATATTTTTTTTAAAGTTTTTAAAACACTGCCCTTCACCCTCAAGGGCCCATATATATAGGTGCCCTAAAAAATTTCTCTCAAGCCACACACGTATACGAAGCCCCACTCGTACATACACGCCCCAAAGACTTTCATTCAAGGCCACGCCCATAATAAAGCCACATTAACGTCAACATTGTTTTTAAATGCTTTTTTTTTTTAATTTAAAATATCTTCTCTTTTTTAACTTTTCTCGTTATACAAACTATTTTTAATGTGAAACATTGTAATTAGCATTGTAATATATATTATATTATTAAATTTCATATTATGTGTTTTAGGAAATAAACTGTGTAATATTTATCTATAATATATATATATATATATATATATATATATATATATATATATATATATATATATATAACAAAACATTTTTTACTCATATGTTAATTTTCCAAATAATAAAGTAGGAATTTCTAAATTATTAGATGCATGTTTGAAAAACCATCTTCTGTCTCTATTTCAACCTAAAAAAAGGAAGGGGCATTCTCCTAATTAAGAGATAAACGTAAAACAGGGGAATTAAGAGATAAATGTAAAACAGGGGAATTAAGAAATAAACGTAAAACAGGGGAAGTAAGAGATAAACGTAAAGCAGGGGAATTAAGAGATAAACATAAAATAGGGGAATTAAGAGATAAACGTAAAACAGGGGAATTAAGAGATAAATGAAAAACAGGGGAATTAAGAAATAAACGTAAAACAGGGGAAATAAGAGATAAACGTAAAGCAGGGGAATTAAGAGATAAACATAAAATAGGGGAATTAAGAGATAAACGTAAAACAGGGGAATTAAGAGATAAACGTAAAACAGGGGAATTAAGAGATAAACTTAAAACAGGAGAATTAAGAGATAAATATAAAACAGGGGAAATAACAGATATACGTAAAATAGTTATGGTTAATCTTTGGGGAAAGACTGCTCCCGGGCTGGTCGGCCCTCCACTTAAATTCTAGACCCCATTGCTTGGCTCGGAAAGGGTTACAAAGAGAAAAATGAGGCGGCCCATTAATATTATCTTCCTTGAATATCCTAAGGCTAAGAATCATGCAGTATTTCCCCCTCATGCCCTTGTAGCCTCATATATTCATTTTTTTTTTTTTTTTTTTTTTTTTTTTTTTTCAAGTTTCAGTATCTCCTTTATTGATATTTACAATCTGTACAAATATGTACAATAAGTAAATTTGAACTAACAATGGCAACACACTGGATGAGATGAGGGGAGAAGGCAGACATTACTGCTACTCCCCATATATTCATAATTAATTTTTTTCTAATAAATAATTAACTGACCCTTGACTCAACTTTAGTGAATTATAGAAATAAGTTAAAGGGAACTAAATACAATATATAAAAAATTAATGGTGAAAGTCCCGTAAACAAAAAATAAATACAAATAAAATTAGCGAATTAGGAAAAAATCTGAGAAACACGGGAACTGTGTCATCTTACTGTGTTTCCGTTCATCTCTAGGGCTATTAGTAAAGAAATAGTAGGAGTTATTGGTGGGGGTTGACCTTTCGTGAAAAATATAAAATAAAATCTTGAATAGAAGGAAGATTTAAGGTTCCACAAGAGGAAACTGACAGTATCCTGAAATTACTCCCCTCACCTCAAAATTTGCTCTATGAAAACACTATTACCAAAAAATTTCTCATTTTGTTACTAAAATATTCATTTTAATGTTAAATGCTAGTTAAAACAACAACCAATTAGAAAGTGAGTTAAACAGACACAAAAACCAACCTTCTAATTTATAATTAATGGGTTTCAAATTTTAATAGCCGTTAAGAGAAAAAAAAAAAAAAGGTGCGAATGGTGTATGTGTGAAATTCCAGGAAATAAATGAATAAAAATAATTGCTTCTATATCGATATATTTACAGTCCATTTTACCATACAATTTTCTAGCATAAATATCCTACTAGACTTATTAATTTTTTAAGATCTGAATTGCAGGAATAGTAATTATTATCCTGATACAAGCGCTCTAGATAGCTCTATCTAATATGACGAGCCCGCAAAAAAACGGATTCTGCACTATGATGCCGAGAGGGAAAGAAGTCCCCGACTCATTATATTATTCTCGTTCTGACTGTCCTGGAGAGTAGTCGTAAGGGCCGGTTACTCCATGTCTGGTGAAAATCTATCATGTCTGTGTTTAAATCATATATTGACTAAGTGATTGTGAATGCTATGCTATCACCGCAATTTTTTGTAAGCATTAGTTTTTTAGTGAAACAGTAAATAATAAAGGAATAGCTTATTAAAATAATTAGAAACCCAATTTTCATTGCTACATTTAAAATTCATGTCTAATAACAAACAAAAATTGTAAAAAAGTCCGACTCGCAGGAACTGCCTCATCTTAGCGCGGTTCCGTTCTTATCCCTAGTCTAATTTCGAAAGATTAAAATAGAAGCAGTTATTATTTTGTTGAGAGGAGATCGTTGACCGTTGATGATGCAAGGTAGGGATTGTCCGGGTTAGGTCACTGCTACTTAATAATACATACCCCATATGTGTAGGTATGTAGGCATATATATGTACATATGTGTGCGTGTATATGTGTATGTGTATATGCATAAATATAAATATATATATATTATATATGTATATATATATATATATATATTTACATAGATATGTGCATATATTAGTGTTAAATATGTCCTACTTGTATTTACAGCCCTGATGAAGGCTTGAAGTTCAAGCCGAAACGTCGGCACAATAAAACCATTTTTACGATAAAATGTAGTTTTATTAAGTAGCAGTGACCGAACCCTGACAGTTATATTTTGGTTCCACCAGTCTTGAAAGGTAGGATTTACAATCTGACCTGGAAGGGTCAGCAACACAAGAAACCGTGCCGCTAGTTGCAATGTCTTGGAATCTTGGAAATCTATATTTCTAACAATAAATTGTTTTTGTTATTTTACTTAACCTGTTTTATTTTCGAATACATTATCCAACTATAAGCAATTAAAAAATAACAAGGAATAAAATACAGGCAAAAAGAACACTTCGAATAAGCGAAATCAATTACTTTAAAGCTTTAAGCTCTTATTTCTCCGATTGACATCGCCTAATCAAAACTTTCATTAGAACCTTTTATGTAGAGCATTTAATAAGCTTTCTAATGGTATTCTTCCGTTTACCAAAATTCTCAAGAGTTTTCGAGATATTAAAGAAAGTTCCCAAAATTTATATTATTTCTAGCAACAGAAAATTGGCCTCATTTTTCATATCCTGTTTTACACACAAAATTTTCGCAACATAAGAAATTACAAAAATAAAAAGCAATAAAAAACGAAGGGAAAGAGACAAAAATTACAACAAGAACGACAAAACCCCGTTCATAAGAACAAAACAGACGTATTTGAAGTTTTAAGCACTTATTTCTCCGATTGACATAACCTAATCAAAAATAGTTTTAGAATCTTTTTTGTAGAGACTTTAGTAAGCTTTTAAATAGTTTCTATCCACTTACCACGATTTCCCAACCGTGTTCGAGATATTAATGAAAGTATACGAACTTCCCAAAACTTTTCATGTCTGTTCATAAAATATTTTATTCTAACCCTTCCTTAACTCCAAACGTAACACAACTTTCAACATATTAGTTTTAATGAAAGTAGAACATGCAGATAAAGTTTCAACTGAATCCCATGATTCTAAGTACCCAAACCAAAAACGGTATTCAAAAAATATTTTTCCAATTTTCTCAAAAACGGTTAAAGCTATCGCCTTGAAAATGGTTTCATTCGTTTTCCTAGCCCAGGAATCATATAAAACGAGTACTTAGAAGCTTATGAACTCAAAAACGTAAGCGTTACGATTTTTTTTGCGCGAATTTCGCCCCAAACGCCATTTTCCGGTAGGCGGATTTCGCTGGTTAACGAACTTGACCTTTCAAATTGGACGACGGATTTTTGTACCAAATTTCATCAAAATCGGACCATTCGTCTTCGAGCTAGAGAGCGAACAGACAAATATATATATATATATATATATATATATATATATATATATATATATATATATAATATATACATATATATATATATACAAATTTGAACCACCATCATTTTCGGTCTCTAGGGGTTCTGAAACGCAAAATTTTCTAGTCGGCACTTCCGGATTGTTTCATTGTATCAACCTTATAAGCGGGGTTCCTCCCTATGGGGGAGGGAGGAACCGCGCTAAAAAGGATCAGAAACTCATTCATCGCCCTAAGAGCTCAAGACTTGCATCCCCTCGTTGAACACTTTTTAGATACAAAAGTTTGGTTTAAAAAGTAAATATAGGTTTAGGACTTTATTGTAAATAGTTGTTAGCTTTTAGGAAAGGTAGATAAATAATAATAATAGATAAAAAAATGATTAGGGTTTTATAGTGAAAAGTAATTAGATTTAGGAATTCGTAAATTATAGTGAGATAGTATAGATGTAGTTATTAGTAGGGACCGGATTCTAAGGTTTTCACCTATTTTTTTCCTTTCTGCTAAACATGATAATGATCGGTTTTTTATATGATTCACGTCTTGTAGTATCATTCATGAAAATTTGGAAGAACCTAAAAAAGCCTGTTCAGGATGATATCTCCTAAAATCACCTAAATAACGATGGAATGACCTAGAAAGACCTAATCTTTAAAATAGAAAATACAATTCAATGAACTCATTTCCTCGATCAAACAAATTTTCTTAAAAGCATCTTCCCGGGTCCAGACGTTCAGGGAAAGTTTACTAGGAGTGTCCCTTCCACCAGAACCCATTTTAACACGCTTGGGAAAAATAAAAACAGTTGTTGACGCTTTGGATATGAATGAAGCAGCTGCCATTTCTAAGGCTTCGATGTTCCTCCAGACCAACGAGATTCGTGGTGGACTCGCATTTCTAAGACCACATATCTCAGCTCTTCCAAATCTCATTGGAAAATTGGAAACGTCAACACTGGAGCTAAAAGATGCGATGAAATACTCCCCTATGACGCCTCGTGAAATAAACGGGCGCATCATTAGCTTTCTCCGCTTTTTTTGTTCTCTAAGACAACAGGAAGAATCTCACTGTCGAAAACCTGGGCACCTATATGATCGTTTACTATAACAAGGAGTAATACCTATTTTAGTTTCATATTTTTTCTTTTAAATTTTTCCAAGATTTAATTATTTGGTTTTTAACATAGTTAAGTACCTTTCTATAGGCAGTGAAATTCTCCGTGATGTTCCTTAGAAGTTGGAACTCTTTAGTAGAGAAACTTGTCCTTTACATATTTATTTATTTTTTGTTTTATGTTCTTATTTATTTATTTTTTTATTAATGTATATTTTATAAAACAATTTACTCTATTTTCATTTTTTTAATATTTTTTTTTTTAACATTGCTTTAGTTCTAAACTGTATTTTATTTATATAAATTTCATTCACTTTGTTTTTTAAATAAATATTTTGTTGAATATTTGGACCTCTTATTATTTTTTTTTAAATAACTCATACTCGAATTTCCTTTTTATTTTTATTTCCACATCTTTTTTTCCCCCCTTCTCAATATACTATTCTATAAAATAATGTTATTTGATGTTTATTTTTAAGTCACTATATATACATATTAATTTATCAGTGATAAATTAATCAAAATTATTAATGATAAATAATAATAGGCTGAACTTATTTTTTGAGCCTATTGAAACATTTTTATCACCTAAAAAATCCTAAAATCGATTTTTAAATAAAAACCTAAAAAGACCTATTTTTGAACCTATTGAGCGATTTTTATCGCCTAAAAAAACCTAAAATGGTTTTTTGAATAAAATCCTAAAAAAGACCTATTATGCCTGTTGCAAAAACCTAATTTGACACTTATTTTATCCTAAAAATCCAGTCCCTAGTTATTAGATATAGGGCTTTGTTTATAAATAGTTTAAAAAAAAAATATTAGATTTAAGAAATGGTATATACTAGTATAAAAAATAAAATAAAATAATTAGCACCTAGAATAGACAAAGTTATTAGTTTTAGGGCTTTGTTTGTAAATAGTTATATATATATTTTTTATTAGTTATATTTTAACTCTACCATTGAAGGTCCAAAGCCCTTATGAAAAGGAGGATGGGAATATTTGTCAAAAGGTTTGAACTTAACGTCTAAGAAAAAAAAAAAAAAAGACGGGTGCGCACGGCCAATCTAGGAGTTTGGTCCGCCTGTGGAGGGAGTGGACACACTCCGCCTTCAACGACATTACCCTCCCTCCCATCGATAAGGTTAAGTAAAGGGTCATTTTAGTATTAATATTTTATTATTATTAAATTCATAAATTTTTCAAACATTATCCATAAAAAAGCATTAAATCAAAATCTATTTAAAAAAAATAAAAATAAAGCAAGAATTTGTAAATAACAAAGATTTAAATCCCTTAAATCAATATACATGCAAACATACTAAAAAAAAAATATATATATATATAAAGGTATTAGTAAAATTGGATAGAAATATGTACATCAAATATGTTTAGTAATATTAAACACATATCAAACAAGCACAAATTATAGTATACATAAAATTGATTATAACGATTGCAATGTATGTTATATTGGGGATTTGGCACAGCACTGACACAAACAGAACAGCACAGCATTCACAGATCATGCAATATAAAAAAAAATTATAGTTTTAATTTAAGGAAGTACATATTTTAAACAAAGAAAGAAATACGTTAAAAAGAAAATATTTATATTCTTGAAAATGCAATAACAGCTATTAATGAAAGAACTGATCTTAAAAATGCCTATCAAATATATATAATAAATTAAAGCCTAATTGTTTTATTTCGATGAATTGAAATGACTATGGCCACATTTAAGAAGCTACATATCTGTAATGACAAAGCCATATTGGTAATCTCTGTACATAGCTAGTATGCCATCCATAGAGAGTATGTGTACGGGGGGAATTCCTCTCTAAAAAATTAACCCCGCCAGTGTTAGGTACCACCAGTAACGCTATTAATATTATCCTTGAAAGTTATTTGCATACCCAATAGATATTAAAAGAATCAAAATAGAACTTAAAAAGGTAATAGCATCTTAAACACACTGTATGATAACTTTTATGGATATACTGTTCTGTAAATGTCACAGTGAAAAAGTAGGAGTTTATGATGTAGAAGGTGATGAGGTGGGAGGTGGTGACGTTTTTGATGAGATGGGAGGTGGTGTGGCGGTAGTTTATAAAGTAGGAGGCGATTAGGTGGAAGGTGAACAAGTTAGAATTGATGAGTTGGGAGGTGATAAGGTAGGAATTTATGAGGTAAGAGGTGATGAGGTGGGAAGTGAAGAAGTAAGTCTTGTTGAGGTGGGAGGTTAAGAAGTAGGAGTTGATGAGGTGGGATGTTAAGAAGTAAGTCTTTTTGAGGTGGGAGGTTAAGAAGTAAGTCTTTTTGAGGTGGGAGGTTAAGAAGTAAGTCTTTTTGAGGTGGGAGGTTAAGAAGTAGGAGTTGATGAGGTAGGATGTGATGACGTAGGAGGTGATGAGGTGGGATGTTAAGAAGTAAGTCTTTTTGAGGCGGGAGGTTAAGAAGTAGGAGTGTATGAGGTAGGAGGTGATGAGGTGGGATGTTAAGAAGTAAGTCTTGTTGAGGTGGGAGGTTAAGAAGTAGGAGTGTATGAGGTAGGAGGTAATGAGGTGGGATGTTAAGAAGTAAGTCTTGTTGAGGTGGGAGGCAAAGAAGTAGGAGTTGATGAGGTAGGAGACGACGAGGTGGGATGTTAAGAAGTAAGTCTTGTTGAGGTGGGAGGCAAAGAAGTAGGAGTTGATGAGGTAGGAGACGACGAGGTGGGATGTTAAGAAGTAAGTCTTTTTGAGGTGGGAGGTTAAGAAGTAAGAGTTGATGAGATGGGAGGTGATGAGGTGGGAAGTGAAGAAGTAAGACTTGTTGAGGTGGGAGGTTAAGAAGTAGGAGTTGATGAGGTGGGAGTTTATGAGGTAGGAGGCGATTAGGTGGGAAGTGAAGAGGTAAGAGTTGATGAGATGGGAGTTTATTAGGTGTAGGCGTTGAGATGAAGTACTATAAGTAAGATTTATAACCTGGGAGATGACGAGGTAGGTGGAAACACAAATGTCCTCTCAGTATCCTGACCCCCCCCCCCCTGTAAGATGCAGAACAAATAAACCATTCCTCATCGAACACGCCTTTACTTGGAGCAACTACAAACCTCTAGAAAAGTTGTCATGAGAGAAATATTACTTAATAGTAGCCTATTTTACCTAATAATAAACCTGGCGGGCCGCCAAAAACTCCGCCCAGGAAAGTAGTCAAAGCTGTAATTCCAGCACCAGCAAGTGAACACTTGAGATTAACCTTCATCTGGCGATTTTCTGCGACCATCTCAGCAGCTTTCAGCAGTTCCCCTGTTTGAATGGTCATTTTTCTGCAAGTAGATAAAAATTATGTTTATTTTTAAATATATATTACGTCCATCTGTAATAAAAGTTTAGATTACATAGCTCTATGTAAGGGAAAGTCTCCAGCATAAATACTTTTGGAGTTTTGAGCAAAACAAGTACAAATGAAAAAAAGGATTTTCTTTATATTAAAAAAAAAAGTTTTGGGAATTTTTTTATTTAATTATGCCTCAATTATTGTTATTTGGGTTAGTTCGAAGATATTCCTCCAAAAATTAGCTTGCCCCCTCTCAACATCCAAGGTTACTCGGCCTGAATCCGTGTATGATGAATCCCAGTCCTACATAGACTGCTTCATTTGTCCAGTTTGATTGCCATTGTCTTTTGTATCCTTTCATAAAAACTAATTCACCAAGGCAAAGCTTTCCAAATCAAACCAGGCATAAACATTATACACAATCGTCCTAAGATGATCCAGCTCCAGTCATTCGGACTTATAGCAAAGGATTTGCCAGAAGCAGAAGGCGTGTTCATGTGTGTTTGTTTGTGAAAGCCAATTCCATGACTTTTTTGTGACATTTTCATGACTTTTAATGCAAATTTCATGCCCATTAGAACAGAAATTCTTAAATTTGGTTCCACCAGTCTTTTTTTAAAAATTAATTATTATAATGGCGTGTCAACCCTTAAGGTCACTAACGACATTCCTGTGAGTAGTGAAGTCTTGAAAGGTCATGATTTACAATCTTACCTGGAAGGGTCCGCTACACTAGAAACAGACCCGCTAGTGACAAGGTCTTGGAATCTTGGAAATCTATATTTCTAACAATAAATTGTTTTTGTTATTTTACTTAACAAGTTTTATTGTCAAATACATTTGATACATAATCTTCCGCTTCACAAGATTGTCAACGGTTTTCGAGATACTAACGAAATTATACAAAACTTTTTTTGTCTGTTAATAAAATATTTTATTCTAACCCTTCCTTTACTCTAAACGTAACAAAAATTTCAACATATTAGTGTTGATGAAATTCGAACATGCAGAAAATGTTTCAACTGTATCCCATAATTCTAAGTACCAAAATCAAAGACAAAGAACCCTCCCTAGGAAGGACGCTAGGCAGTTGAAAAGCTATATATCTTGGAAATCCATGTCTCTAACATTAAATTGTTTTTCTTATTTTTCTTAACCTGTTTTATTTTCAAATACATTATCCAACAATAAGCAATTAAAAAATAACAAGGAATAAAAAACAGACAAAAAGAACAGTTCGAATAAGCGAAATCAATTACTTTAAAGTTTTAAGCTCTTATTTCTCCGATTGACATCGCCTAATCAAAACTTTTATTAGAACCTTTTTTTTAGAGCATTTAATAAGCTTTCTAATGGTATTATTCCGTTTCCCAAGATTTTCAACCTTTTTCGAGATATTAAGGAAAGTAAACAAAGTTACTAAAACTTTTTATGTCTGTTAATAAAATATTTTATTCTAACCCTTCCTTAACTCCAAACGTAACCAAAATTTCAACATATTAGTTTTGATGAAAGTAGAACATGCAGAAAATGTTTCAACTGAATCCCATGATTCTAAGTACCCAAACCAAAAACGGTATTCAAAAACTATTTTTCCAATTTTCTCGAAAACGGTTAAAGCTATCGCCTTGAAAATGGTTTCATTCGTTTTCCTAGCCCAGGAATCATATAAAACGAGTACTTAGAAGCTTATGAACTCAAAAACGTAAGCGTTACGATTTTTTTTGCGCGAATTTCGCCCCAAACGCCATCTTCCAGTAGGCGGATTTTGCTGGTTAACGAACTTGACCTTTCAAATTGGACGAAGGATTTTTGTACCAAATTTCATCAAAATCGGGCCATTCGTCTTCTATCTAGAGAGCGAACAGACAAATATATATATATATATATATATATATATATATATATATATATATATATATATATATATATATATATATATATATATATATATATAGATATATATATATATAAATATATACATATATATATATATATACAAATTTGAACCACCGTTATTTTCGGTCTCTAGGGGTTCTGAAACGCGAAATTTTCTAGTCGGCACTTCCGGATTGTTTCATTGTATCAACCCTATAAGCGGGGTTCCTCCCTATGGGGGAGGGAGGAACCGCGCTAAAATAAAAAGCCTTAACTTAAAATTAATTGTAACCGTACACGGATTACCATGGAATCTATAAAATTACAATTTAAAAATGTGCATCATATGTTAAAGAGGATAGTTATATTAATTGTAAAAGTGAAGAAACACTTAAAAATTTTAGAATGAATATGGAATTAGCAGCCTCAAAAATTTTGAACAATGGTAGTAGAATTCAAAATTTCTAAAAATATTACTAACTATATTTTAATTGCCAATGTACATAATTTAGTAAATGAAAGTGTACATAATTTCAATCTTAAAGTCTGAATATGAATAAAGAGAAATAAAAATATATGTAAATACTGGATAATTGATGTGTAAATGCTACAACAAAGGAATCTAACAGAGGAGAGGATGAGGAGGTGAGAGAATTGAGTCACCGTACGAAAACTACGACAATTATGAATGTGCGGAAGTCCTGAGATTATTAGACTCCGGTAAAGCTGAAATTTCGTGATATGGTTTCAAAATTCATGACTTTTTTGTAGCTTTCACGCCCTATTTTGAATTTCGTGACATTTTTATGATTTTTGTGACTTTTTCGTGCAGTAGACACCCTGGATTTACAACTCCTTAGTATACATTCCATAAGTTCAACAAGTAGTAACAAAAAAATGAATGATTTTTACTTGTTTCTGAGAAACTTGAGACATGTAAAAATCCAGATATTAGAAACCACAAAACCAAGTAGAAATTTATCAAAATAAGTCGAAGAAATAGTGCAGTTACTTTATGAAAATAAGAAAATCAGGACTGCCTTGTCAGGAATGAAAGACTCAGTTACCACAACACCTGTGTGTGTTGATAAAAGTGCAAACAAAACTTATAGTCAACATATTTTTAGGATATATGTACCCAATTATATAATTAATAAATTAAATTAATTTTAATTCACAGGGAAAAAAGTCCGACTCGCAAGAGCTGCATCATCGTGGTGCAGCTCCGTTCATATCCCTAGTGCCATTAGTAAAGGAATACAGCAGTTATTGATCCTTCATGAAAAATATAAAATAAAATCTCAAAGAGAAGGAAGATCTAAGGTGCCACAACAGGAAACTAAGTATCCTAAGCGGAAATAACTCCCCCGCCCGCCTTCTCAACGTTTGCTTTAGGAAAACAGTACTACCAACACGTTTCTCATTTTCTTACCTTGTTACTCTAAAATACCTATTTTTCTGCTAAATGCAATTTAAAATAAAAAAAGTCCGAATCGCAGGAACTGTGTCATCTTAGCACGGTTACGTACATCTCGAAGAAATGGAATAGATTAGGCATCACAAAGCACAGGAAACTGACAGTAGCCAACTTACAAAGAAGCGGATAATTCTTAATCTGTATAAGTCAAGACAATTATGTACTGAAAACGTACTTACTCTTCGACTACTTCTGAGAAGGCTCTATTCTAAACAACCAAAAATTTGTTGTCATTTTAAGTATCTTGTTTTACTAGCAAATTCGTTTTACTGTTATAATCAACTGTAAATATGTGCTTCATGGCGAATAAAAGTCCATTCTCTCGAGGTTTAAATCTTTCTATAAAATAAGAAATAATGATAAGTACAGTTATAGCAGTATGAGGAAGGTTATGTACGTATGAGAATTCAAAACAAACTTATGTATACGTCATCATGATTAGCCACTGCCATCTGAAATTTGGTACAAAAATCTTTCATCTCATTTGAAAGGTCAAGTTCGTTAACCAGCAAAATCCGCCCACCGGAAGATGGTGTTACAGGCGAAATGTGCGCAAAAAAAATCGTAAAGCTTACGTTTTTGAGTTCATATGAGTGCAGGTTCTTGTTTTATAGGTTTCATGACATAGGAAAACGAATGAATTATATTCTATATATATATTAAAAAAAAAAATCAGTCCCGTAACAGGCCACAAGGGCCCAGAGGGGCAGATACTGTAGAGGTATCTGATTCTTGACCATATGGCACACTAGGGAGATAATGTGGTCAATACTATGCTCCGGCCGCCTGATTTTCCCCTTGGCCGCTTCGACTGCTAGAGTCATTAGCACCCAAGGTACCCATTATAAATTAAATTAATTAAAGGCTGGGTGAACCTAGGGACAATCTGGGACCCCAAATCCAACCCTCGAACGGCAGCACTAGATGAAAAAATCTTTAGTGCCTGCTCGGGATTTGAACCTGGTCCTCCAGTTCATTCGTCGAGTGCTCTACCACTGAGCTAACCTCGCCCCCCTTTTTCTATATATATATACATATATATATATATATATATATATATATATATATATATTATATATTTTTTTAAGGTGATATCTGTAACTGTATTGAAGAAAAGTGGAACAAATGTTTTTGTAACTCATTATTTTTTTGTGGGTACTTAGAATCGCGGGATTCAAATGAAATATTTTTCTACATCTTGGAAATTCATCTCAACTACGATTTTTGGTTATATTTGGAGTTAAGGAAGTATGCAAAAAAAAAAAAAAAAGAAAAGAAAAATATTAATAGACATGAAAAGTTTTCGGATCTTCGTACATTTTTCGTAAATATCTCAAAAACGGTTGGGAAATTGTGGTAAGTGGAAGGTGACCATTCGAACGCTTGCTAAATTCTCTACAAAATAGGTTCTGAAGCAATATTCGATGAGGCAATGTCAATCAGAGATATAAGTGCTTAAAACTTAAAAAGTGTTTGTTTTGTTCTTTTGAACCAATTTTTGTCTTTGTTTAACTCACTTTTTAATTGGTTGTTTTTTGTTTTAAATTGCGTTTATCAGTAAAAATACTATTTTAGTAAAACAAGCCAAGAAACTGTGAAAGGTATTGGTAATAAGTTTGGAGTGGCTGTGGTAATCATGATGGCTGAGGCTAATCATGATGGTGTATACGTAGGTTTTATAACCATACCATATACATGATTATCCTATCTGTATAACCATCCTCATACTGCTTCAAGTGAAGTTATCATTATTTCTTATTTCATAGCTAACATTAAACCCATGAGAGAATGGAATTTTATTCGCCATGAAGCATATATTTACAGTTGATTTTAACAGTAAAATGAATTTGCTATTAAAAATGACAATAAATTTTTAGTTGTTTGAAATAGAGCCTTCTGAACAGTAGTCGAAGAGTAAGTACGTTTTCAGTACATAATTGTATTGACTTATACAGCCTTCCTCAAGAATGAGGATTACATTATCCGCTTCTGTGTAAGTTAACTACTGTCAGTTTCCTGTGATTTGTGATGCTAATCTATTCCATTTCTTCGAGATGTACAGAACCGCACTAAGATGAAGCGGTTCCTGCGAGTCGGACTTTTTTGAAGACAATTTAGTAAGCTTCCAAAAACGGTTGGCATTTCCTGATTGTGTCATAAGGTCAACCTCATAAGCAAGGTTCCTCCCTATGGAGGAAGGGATGATTTTTTATTTATTTCTTGGTGTTCCGCTTTATGGCGATGTACACCTTACATTTTATATAGTTATTACAAACATTACATATATGCATTACATTGTCTTATATACTTACATTATCACATACATACATATAGGTATACATACATATATCTATATTACTAAATTACATTATATCAGCGTATTGTCTATTTATATATTTACATTACATTATGCTTAATAAGTTTGCATTTATTATTTACACACATGTTTGTACATCAGTCTTTTTGCATTTGCATCCTAGGCAAAGTAGTATGGATCAGAAGGTAAATGAATTATCTACCTTCGGTGGGATATTCATGTCTCTATAGGACACTATGGTAACGAAACACGGAAGGGATGAAACATGCTAAAATTGTATTTGGTTGGAATGTTCTGTTTACCTGTATAGTACTTTTCAAAGGAATTTATGGTAATTGTGAGGTTTAGGGGCCTCCTCACTGATTTTTTTACTAGTCATTCTATAAAGTATTTCGATGAACTAAACACAAATCCATTAAAAAAAAATCGCTCTCAACTAGGAAAAAAGTTATTAAGCACTAAAGTTCACCGTTATGCAGGTTAAGAAAGATTGTTTCTATTTAACTCTAATTTCTCGCTACATTTTTGACAATCGATGGAATTAGTTAGAAGCTTATTGTCGCCTAAAAAATTTAATAATTCTTCTTTCTTGGGAACAATTTGTGCAACCTCATTATTACTAAGCAAACTTATCTGACTTTTTCGCAATTATTAAAGCTAGCTAATTATAAAGGCACTAGCTAATTATTAAGGTATTTCTTTCATGTATTAATTTTCAACAGCAAAACAAAAAATGTGGAGAATGTTTCGTTATTTAAAATAAAAATGTTTCTGAATAAATAATTGATGGTGAATTTAAATTAGACTTCTTTATACGGACTTTTACATACTCATGCATGTGCATGTTTACAAACATAGTTGTTAACTCTAGCTTTTTAACCTGCATAACAATGAAATTGAGTGCTTTCCAAGTTGAGAGCGATTTTTTTTTCAACGGTTTCGTTTATCAAAATACCCCATAGAACGACTAGTAAAAAAAATCGGTGAGGGGGACCTAAACTTCACAATTACCGAATTTACATGTTGAGGTTATACTCGCAATAGAAGTTTTGAAAAATTTCTTTAAATCTTCATCAAGAACTATAAGGGATCCACTGTAAAGTCCTCAATGATCTACCTGTATTCTGGCAAAGTGTCCTGCCCATTTTCAAAATCATATCAAAAAAGTAGGTTTTGGGAGAATCCTTCACCTCTTCCAGAAGGAGGAAACTGTTTTATGCATCATGGAATGATCATCAATTAGAATAGGGCAGTATTTGATACAAAGGTAAATGTGATGACGCGGGGTCTCCACACCGATCGTTTTGAAATGTTGCACTATGACGTATTTTGATGCACTCAAGACGAATCCATTTAAAAAAAAAAAGCTCACTCTCCACTAGGAAAGAAATAATAAAGCACTAAAGTTCACTGTTGTGTGGGTTCTGAAAGCTGACGTAAACAACATATTTGTAAACATGCGCATGCGCGGAGATGTAAGGTTGGCATACAAAGAACTGTTATTTGAAATGTTTATAAACTATTTATTCACAAATCATTGTAAATTTGGGCGTCCTCACATGTTGTAACATGTCACTTATGGGCATATGTGCTGTGCGTTTCCACTCGCTACGCTCGCTCAAGAAGATATCAAAACTCTAGTCAATCCAACTCGCTAAAATTAATAGAATTCTATTATGGTAAATTTCAATTAGACATCCTTATTACAGACTTCTCCATACCCGCGCATGCGCATGTTGACAAACATAGTAGGTTACATTACCTTTCAGTACCCGCACAACAGTGAACTTTTGTGCTTCATAACTTCTTTCCTAGTGGAGAGCGAGCTTTTTTTTAACGGCAAAAAGCTTGCTAACTTATTTTAACTAAGTATATAAAAAAATATTAAATTATAGGATCTGTAATTATTAAAAGTGGTTCTTATGTAAATTAGGAAGACTATTCGCTTGTTAGTACTTTATTCCCAAGCAATTAGAGAATAAATTATTATATTTTAATGAAGTGGCTGTACAACAAATTTTACTGCTTACTATACATCATTTAATAATATTAAAAACTGAAACCGATATTTTGTTAATAATTTGAAAATGAGATTTTGTTATGGTTTTTGAAAAAATAAATTCTTTCTAAGCTTTCTTTACATCAAGGAATGACACCACATCTGAAGTCTTTAATTTCATTATAAAAAGAGTTTTTTTTAACGGTGCATCGACAGCTTGGCTATTACCGCCAACATCCAGGGTGCAGAGAGGAATTTTTCCAAGCCGTGAGATGAGAAAATTCCTGCCGTCGGTGAGAATCGAACCCACCATCTCCCGCTTATGAATCTAAGGCACTAGCCACTAGACCACGGGGAGAACCCCCCCCCCCCCCCCAAAAAAAAGATATGTTGGTTATAATACTGCCTCAGAGCAGGTTGTAACTGTAGAATCCCTTTTCTTTGTATAAGTGGACGTAAACATTAAAAAAAAACAAAGAATATGACATTATGGTTTGAACATTTTAATATCCCAGATTTTCCAGATTTATAATCTTTATATTTAAAACTACACATATATTTATTCCAAAAAGGGTCGATATTATTGAATTAAATTTGGTAGTTTTAGTAACGGGAATAAATAATACAATTTATTTAATGTGGAAGACATTACTGTGCAACTGAGATACTTTTACCAGACAGATAAAACTAGTATGATTTGCGAATTAAATAATGGAGATGACCTTTCCATAAAATAGTGAGATATACTTCAAATATAAAGAAAACAAATGAGGAGCTTGGTATCAAAGTTGGACCACTCCATTTTTTTCAACTGAGTTGTCCAACTTTGATACCAAGCTCGTCAAATGTTTACCTAATTATTAACAGCAATTTTATTTTGACAATTAATAAATTACTCTTTACTTGCCCTATTTATTATCGAAAAGCTGAGTATTCCACACTGCTGCACGCACATGCAGTTGTACGCACTTATCTTGAGTTTTTTTATATCTTCTTCCCTTATGACATATACTATAGAGATGATAATAAAAAACAAATCTGAGTCAGACAATAACACTGGGAATAACAGCTGACTAAGAGGTACTATCTTATTTCTACCTCAATGACTGCAGACAAAGTTGCTTAAAAATTACTTCAGGAGCGCTAGCATCCAACTGTAATGGCGATTGAAGAAACACGTACAATATTATTTGTATAAATGTCTTCATTTATTTCAGTGTTCTACAGCTAAGTAATACATTTTAAAAAACCTAATTTCATAACATTATTATCTCTGGTGTGCTTACACGTTCTACGATAGAATAGGCATATTGTATTCTAGATTGCAAATACTACATACCTATTACACTTTCGCTGCCACCCAATTTCGAAGTGCGGCCCAATGAGCCAAAATTCGAAATTAAAATGACTATAATTAAAAAAATTACAAAAAATCAAAAACAAAATTGAAGGAAGACAAATCGGCCCGAATCAACGTGATACTTGATATTAGCAAGCCTAACTGATTGCCAGTTGAAGTTTGTAAGCTTTCCCTCGGTTACTGAAATGGGGGAAGTGAAGGGTAAGGGATGGTCAAGCTCTGATGCATAGTTGGCCCTGGCACATGACACACTTACTCCACGTCGGACCTGGCAGTCAAAATGTTAAAACGTATTCACGAACATCGAATATGTATTTGTGTGCTTTTATTTGCAATTATGTCTAAAGAGGTCTATTTTGTAAGAAGCCTATTGTTAATTTTCAAGCCTACTCTCTGGGTCCCCAACTCCTTTTTTTTTTTTTTTTAGATTTCCTACCAACTCGATATGAAGGCTATATACGGTGATGTACCTTCAAATGCCAAGTCAACAAACGTATAGCTTTTTAAAAAGTCGTCATTGTTGTAAAGCTCTACTCTAAAATCCCTGACTTTATTTGAATATAAAAAAGGATGGAAGTCTACTTATTATTATTATTAATTGTGAAGTTTAGGGGCCTCCTCACTGTTTTTTTTTTACTAGTCATTGTGTAAGGTATTTTGATGCACTAAACACGAATCCGTTTAAAAAAAGTCACACTCAACAAGGAAAAAAGTTATTAAGCACTAAAGTTCACTGTTATGCAGGTTAAGGAAGCTAGCGTAAACAACGATATATGAATCGTTTATATCAGAAACCCGTCAAGTGCACTTATTAAAATTGTGGGAAAACTAAAACAAAAACTTCCTAATTTCAAAATTAGAAAAGTTTTCGGTTTGGGAAAACGTCAGAGCGTTTCTCATTGCACTGAAAAAATAAATAATGCATGGGGCTCATTTTGAAAATTAGGAAGTTTTTTTAGTTTTTCGAACATTTAAAAAAGTGCACTTGACGGCTTTCTGAAATAAACGATTCATTTGTAAACATGCGCATGTGCGGGGATGTAAAGTTGGGAAATAAAGAACTCTCATTTAAAATGTCGATAAATTATTTATTGAAAAATAATTGTAAACTTTAAGGGCCTCCACACCAGTCGTAACCTGTCACTTATGGGCATACGTGCTATGCGTTTCGCTCACTTCATTAGCTCAAGATGATATCTAAACTCTAGTCAATCCAACTCGCTAAAATGAATTCTATTAATTTTAGCGAGTTGGATTGACTAGACTCGCTAAAATCCCAACTCGCTAAAATTAAAATCCGAACTCTTTGCTATAGCGGCGAGTTGGAGACACAATAATAACGGCGTTTTCCTACCAATCTCTTTGTTCAGATCGATTCCGAGAGCAATGCAATACTTGAGTACGGATACTTCGCTATGATCTCTGGAGAATTGGAAGATTTTATAAAGACACAAGGCCTTGAGAGAGTCTTCGTGGTCTTTGACAAGGTTCTCGCCTCCATCTGCAAGAAGTCGCAGCTGCATCCAGTATTTCTGCAACAAGATGGATCATTAGATAATTAAAAACTCTTCTGAAAAATGTATTCAAATATTTTAAGATTTTATTAATACCAAGTACAGTAGACTCTACTTTATCCGGCTTTCTCTTATCCGTCGCTCTCTCTAATCCAGCGGTCTCCTAGAAAACCTTTCCTTCCTAGCCAAACAGACATTTGTTTCGTGGTATTTCATTGAGTGGAAGTCAAAGAAGGCATATATGTTTCGTTTCAGAGGCAGGAACTTGTGTTTATACTAAGAAAATAAATGTTTCTATTAAGGAACCTTCGGCTGGAACGCCTGATTTTAGCCAATCTAGTTCGAACATTCATCGCCAGTGGAGAGCAAGTTTTAAAAGTAATTTTCTTTAATTTGCTAAGTTATGGCCACGAAAAGGAAGGATGTGACTCTGTCGATCGAGCAGAAGTTAAGAGCTCTTAAACAGCTCGATAAAGGGGTGACAGAAGCCCCCTGCTGAAAATGGTACATATTATTATATCCTCAAATAATAAGGTTTTTTAAATACATAAGTGACCGCTTCTAACTGAATTCTCTAATCCAACTGTACCCTGGTCCCGACACCGGATTAGGGAGATGATGAAAAACAGTCATGTAAATTAGGTTAATTGATTGCTGGGATCTTTTTGCGAATACCACATCCAGTTACTTTTAAAGTAGCAGTAGTGATTGTATCAGTGATTCAGCGCATGCGCATAACTCCTTTGCCTTCCTATTGGAGGATTCTGATGAGCAATTGTATTGGTTCTTGCTGGGAGTAAAGTAACCTTCAACAGTGAATTAGCTTTTGTTTATGAAAAAGCTCTGCTTATTTTAGTGAGAAAAAATGGGTCGTTTACAATTAGTTTGCGATGTTCCTGACAAAGAAAAAGGGATTGGTTTCTTACTTGGAAACATTAATAGAATTCTATTAATTTTAGCGAGTTGGGTTGGCTAGAGTTTTGATATCTTCTTGAGCGAGCGGAAAAGCATAGCGCCCATAATGCTAAATAAATGTAAAATATCCAAAAGGAGAGAGAGAGAGAAAAGGAATAAAATATGAGTGTTTATAAATATCATTGTTTATGTTATCCTTCATAACCTGCAAAACAGTTAACTTTAATGCTTAATAACTTTTTTCGTAGTTGAGAAAATTGATTTTCATCATATTAACCTTTTTATTAATAAATATTGCTTGCCATTATCTAATATGAATTATAACCATAGATAGCGAGTCAAGTAGTAATAGATAACCAGCAAAAAACCTATAAGCTAATCAGTAAGCTTGTCAGCGAGTACGATTAACTGTTATAAATCACTACTGCTACTTCAAAAGTAACTATTGCTGTTTTGCAAATGACTAAATAGATTTTTTGAAGAATGATGTATAACCGAGAATGAGGTTATTCAAAACTAAATGACTCCAGGTAAGTATACAAGTATATAGCCCGTTCAGTTAGATGGAATAGTTCAAATCCCAAATTCCACCATTTGCATTACTATTTCAATGAACTACACGCTACGTGAAACTCAATAAAAACTGATTGTCTCGTTTAGGGCTAGGGAAGGCTTCGAGACGTCAAGCAAGGGAGAATTCAACAAAATTTAGACTATAATGTTCTAACATTGCCTTACACAAAAATACCTCATTTGATTTTTTTAAAAAAAGCATCTTCCAGTATAAAAAAATGTAAGTATATTAAACAACGGCCCACACAGTGGCAATCATTGGAGGACCAGAACGCATATTTTACAATTGATAGAAATGCCTTCATGAGGTTATTCTCAAAGCTTATCAAGAGCTCCTGGCCATAAGCTTTCAACCAATCGCTGAAATTAATCATTAGGGATTTCACAGGTCATATATGAATTTCATGGACCAACCAGTCCTCGAGGCGCTCTTAGAATAGAGGATAGAATAATTGTCCTTGCCCGTGTGCAGAAAAAAAAGTTTCTTCCTAAAAAAACTAAAAAAAAAAAACTTAATAAGTAAGATTATCACTCCAGCGCCCGTAGCAATTGTGCCCGTTCACCAGCTTAAATATTTCGGACTTCATTTCTGAGGCAAGCTGCCAGACTTTCTCCAAATTCTTTTAAATGCCCAAGTTATTCTCGTCCATTGCCTGCTGTGGACAGTAACGTTGGAAAACAAACTTTCTTCCATCCACAATACCCGCTGGAGGAAGTTTGGATGACATTCTAACATGTCCAGCGCCCACCTGCAAAACAATGCTCTCTGCTCCTGATCCCTGGGCCTCACCTCCTGAACTTGCTGTAATCTGAAGGAAGACGTTCTTCCCGAAGGAAGTTCTGGTCCTCCAATGATTGCCGCTGTGAGGGCCGTTGTTCAATATACTTACATTATTTTATACTGGAAGATGGTTTTTTTAAAAACAATCAAACGAGGTATTTTTGTGTAAGGCAATGTTAGTAGGACATACTAAAAAAATAAGTACCGAAATTGGCCACCATTTGACGATTGTAATGGAATGGCCCATGTATACGCTGTTAATGGTCACTTTGACCATAAGGAGTCATTTCTGACCTATGGTGCCGTTGACTTTTTTCTTCCTCATGACTCGCAGTTTTGAAATATGCAATAAAAAAAATTTGACCTTGAATAAAATTTCAAGGTCAATTTTGCGGGGGTTACTATGGGGGTTATTTTTTCCTATCTCGCATTGGAGAATCATCTGGCCAACGGATGACCATTATTTTTGTGACAATCTGTACTTAGTATTGACATAGTACATATACAGCCACCTTCTTGGAATTAGAAATATCACAGTTACCTAGACTCAATGGGTAAATTTTTATTTTCTTTCTCGGTTTTCCTTTATTTCTTCAATTACAAAATAAAAAGAATATTAAAATATGTAGCAAACATATGTATTTATGGCAGAATATGCAAAAATATGGGGTTTTGACCAAATATGTAAAATAAAAAACTGTTTAAATACTTTTAAAACACTTAAAACGTGCAGAATTACATCAATACTTAGGATTTACAAATCAGAAGAGACTATGTACAATTACATCTGTTCCCTAGTAATTAATATTTCTTTAAAGCTTCATTTCTAAAATTGTTGTTTTAAAATTTGAAAATTAAGTCATTATATATACAGGGGTCGAAATTGTCCTATATTTTGAGACCAGAGTTTCTGTACATTTAAATTTAATCGCCAAAAATTAATGATTTTTGTTGATTTAAGTCTTTAAATTTACAGAAATTCTGGTTTCAAAATATAGGTCAAGTTCAACCCCTGAATATATGATCCGTCAATTCTGCAATGCTCCCAAAATTATCCACTTAAGACCCACAACTTTAGATTAATTATTTTATTATTTGCATTGTAAATAAACAAATATTTTAGTTACAGGTTTATATAATGAACAACTAGGTAATAACCAGCTCTCTATATAGACTAGATACATTTAAAAAGTCTGATTTCTTTTTTAAAGCCTGTTTTAGTAAACAAATTCAATTTAAATCAAAAAAATCCGATTTAAATAAAAAAAAATCTGATTTAAATCAAATAAATCCAAATAAATACTTCAAAAGTAACTATTGCTGTTTTGCAAATGACTAAATAGATTTTTTGAAGAATAATGTATAACCGAGAATGAGGTTATTCAAAACTAAATGACTCCAGGTAAGTATACAAGTATATAGCCCGTTCAGTTAGATGGAATAGTTCAAATCCCAAATTCCACCATTTGCATTACTATTTCAATGAACTACACGCTACGTGAAACTCAATAAAAACTGATTGTCTCGTTTAGGGCTAGGGAAGGCTTCGAGACGTCAAGCAAGGGAGAATTCAACAAAATTTAGACTATAATGTTGTCTATTCAAATAGATGGTTAGATGGAGAAAAAATGGTGTGGCCTATATTCCCGGTAGAAAATTTGGGGTAAAATTTCTCTTATTCATAATCTTATCACTATGAAATTTAAAACGTTTTAGCTTCGGCCAGGTATTGATAAATATTAAACACTATCTCCCTTATCTAACCTCTCGAAGCGTTCCCTAGTCTTAAACGACTATCAGTTTTTATAGAGATTCACATTAAGTGTTTGATCGTTAAAAGGCTTTGCAAATGGCGGAACAGAAGGGAGAGTACAGAGAGAAATTCCTGTTGACGTCCGCGCATGCGCAATTGAACTCCTGGGCTTATCTGAACAGGCTATAGATTTGTCTAGTGTAACTGAACTAATGAATACTTGCCTCTCTTTCTGAATCCAAATTTCCTTCCTGAAAATGAAAATAAATATATTAATGAACAAGTTCTTAGAGTAAACAAATGAAAACAAAATACTTAATCAACAAATGACATCATGAGGTGTTGAATTTCAAAAAAGGATAAGTCCAAATCGTAAAACTATTCAGGGGACACAAAAAACGTCAGGAAGAAAAAGTTTTTAGAAAAGAAATTAATGTGATGACAAAATTGACAACCCATTTTGAAAGTTAATAAAATATTTTATTAACACTTTCGCTGCGGGTGTCATTACGGAAGGACACTAGTGATCCTACCTGCTCACGAGTGTCCGTTCGGAAGGACACCCCTCATTACTTTTTCCTTTAGATTCAAAAGACTTGTAAATGAAGGGGATTCACTTTTACAGCTCCAGGTAAAGACAGTAGCCTTCAGTATTGTATAGTACGTTCCAACAGTGTTTTCCGTTTTCAAATCAGCTGACTGGAAGATTTTTTGATAATAAAAAAATGTCTACATGAAAAATTCAAACAATACACAACACCTGATACTGTGTTATTCCAAACAATGACAGCCGCAGTGAAAGTGTTAATCAATTCACCTGATACTGTGTTATTCCAAACAATGACAGCCACAGTGAAAGTGTTAATCAATTCACCTGATACTGTGTTATTCCAAACAATGACAGCCGCAGTGAAAGTGTTAACAGATATTCTCTGTCTTTCTAATACTTCCTTCGTGGAAAAAGATTTAATTCCTTTTCCTAGGCTAGAGAATCTATATTGTCAGCATGGTCACGTCATCGAGTTGACGTCATAAGCGTGTTTTCCGGAAATGATTCAGGAAATACAGAACAAGCAGTACATCACATACACAAATACACAGTGGTTGGATTCGGCTGGTTCACGAAATCGATCTTTTGTTTTAGACAAAGTACTTGTATGTTAAATTTCATCAAAAAAGAGCAGTTTTATAGAGGTTAGTTACCAAATACACATATACAAATTTAAGGGATCATTTTATAGTGACTTACGGGTTATAAAACATTGCCATTTCTTCTGAATGAGTCATCGGTTATGACAGAAGATGGTTTTCTTCCCTATAGAGGGAGAGGAAACACAGTCAAAGGTAGTACCGGGTGAAAAGTCCTGATACTGGGGAAAGCCAGTATCAGGACTTTTTCGTGACATTTTCACGAGTTGAAAAGCAAATTTCATGCTTATTAAAAAGAAAATAATTTCACTTAAAATAAAAAGCCTTAACTATTAGCTTAAAATTATTTGTAACCTTACTCAGATTGCCCTGATACCTATTAGAGGACTGCACGGATAAGTAAAAAGTAATCGGATAAATAATCGCCGAGTATAAAACGGACGATGCGAGTACATACTCGGCATCGTTTCGAATTGGCATCGCCGAGTATAAACTGGACGATGCGAGTACATACTCGGCATCGTCCGGAATTGGCATCGTCGATTACTTTACATTACGATTACGAGTAATACTCGTGAGTACTGCATCGTAATCATCGTAAATAACTGTCGACTTCTCGACATGTCGATACAGGAGGCAAGATAAGCAACAGATGAATTAGGTAGTAAATAAGGGGATTATAGAGTATTTTTTTTTTTTTCTTTCTGAAAATAGTTCGGATTTATAGGACTCACTGACTCATATGAGGCATTTCCCATGATGCTAAAGACTTGAAATTTTGCAGGATGATAGATATGAAGGTGTTATTAAAGGAAAAAATAGAAAAATCCTGAAAAGGTGTGTTTGACGCCGCTTCTGGAGCGGTGTCGTGCCAGTTTTGTACTTTCTTGGGAAACCCGTCATTCCGTCCGAAACCCATGATGTGGGGTATCAAATGAATCGTCTCGGAATGAAGAACCTATATTTGATGTTTTAAGAAACATTTAGAAGCATATAGGCTTGGTCAAAATCTTATACCAGCAGTCTGTCTGTAGGTTTGTTCCTTATACAAATCTGAACCGTTTGACCAATTTTGACTAAACTTGGGACACAGGCGGGTCTTGATATGGGGGGAATCATAGGCTAGGTTAAATTGTCCATCAGCTGTCTGTCTGTCTGTTTGTTCCTTATACAAATACACACCGTTTGACCGATTCTAACAAAACTTGGCAAATCAGTAGGTCTTGATCCTGGGATTGGCATAGACTATGTCAAAATCATTAATCAGCTGTCTATCTGTCTGTTTGTTTACTATACAAATCCACACAGTTTGACCGATTTTGACACACAGGTCGGTCTTGATCCGGGGAGTGTCATAGGGTAGTTCAAAATAGTCTATCAGCTGTTTGCTTAACTGTTTATTCCTTATACAAATCCACACGATTTGACCGATTTTGACCAAACATGGTATATAGGTAGTTTATTATCCGGGGAGTGTCATAGGCTACGTCAAAATCGTCTATCAGCTGTCTGTCGGCATGTTTGTTCTTACACTAATTCACACCATTTTACCGATTTTGACCAAACTTGGCACACAGGTAGGTCTTGGTCCGGGGAATTCACTTGACTAAGGTCAAAAAGGTCTTTCATCTGTCAAATATCAAGCAGTAAGAAGAACTTTATGCAGACTCCAAAGACCCTGGTCTTATATGAAGTACAAAAGCCAGTAGGTATGCGGCAACTAAATTTTAATTGATACTTAGAAAATAGTAATGAGATCCCAAAAAAAAACATAAATGTGAAATAGAGGCCAAGTTCCCCCCCCCAAAAAAAATATTGGCAATACAAGAAGATGATACAAGAAAGATATGTCCAAGTTCATTACTTAGAAAGACCTATTAATTACTTACTAAGAACAATAAAGACACAACTGACCTTTAATAATAACAATAAAAATACTTTTATCCAGTTACTAAAATATAAATTTCTTCAACCAGGTATATTCTGAAACTTGGCAATGTTTAGTTTTCTCTCTAAAGATAATTTCGGCACAAATAAAACATTGCCAAGTTTAATAATATACCTGGTTGAGGAAATTTATATTTTAGTACCTGGATAAAAGTATTTTTATCGTTGTTTTTAAAGATCAGTTGAAGTGTCTTTACTGTACTTAGTGAGTAACTAATAGGTCTTCTAAGTAATGAACTTGGACATTTCTTTCTTGTATCATCTCTTGTATTGGCAAATATTTTTGGGGGGAACTTGGCCTCTATTTCACATTTATGTTTTTTTTTGGGATCTCATTACTATTTTCTAATTGAGTGTATTTATTAGGTGTGAGTGTATTTATTATGTAAGAGTTTTTGTATGTTTGTTTGTAAGTGTGTAATTATCATTATGTAAATAGAATTTTAGGTTTAGATCTAGGTTTAAGGTTAGATCCGATATTTGTCAAAAGGGTCCAACACAATTTGTATATAGCATTTTTAGATTTAGTGTATAATTCACCCACCAATTAAATAATAGTCCCCAAAAAACTGCTGATAATCAAGCTAACAAACAATTGAGAATACAAAGTAATTATAGAACTTGTTTCATCATATGTGAAAAATGAAACAACGTCCAATGGCCTAGGTAGTCGAAGCACCCTAAAAGAAAAAAAAAGAAGAATTTGCTACAAATAAAAAGTTGATTTTATTTTTTGGACCATGATTGTTAAAAATGGACCACTGTGCGCCGTAGAGACTCGAAAGCCCCGTCTCCTGCGAGGAGAATCTAAGGCGTTTGTCACTAGAACACGGGGGAGGCACCGCGTTTAGTTATTATAATCAACCGTCTAATATCTAAGAATTTCTCTATCGATATTTGCTGTTGCTTAGTAACAATAAGATTATTACACATGTTTTTCAATTAAGTTCAATTCAATCTATTCAATGTTATAGTGAAAATAAGTAAGGTGTTTATTTTCCAAGCCAAGTGTATTACAAACAGTGTTCAGTTCCAAATTTAATCTCTCATTCGTTTTTGTTTGCCGTTAGAAATATGGAAATCAAAGAGAAAATTAAGAGTGGTGTGTACACCACAAAAGAAGCCAGTGGTAAAAGTAATGTGTGGACGTGTTTTAAAAAAATTGTTAGGGAAAGTGGTGGTGCGGAAGAAGTGTTACCATTTGTAATGTGTGTTAAATGTGAAAATATCTTTAAATACTGTAAAGGTTCTAGTCCATCAAATTTAAGGAAACACCGTTGTAATAAAGTCATTCGTGACTTAGTAGAGCTGGAAAACTCTTCATCTGCAGACGCAGATATCAGCAACACAAAAAGACCGCGCGTCAATGTAAGTGACGAAATTAAAAAGAACATTACCAACAAGTGTGTACAATATGTGACGGAGGATCTCCGATCTTTTGCAACAGTTGGCGGTAGTGGATTGAAAGACTTAGCCCGCTGCTTAGTAGAAACGGGAGTGAAACTTGGGTCCAAAAAATTTGACATAAATGAAATTCTGCCGCATCCGACTACTGTCAGCCGTACACTACAGGAAATTCACAAAATAGAATTAGAACGCTTTGTATCTGAGTTACAACCACTGCTCCTGGAAGGATGTTGTGCTGCAACAACAGATATGTGGACAGAAAACAAAAGACAGAGAGACTTCATGACCTTAACAGTTCATTACCTTGATTCGACATGGCGTCTTCATAGTCGAGTTCTGTTCACCATTGAATTTCCAAACTTCGATGAGGAACAAAACGCATTAAAAAAAACAGCTACCAACATTTTTGGCGCATTAGAACAGAAAATGTCATTTATGAATTTACCAGACAATGTGCTAGAAAAAATAACTTTCACTACCGATCAAGGCTCCAACATAAAAAAAGCGTTAGAACAACATTCGCGCATTAATTGTATTGCCCATGTTCTGAACCTGATTTTAAAACATACTTTTAAGAAATCGGTTCTACAAGAAAAATCCCCTGCTGTTTTGCAATTGCTTTCACGTTGTAAGTCCTTAGTTGAATATCTGAAACGAAGTGGCAATTGTCAGAAGTTAGACTCCACTGTTAAACAAGAGTGCACTTCCCGTTGGAACACAAAATTCGACATGTTGCTTCCGATTCGAAAAAATTATAACGCGATTGAAGACATTTTGCAAAGCGTAAAAGAAGAATATCGTCTTCATGGAGTTGAAAAATATCTGTTAGATAGACTGATATTATTTTTACATCCTTTCAAGACAGCAACATTAATGTTTGAGGCGGAAAAGAACTCTACCATTCATTTAGTGCTATTACACATGCATATTTTAAAAGAAAAATTAATGAATTTGGAGAAAGAAGAAACGACCGAGGTCCAAGCGCTTATTCGCTATTGTTTGTGCCATGTTTTTAATAAAAAATGTCAACCGAATCGTATACATAAAATTGCTGCATTTTTATGGCCCGATTATAAGCAACTACGTTTCCTGGAAGACGAGATGCGCGAAGAAATATATAGCCTGGTAAAAGAAGAGTTGAACCTCATTTTCGAAAATCGCGAAAACGCATCAGCAGAACTGTCTTATTCTTCTCACTGTCCACTTACAGAAGATCATACTAATACGTCGGATCGCCGTGAGGCTGCAGAGGACCTACAGTTTTATAATAAATATAAAGATATATATACTGATAACGTTAATTATTGTCGACCGCAAATTAATGTTGAAATGGAGTTGTACAAAAGAAGCCGTGCCACGGACCAAAATATATTACAATGGTGGCGAAGTCATGAAAAGGATTTCCCTTTGCTTCAACAATTAGGACGGAAAATCTTGTGCATTCCCGCTTCCAGCGCTGCAAGTGAACGAGCGTTCAGTTCGGCCAATAGAGTGCTAGAAGCTAGAAGAAGTAATTTAAAGGGGGACAATATCGACGCCATACTCTTTTTGCATTCTGCAGGACAGGATTAACAGTTATTTCTCGTTTATTTGCTTTTTACTTATATCAACTTAGCTAAATATTTATACTCTTTGTTTTGTTCCAAGTAATAAAGTGAATTTTGTTTAGAATTCCTCTAATTTTTTCAGCATAAGCAAAAGACGTCGTTTCGCATCTGCACTCTGAAGTATCAATATTCAGTATCGGAATAATTTGCTCGTCATTATACCTCGCGATGCCGATGTGAAACGATGCCTGTAGTATTACTTTATAAAAACAGATGTCTTGATTACACATATTATGTTTGTTGGGTATTTACGGTTGGCATTGAACCTTGTGTTAGATAATAAAAATGAGTTAAATATGTAAACAATGTTTACATATTATAATGCCAAACATTGTTTTACTCGGCGATGCCGATACGAAACGAGTGCTATTCGTACTCCTACATTTCTCTAGATACATACTAGATAACTATTACAGAACATACATGTACGAATACCTAATCGCCGAGTACAATGTGGACGATGCGAGTACATACTCGGCATCGCCGATTACTTTTCATTACGATTACGGGTAATATTCGTGAGTTCTGCGTCGTAAATAATCGTCGACTTCTCTACATGGCGATACAGGAGACACGATTAGCAACATAAGTCCGAATCACAGAAACTGTGTCATCAAAGGAATAGTAGCAGTTATTGGTGGGGTTTGATCTTTCTTGATAAATAAAATCTCGAAGAGAAAACGATTTAAGCCGCCACAACAGGAAATAGACTGTATCATGGGAACTTCCCCACCTTCTCAACGTTCGCTCTTGGAAAAATTGTAACAACGTTTCACATTTTCTTTCCTTTTTTTATTTAAATGCAATAGTTTTAATGTTAATTGAAATTAAAATATGCAAAAACCAGTTAAAAGGTTAGGTAAATAGATAAAAAAAAAAAAAAAAAACGCATAGAAGAGCAAATTACATCAGAACGTTTTTTGTAGAGAATTTAGTACGCTTTTGAATGATTTAAGTTCCACTTACCACGATTTCGTACCGTTTTAGAAAATATACGAAAATCCAAAAGCTTTTCATGCCTATTAATATAATATTTTGTTTGTAATACTTCCTTAACTCCAAACGGAACCAAAATTTACCTATCATAAAATATCAAACGTCTGGAACAAGTTCCAACTGAATTAATCGTTTTTCAATACCCAAACTGAAAATTAGTTCGGAAAAAGTAGGTGTTTCATTGTTCTCTGGTTTTATTCGTATTTCTACGTTAATATACCATATGCTTACATGTCGACGTTACCAAGAACGTCTTTTTACATTCGGCAGGACAGGATTAGCGGTTATATCTGCCTTTATTTATGTTTTTTTTTTTTCTTTTATCACCTTAAAAAAATGTTTATTTCTTATATTACCTTTATTACTGATTCTTCTGGATTTTAATATAGACTGTATTACATTGTTTTTGTTTACGTTACAATTGTATAGTCACTGTAGTTTCGTTGAGTTGTAAGTAATACAGTGGACTTCATTACACATGGCGAGGCGAACCAGTATATAACGTAGTTATTCACGGCGATACCGATACCAAACCTGCAATACTCCACGATGCCGATGCCAAACCCCTCTGTACTCGGCGATGCCGATGCCAAATATTATTTTACTCGGCGATGCCGATGCGGCACGATGCCGATGCCGGTGTTCGGAATGAGTATGAGTACACATAAGAAATCGAGGTACTCGTCCCATGAGTATACCTACTCGTGATTACGCGATGCCATACTTACTCGTGCAGGTCTCTAATACCTATCTATGAGCTTAAAATTTTACATACATTTAAAACAATTAATAAAACTGTATAAAATGTACATCATATGTTAAAGAGGATAGTCACATTAATTTTAAAAGTGAAAAAAACGATGATATTAAAATTATAAAATGACTATGGAATTAGCAGCCTTAAAAATATTGAACAATACTAGTAGAATTAAAAATATTACTAACAACATATTTACCAGGGTGTAAAAAAATCATGATTTTAAAAAAAAAATCAAAAAAATCGGATTTATTTTTTTTTATTTAAATCGGATTTTTTTTATTTAAATTGAATTTTTTTACTAGAACCGGCTTTAAAAAAGAAATCAGACTTTTTAAATGTATCTAGTCTATATAGAGAGCTTGTTATTACCTAGTTCTTTATTATATAAATCTGTAACTAAAATATTTGTTTATTTACAATGCAAATAATAAAATAACTATACTAAAGTGGTGGGTCTTAAGTGGATAATTTTGGCAGCATAGCAGAATTGACGGATCATATATACAGGGGTTGAAGTTGACCTATATTTTGAAACCGGAATTTCTGTAAATTTAAAGACTTAAATCAACAAAAATCATTAATTTTCGGCGATTAAATTTAAATGTACAGAAACTCTGGTCTCAAAATATAGGACAATTTCGACCCCAGTATATATCGTAGAAGGTAGAAAAATAATGTCTCTCCACTGTTTTTCAAAGTATTTATTAGCAAAAGCTTTTCGAGAACATGGTTCTCATCGTCAGTGCATCTACAATTTCAGTTCACGGACAACATCCCAGTATATATAATGACTTAATTTTCAAATTTTAAAAAAACAATTTTAGAAATGAAGCTTTAAAGAAATATTAATTACTAGGGAACAGATGTAATTGTACATATTCTCTTCTGATTTGTAAATCCTAAGTATTGATGTAATTCTGCACGTTTTAAGTGTTTTAAAAGTATTTAAACAGTTTTTTATTTTACATATTTTGTCAAAACCCCATATTTTTGCATATTCTGCCATAAATACATATGTTTGCTACATATTTTAATATTCTTTTTATTTTGTAATTGAAGAAATAAAGGAAAACCGAGAAAGAAAATAAAACTTTACCCATTGAGTCTAGGTAACTGTGATATTTCTAATTCCAAGAAGGTGGCTGTATATGTACTATGTCAATACTAAGTACAGATTGTCACAAAAATAATGGTCATCCGTTGGCCAGATGATTCTCCAATGCGAGATAGGAAAAAATAACCCCCATAGTAACCCCCGCAAAATTGACCTTGAAATTTTATTCAAGGTCAAATTTTTTTGATTGCATATTTCAAAACTGCGAGTCATGAGGAAGAAAAAAGTCAACGGCACCATAGGTCAGAAATGACTCCTTATGGTCAAAGTGACCATTAACAGCGTATACATGGGCCATTCCATTACAATCGTCAAATAGTGGCCAATTTCGGTACTTATTTTTTTAGTATGTCCTACTAACATTGCCTTATACAAAAATACCTCGTTTGATTGTTTTTAAAAAAACCATCTTCCAGTATAAAATAATGTAAGTATATTGAACAACGGCCCTCACAGCGGCAATCATTGGAGGACCAGAACTTCCTTCGGGAAGAACGTCTTCCTTCAGATTACAGCAAGTTCAGGAGTTGAGGCCCAGGGATCAGGAGCAGAGAGCATTGTTTCGCAGGTGGGCGCTGGACATGTTAGAATGTCATCCAAACTTCCTCCATCGGGTATTGTGGATGGAAGAAAGTTTGTTTTCCAACGTTACTGTCCACAGCAGGCAATGGACGAGAATAACTTGGGCATTTTAAAGAATTTGGAGAAAGTCTGGCAGCTTGCCTCAGAAATGAAGTCCGAAATATTTAAGCTGGTGAACGGGCACAATTGCTACGGGTGCTGGAGTGATAATCTTACTTATTAAGTTTTTTTTTTAAGTTTTTTTAGGAAGAAACTTTTTTTTCTGCACACGGGCAAGGACAAATATTCTATCCTCTATTCTAAGAGCGCCTCGAGGACTGGTTGGTCCATGAAATTCATATATGACCTGTGAAATCCCTAATGATTAATTTCAGCGATTGGTTGAAAGCTTATGGCCAGGAGCTCTTGATAAGCTTTGAGAATAACCTCATGAAGGCATTTCTATCAATTGTAAAATATGCGTTCTGGTCCTCCAATGATTGCCACTGTGTGGGCCGTTGTTCAATATACTTACATTTTTTTATACTGGAAGATGCTTTTTTTAAAAAAATCAAATGAGGTATTTTTGTGTAAGGCAATGTTAGAACATGTTAAAGAACAAAAATTATCAAAATTGGCCACCATTTGTCAATTGTAATAGAATGGCCCACGTATACGCTGTTAATGGTCATTTTGACCAATAGGAGTCATTTATGACCTATGGTGCCATTTCTTCCTCATGACTCCCAGTTTCGAAATGTGCAATAAAAAAATTTGGCCTTGGAATAACATTTCAATGTCAATTTTGCGGGGGTTAATATGGGGATTATTTTTTCCGATCTCGCATTGGAGAATCATCTGGCCAACGGATGACCATTATTTTTGTGATACCCTGTACAAAAGGCATGTTGTTAGTGGATAGCATTAGAATCATACGAGAGTAATAGAGAAAATCCAGGTTTTTAGAAGGAGCTACTGGGAATAAATTAAAAATAAAGTGAAAAGACAGTCTAGAATAAACCCCTGGGTGGAAAAATATCCACATTATTGGGTATATCCATAGTGGCAAAACGATTAACAGTTTAGTTGAATCCCACTCTTCAGAGCAGTTGATTGTAGCCTTAAAATACACACCAGAGGCTTTAGTAGACGTTGAAAGATAATTCAGTCGCTTGAAAAGTATACTCAGATCAGGTCGGCATCATTTCACGTTTGAAAATTTTAAAATTCAAGATGTAGCAAACAATCTTCCAAAATAATGTTCAACTTTTCCACCTTTTATAATGAGTTCCTAATTTTTATTTATGCTTTATTTTTCAATATTTTAAACAGTTTTAGTCATTTTCTTCTATACTTTTGTTCTTTCCATAAATAATAACAGAGTTCCTACTTATTATTTATGCTTTTCTTTTCAATATTTTATAGTGTTTAAGGTATTTGTTTACTAAATATTTTCAATTTTTTATTACATATTTTATTATAAATAGTTAAATATATATGTAAATATTTTATGTTACATGAACATCCGTTCCCTATTAATCACGTACACTAACAGAAATATTATTTATAGCTTTGAAAAAAAAAAAAAAACAGTTTGTCAGCCTTTTCACATCTAATTAGGTAGTTTCTCATTTGACTGTGAACAAAAACAAGGGTTGAAAACATTCTTTCAACTCTTGCAGAAGTTGCCTTTCCTGTCATAAGCTGCTCTATTATTAACAGTTCTTTCGAGGAAATACAATATTTTAAGGCCAACAAAGACTTCCACCAAATTAAAGCATTCACTTCGCCCACTACCTGCCAATCTCTTTTATCTTAAACTTAAAAGGAGATTTATTTGCAGAATTAAAAACAAAGAAAGGGTCATAAAAGAAACATACTTTGAATAGATAAGAACGGTCAAGTGAGGGTAGGCCATAGGGACAAAAATAAAGACGAAATGTTGAAATGGCTGAAAAAAAGGCAGAACTAGTTAGATACTAAGTTTAAAAAAGTCCGTCACGCAGGAGCTGCATAACTAAGCACTTTCCTCAGAATTTGGGTAGTGAAGATTGCTTTCCAAAACAATTTGCTTAAAATATCCTACATAAATAAAATAAAAACAAGAATAGTTCTCTTTTAAATTTGTAATGAGTAACTGATCAATTAATAATTTGCTTCCAGAGTTATGTTTACACATGGTACCTATTACACTACGTAATAAATACAAAAAACCTCATATTATCGTATTTTGATCTAACGCAGGAACAGGATACAGTCACTCTAGTGGTAGAAAGCGCTCCTTGCGGCGGCTTTGTGAACCTACGTCTGACGGGCTTTTCTATTGAAATATATTACAAATTAAACCCCCGCTTTCCGATTGACCGATTCAGCTCATTTTTACAACACTTCTTTCTCATGAGTTACCCACGACGTATACCGCGTTTCGTTACAATACAGCAGAAATTACGACCGGTATGAGTATATTAAGAATTTGGGTCAAGAGTAAACCCCCCCTTCTAATGAACCGATTTAGTTTATTTTTACAACACATATTTACCTGTAGATTACCACTAAGAATACCGAGTTTCGTCGAAATATACCAAAAATCACGGCTGGTAGTGGCGAATTGGTATTGTGGGTCCGGAGTAAACCCCCCCTCCTAATGAACCGATTTAGTTTATTTTTACAACAGTTATTTACCAGTGGATTACCACTACGAATACCGAGTTTCATCGAAATATACCAAAAATCACGGCTGGTAGTGGCGAATTGGTATTGTGGGTCCAGAGTAAACCCCCCCCCCCCTTCTAATGAACCGATTTAGTTCATTTTTATATCTCACTTTTCTCTCTATATTACCACTACGAATACCAAGTTTCGTTGAAATATAACAAATATTACGGCTGACATAGTCAAATTAGTGTTTTGGGTTCGGGGTAAACCCCCCCTTCCGGTGGACCGACTTTGGTGGTTAACGAACTCGTTCAATCGTTTGCTAATTGAATGCTATATACCAAGTTTCGTGATGAAAAAACAAAAACTCTGGCCGCTATCGTGTTAACAGACACACATATATATATATATATATATATATATATATTCACGAAAATATTTTTAAATTCAAATAACCATCGATATTTTGAAAAGCCCGTGCAAATCACAAACCATATGTACAAATAACATCGTATTATATACGATCAAAATTAATAATGTTTTTGGACAATACTGGTATACAATATATCCATATTAAATTTACATCCAGATAACAATAAATTAATCATTTGGTAGTACAAAAAACATAATTGTTATCTTTTAATATAATCCGGCACACTGCGGAAGTTGGAAAAAGGGAAGCCAAAGTCTCTCTCTCGTATAGCGTCAGTCTAGTCTAGTCTCAACATTCAGAGAGAGAAGACGTCCGTCGATTCCCCGCATTCGTGGAAGGAGGAGTTGGGGTCTGTCCTCATTTAACTACAGCAGCCTTGTATTGAAGATATAGTCTGTTGCTTCTCAGAGTTGGTGGAATGCAGAGCTTTCCTCCAAGGAATACCAAGTGAATTAAGGTTTTGTTGGAAGCGGATTGATTTAGAGGTAAGAATTGTTTTTTTTGTAGTGTCGATTATTTTATTATTGTTTGTGTGTGGTTTAATATTGTTTGTATCTCAGAATTGTCTGGAGATAAATGTTATATCGTCCATTCACTCGGAACTTTGTCCCTGAGATTAATTTAAATTAATATAATAAAACTAATTAAAATTTCTTTATTTCTTATTGTAAAAATTAATCATTACAATATATATATATATATAGATATAGATATATATAAATTTTAACGGGGGTCATTTTCGGTGTCTACTAGGTAGGATCGATAAAGATTTGCAGAAATTTTTCAAAAATTCCGTCATGAGTCCAACCTCAATAGCTACTTTCCTTCGGAGGAAAGTGCTAAAATAAACTAAAGTTAAAAAAAATATATAATAATAATGTTTTTTAATAAAATCAATTGGTTTAAATCAATATTTTTGTTTTATGAAATAAATTGATTTAAATCAATGATTTTTTTTAAAAAATCAAATGATTTTAATCATGATTTAAATCACTGATTTAAATCAATTGATTTAAATCACTGATTTAAATCAATTGATTTAAATCGTTGACACCCTGATATTTACTGTCAATGTATATAATTCAGTAAATTAATGTGTAAAGAATTTCAATATTTAAGTCTACATATATGTAAATAATGGACAATTGTGTAAATGCTACAACAGAGGTGGGAGAGGCAAATAAAATTGTGTCACCATACAAAAATGGCAACAATTACGAATGAATCAGTTTCAGAATTCATGACTTTTTCGTGCCGTATTTTCAATTTCGTGACATTTCCGTGATTTTCGTGCATTCGACCCCCTGCAGTACGATACTCAAGGCTCAAGGATAAAAATGAAAAAGGCAGATGTTTCAGTAAATCTTTCAACATCCTTTTCCTGACAGAAATCGTTTATGACTTCAAATAATGTTATTTTATTTATTTTTTTGTTTTGTTTTGGTGCATCGCCTGCTGTGGTCATTAGCACGAAATAAAGTTACTAGTATAAGTTCTATTATCTATCAGTGTTAGAATATTATATTATCAATCACTCATAATAGATAATTATATAACTATCATATTGAAGCAAAAAAGTATCCTACCTGCGAGGACATGTCAGCCTGCGATTCCTCAATCAGTTGTAGGCATCAATTACAAAAACGATTCCTAAAAAAAAGTTATCATTAAGAAAATCTGAGATTACTTCCAAAAATAGTGTAAAGAAAATCTGAGATTACTTCCAAAAATAGTGTAAACATTATATATTTATCTATTTTTTTAATCTGTGCGCTGCAACTTTATGGTTTGCAATTAGTCAGTAAATAAAATCATAAGCAACTTTATTAATATACATAAACATAATTTTTGATTTATAAATTATTATTTATAAATATACATTTTTAAAGTTTCAAAATACCTGTCATAGCCATTATGCCCACATAACTCAGAGGATGTAATACGATTTTTGTATGAAGCGGTTGGATCAGAAAAAAGAAATTGATACTTATAGAATTAAACATTGCTTACAAATTTTCTCAACATTTACATACATAAAACCAGATATAGAATTGTAAAGAAACATATAAAACTTTCTTAGATTGTTATCAATTTGAGATGTGATAAAATGACATTTCTATACAATTCAATCTTTAAATGATGAATTACTTATTTCACAAGCTTTTGCCAAAGAAAATTGGGTAAACCTGAAGGAGAGCGTCCTCAACACCGATTTTCTTCAAAGTTTGCACTATAACGTATTTTCATGCACTAAACACGAATCCGTTGGAAAAATTTGTTGTTCTCAACCAGGAAAGAAGTTATTTAAAAAAAAAGTTCACTGTTATGAAGGTTAGGGAAGACTGCCTTGGATGACTTTTGGGCATAGAATTCTTTTTATTTCTGCGAGTTGGATTGACTAGGGGTTTTGATGTTTTCTTGAGCGAGCGGAGCGAGCGGAAACCCATAGCACGTATGCCCAAAAGCGACAGTTTACGACCAAGTCAGCTACCACAGGTGAGTCTAAATTTCAATTACACTTCGTCATTAAGGACTATTGCGCAGGCGCGTGTTTACATATAAGCTGTTTACCCAGTCTTTTATAACCTCCATAACAGTGAACTTTAGTGCTTAATAACTTCTTTCCTAGTTGCGAGCAACTTTTTTTTTCAACGGATTCGTGTTTAGTGCATCAAAATACGTTATAGTGCAAATTTTGAAGAAAATCGGTGCTGAGGAGTGTCCTCAGCACCTTTGGTCGTTTGTAAGCCGCTAACAGTGAACTTTTTTTTTTAAATAACTTCTTTCCTGGTTGAGAACAACAATTTTTTTCAACGGATTCGTGTTTAGTGCATGAAAATACGTTATAGTGCAAACTTTGAAGAAAATCGGTGTTGAGGACGCTCTCCTTCAGGTTTACCGAAAATTGTCTAAATTCATTATAATGAAATAAAAAAGATAAACATTCCGTTCCGATCACCGAAGTTTAGCAACGTTGGGCATGGCCAGTGTACCTGAATGGGTGAATGACGACGAGCTGTTGATATTATAAGAGGGTGGCGGCCTGTAGATAGCTGTTGTTGTTGATAAGCCATTAAGCGAACAATAAAAAACCTTCCAATCTTGTTATTAACATTTTGGTTGAAGGTCCGGTGGCCTTAAAAAGAATGACCAATGGAGCTTAAAGTTTTAAATTTGATTCCCACAAGATGAGGGGGCTTTTTTTCGAAAATCCAACCCCGCCTTTACAATGTTGGTCACTTGTTGATTACGCATCCCAAAAATCTGTTATGTATAATTGAGTGTTAAAACATAAATGCATAAACAAAATAATTACTTTTTATTAGCTCCTGAGTTATGCCTGAGTGGGATAATGTTAAATGAAATGTATAACTTCATTTCAAGGAACTGCAAATTATATATTCTAAAGATATTTTTTTTTTTATTTTTCAGAAATAAATAAAACATAACAGCGATTACACAAGAAATCACAGAGGAAACCCAACCCTGGACTTACCCCTCTGCAAAAAGTTTCAATAAACCCAAACTGAATGACTCATAAAATCAACACAAGGACATTTTCCTTATTGTGTCAAATAACGAAATTCCGAAACTAAAAGTTTTGATTTAAACAGGACGATCTCAGAGACACAAATTAAATGAATTGCAGAGAAATGAGACGGTACTAGAAAAAGAACTGTTAAACTGTTATCAATGTAAGGCAACGCTTTGATCGGTTTGCGAACACTGTTAAGAATAAAATAAAAACTGACAACTTTTCATAATGACTAGATTAAAGGAAATAAATGCAAATAAAATGTATCTACTTACTTGGTGACTTTTGGTCTTTATCTAATATTTCTTTGAGCAAGTTTATAAGGCAACTTACAGCAACAGTTTAAAGCAGGAATGAGATATTAACAGTGAGGTCATCGTACAAGTGAATCTTTATCACAAAGAGGTAAAGTATTATGGCGATATTTTTAGATTATGACGCCATTAAAAAAGAAGCAGTGGTTAAGAAGCGAAATAAGTGAATGCATTTTTTATTGCTCTTAAAAAGTTGTTTATTAAATTTTAACGTCCATTTATTATTTTATGGAATCTTTATATTTATTTGGCATTCTGGGCATACATGCTATGCGTTTCCGCTCGCTCAACATTAAAAAAAAACAAAGAATATGACATTATGGTTTGAACATTTTAATATCCCAGATTTTCCAGATTTATAATCTTTATATTTAAAACTACACATATATTTATTCCAAAAAGGGTCGATATTATTGAATTAAATTTGGTAGTTTTAGTAACGGGAATAAATAATACAATTTATTTAATGTGGAAGACATTACTGTGCAACTGAGATACTTTTACCAGACAGATAAAACTAGTATGATTTGCGAATTAAATAATGGAGATGACCTTTCCATAAAATAGTGAGATATACTTCAAATATAAAGAAAACAAATGAGGAGCTTGGTATCAAAGTTGGACCACTCCATTTTTTTCAACTGAGTTGTCCAACTTTGATACCAAGCTCGTCAAATGTTTACCTAATTATTAACAGCAATTTTATTTTGACAATTAATAAATTACTCTTTACTTGCCCTATTTATTATCGAAAAGCTGAGTATTCCACACTGCTGCACGCACATGCAGTTGTACGCACTTATCTTGAGTTTTTTTATATCTTCTTCCCTTATGACATATACTATAGAGATGATAATAAAAAACAAATCTGAGTCAGACAATAACACTGGGAATAACAGCTGACTAAGAGGTACTATCTTATTTCTACCTCAATGACTGCAGACAAAGTTGCTTAAAAATTACTTCAGGAGCGCTAGCATCCAACTGTAATGGCGATTGAAGAAACACGTACAATATTATTTGTATAAATGTCTTCATTTATTTCAGTGTTCTACAGCTAAGTAATACATTTTAAAAAACCTAATTTCATAACATTATTATCTCTGGTGTGCTTACACGTTCTACGATAGAATAGGCATATTGTATTCTAGATTGCAAATACTACATACCTATTACACTTTCGCTGCCACCCAATTTCGAAGTGCGGCCCAATGAGCCAAAATTCGAAATTAAAATGACTATAATTAAAAAAATTACAAAAAATCAAAAACAAAATTGAAGGAAGACAAATCGGCCCGAATCAACGTGATACTTGATATTAGCAAGCCTAACTGATTGCCAGTTGAAGTTTGTAAGCTTTCCCTCGGTTACTGAAATGGGGGAAGTGAAGGGTAAGGGATGGTCAAGCTCTGATGCATAGTTGGCCCTGGCACATGACACACTTACTCCACGTCGGACCTGGCAGTCAAAATGTTAAAACGTATTCACGAACATCGAATATGTATTTGTGTGCTTTTATTTGCAATTATGTCTAAAGAGGTCTATTTTGTAAGAAGCCTATTGTTAATTTTCAAGCCTACTCTCTGGGTCCCCAACTCCTTTTTTTTTTTTTTTTAGATTTCCTACCAACTCGATATGAAGGCTATATACGGTGATGTACCTTCAAATGCTAAGTCAACAAACGTATAGCTTTTTAAAAAGTCGTCATTGTTGTAAAGCTCTACTCTAAAATCCCTGACTTTATTTGAATATAAAAAAGGATGGAAGTCTACTTATTATTATTATTAATTGTGGTAATTGTGAAGTTTAGGGGCCTCCTCACTGTTTTTTTTACTAGTCATTGTGTAAGGTATTTTGATGCACTAAACACGAATCCGTTTAAAAAAAGTCACACTCAACAAGGAAAAAAGTTATTAAGCACTAAAGTTCACTGTTATGCAGGTTAAGGAAGCTAGCGTAAACAACGATATATGAATCGTTTATATCAGAAACCCGTCAAGTGCACTTATTAAAATTGTGGGAAAACTAAAACAAAAACTTCCTAATTTCAAAATTAGAAAAGTTTTCGGTTTGGGAAAACGTCAGAGCGTTTCTCATTGCACTGAAAAAATAAATAATGCATGGGGCTCATTTTGAAAATTAGGAAGTTTTTTTAGTTTTTCGAACATTTAAAAAAGTGCACTTGACGGCTTTCTGAAATAAACGATTCATTTGTAAACATGCGCATGTGCGGGGATGTAAAGTTGGGAAATAAAGAACTCTCATTTAAAATGTCGATAAATTATTTATTGAAAAATAATTGTAAACTTTAAGGGCCTCCACACCAGTCGTAACCTGTCACTTATGGGCATACGTGCTATGCGTTTCGCTCACTTCATTAGCTCAAGATGATATCTAAACTCTAGTCAATCCAACTCGCTAAAATGAATTCTATTAATTTTAGCGAGTTGGATTGACTAGACTCGCTAAAATCCCAACTCGCTAAAATTAATAGAATCTATTATAGCGGCGAGTTGGAGACACAATAATAACGGCGTTTTCCTACCAATCTCTTTGTTCAGATCGATTCCGAGAGCAATGCAATACTTGAGTACGGATACTTCGCTATGATCTATGGAGAATTGGAAGATTTTATAAAGACACAAGGCCTTGAGAGAGTCTTCGTGCTCTTTGACAAGGTTCTCGCCTCCATCTGCAAGAAGTCGCAGCTGCATCCAGTATTTCTGCAACAAGATGGATCATTAGATAATTAAAAACTCTTCTGAAAAATGTATTCAAATATTTGAAGATTTTATTAATACCAAGTACAGTAGACTCTACTTTATCCGGCTTTCTCTTATCCGTCGCTCTCTCTAATCCAGCGGTCTCCTAGAAAACCTTTCCTTCCTAGCCAAACAGACATTTGTTTCGTGGTATTTCATTGAGTGGAAGTCAAAGAAGGCATATATGTTTCGTTTCAGAGGCAGGAACTTGTGTTTATACTAAGAAAATAAATGTTTCTATTAAGGAACCTTTGGCTGGAACGCCTGATTTTAGCCAATCTAGTTCGAACATTCATCGCCAGTGGAGAGCAAGTTTTAAAAGTAATTTTCTTTAATTTGCTAAGTTATGGCCACGAAAAGGAAGGATGTGACTCTGTCGATCGAGCAGAAGTTAAGAGCTCTTAAACAGCTCGATAAAGGGGTGACAGAAGCCCCCTGCTGAAAATGGTACATATTATTATATCCTCAAATAATAAGGTTTTTTAAATACATAAGTGACCGCTTCTAACTGAATTCTCTAATCCAACTGTACCCTGGTCCCGACACCGGATTAGGGAGATGATGAAAAACAGTCATGTAAATTAGGTTAATTGATTGCTGGGATCTTTTTGCGAATACCACATCCAGTTACTTTTAAAGTAGCAGTAGTGATTGTATCAGTGATTCAGCGCATGCGCATAACTCCTTTGCCTTCCTATTGGAGGATTCTGATGAGCAATTGTATTGGTTCTTGCTGGGAGTAAAGTAACCTTCAACAGTGAATTAGCTATTGTTTATGAAAAAGCTCTGCTTATGTTAGTGAGAAAAAATGGGTCTTTTACAATTAGTTTGCGATGTTCCTGACAAAGAAAAAGGGATTGGTTTCTTACTTGGAAACATTAATAGAATTCTATTAATTTTAGCGAGTTGGGTTGGCTAGAGTTTTGATATCTTCTTGAGCGAGCGGAAAAGCATAGCGCCCATAATGCTAAATAAATGTAAAATATCCAAAAGGAGAGAGAGAGAGAGAAAAGGAATAAAATATGAGTGTTTATAAATATCATTGTTTATGTTATCCTTCATAACCTGCAAAACAGTTAACTTTAATGCTTAATAACTTTTTTCGTAGTTGAGAAAATTGATTTTCATCATATTAACCTTTTTATTAATAAATATTGCTTGCCATTATCTAATATGAATTATAACCATAGATAGCGAGTCAAGTAGTAATAGATAACCAGCAAAAAACCTATAAGCTAATCAGTAAGCTTGTCAGCGAGTACGATTAACTGTTATAAATCACTACTGCTACTTCAAAAGTAACTATTGCTGTTTTGCAAATGACTAAATAGATTTCTTGAAGAATGATGTATAACCGAGAATGAGGTTATTCAAAACTAAATGACTCCAAGTAAGTATACAAGTATATAGCCCGTTCAGTTAGATGGAATAGTTCAAATCCCAAATTCCACCATTTGCATTACTATTTCAATGAACTACACGCTACGTGAAACTCAATAAAAACTGATTGTCTCGTTTAGGGCTAGGGAAGGCTTCGAGACGTCAAGCAAGGGAGAATTCAACAAAATTTAGACTATAATGTTCTAACATTGCCTTACACAAAAATACCTCATTTGATCTTTTTAAAAAAAGCATCTTCCAGTATAAAAAAATGTAAGTATATTAAACAACGGCCCACACAGTGGCAATCATTGGAGGACCAGAACGCATATTTTACAATTGATAGAAATGCCTTCATGAGGTTATTCTCAAAGCTTATCAAGAGCTCCTGGCCATAAGCTTTCAACCAATCGCTGAAATTAATCATTAGGGATTTCACAGGTCATATATGAATTTCATGGACCAACCAGTCCTCGAGGCGCTCTTAGAATAGAGGATAGAATAATTGTCCTTGCCCGTGTGCAGAAAAAAAAGTTTCTTCCTAAAAAAACTAAAAAAAAAAAAAACTTAATAAGTAAGATTATCACTCCAGCGCCCGTAGCAATTGTGCCCGTTCACCAGCTTAAATATTTCGGACTTCATTTCTGAGGCAAGCTGCCAGACTTTCTCCAAATTCTTTTAAATGCCCAAGTTATTCTCGTCCATTGCCTGCTGTGGACAGTAACGTTGGAAAACAAACTTTCTTCCATCCACAATACCCGCTGGAGGAAGTTTGGATGACATTCTAACATGTCCAGCGCCCACCTGCAAAACAATGCTCTCTGCTCCTGATCCCTGGGCCTCACCTCCTGAACTTGCTGTAATCTGAAGGAAGACGTTCTTCCCGAAGGAAGTTCTGGTCCTCCAATGATTGCCGCTGTGAGGGCCGTTGTTCAATATACTTACATTATTTTATACTGGAAGATGGTTTTTTTAAAAACAATCAAACGAGGTATTTTTGTGTAAGGCAATGTTAGTAGGACATACTAAAAAAATAAGTACCGAAATTGGCCACCATTTGACGATTGTAATGGAATGGCCCATGTATACGCTGTTAATGGTCACTTTGACCATAAGGAGTCATTTCTGACCTATGGTGCCGTTGACTTTTTTCTTCCTCATGACTCGCAGTTTTGAAATATGCAATAAAAAAAATTTGACCTTGAATAAAATTTCAAGGTCAATTTTGCGGGGGTTACTATGGGGGTTATTTTTTCCTATCTCGCATTGGAGAATCATCTGGCCATCGGATGACCATTATTTTTGTGACAATCTGTACTTAGTATTGACATAGTACATATACAGCCACCTTCTTGGAATTAGAAATATCACAGTTACCTAGACTCAATGGGTAAAGTTTTATTTTCTTTCTCGGTTTTCCTTTATTTCTTCAATTACAAAATAAAAAGAATATTAAAATATGTAGCAAACATATGTATTTATGGCAGAATATGCAAAAATATGGGGTTTTGACCAAATATGTAAAATAAAAAACTGTTTAAATACTTTTAAAACACTTAAAACGTGCAGAATTACATCAATACTTAGGATTTACAAATCAGAAGAGAATATGTACAATTACATCTGTTCCCTAGTAATTAATATTTCTTTAAAGCTTCATTTCTAAAATTGTTGTTTTAAAATTTGAAAATTAAGTCATTATATATACAGGGGTCGAAATTGTCCTATATTTTGAGACCAGAGTTTCTGTACATTTAAATTTAATCGCCAAAAATTAATGATTTTTGTTGATTTAAGTCTTTAAATTTACAGAAATTCTGGTTTCAAAATATAGGTCAAGTTCAACCCCTGAATATATGATCCGTCAATTCTGCAATGCTCCCAAAATTATCCACTTAAGACCCACCACTTTAGATTAATTATTTTATTATTTGCATTGTAAATAAACAAATATTTTAGTTACAGGTTTATATAATGAACAACTAGGTAATAACCAGCTCTCTATATAGACTAGATACATTTAAAAAGTCTGATTTCTTTTTTAAAGCCTGTTTTAGTAAACAAATTCAATTTAAATAAAAAAAATCCGATTTAAATAAAAAAAAATCTGATTTAAATCAAATAAATCCGATTTTTTTGATTTTTTTTTAAAAATCATGATTTTATTACACCCTGGCAAAGACCACATCCAGTTACTTTTAAAGTAGCAGTAGTGATTGTGTCAGTGATTCAGCGCATGCGCATAACTCCTTTGCCTTCCTATTGGAGGATTCTGATGAGCAATTGTATTGGTTCTTGTTGGGAGTAAAGTAACCTTCAACAGTGAATTAGCTTTTGTTTATGAAAAAGCTCTGCTTATTTTAGTGAGAAAAAATGGGTCGTTTACAATTAGTTTGCAATGTTCCTGACAAAGAAAAAGGGATTGGTTTCTTACTTGGAAACATTAATAGAATTCTATTAATTTTAGCGAGTTGGATAGACTAGAGTTGCTAAAATTAATAGAATTCTATTAATTTTAGCGAGTTGGGTTGGCTAGAGTTTTGATATTTTCTTGAGCGAGCGTAGCGAGCGGAAAAGCATAGCGCATAGCATGTATGCCCATAATGCCAAATAAATGTAAAATATCCAAAAGGAGAGAGAGAGAAAAGGAATAAAATATGAGTGTTTATAAATATCATTGTTAATGTTATCCTTCATAACCTGCAAAACAGTTAACTTTAATGCTTAATAACTTTTTTCGTAGTTGAGAGAATTGATTTTTATCATATTAACCTTTTTATTAATAAATATTGCTTGCCATTATCTAATATGAATTATAACCATAGATAGCGAGTCAAGTAGTAATAGATAACCAGCAAAGAACCTATAAGCTAATCAGTAAGCTTATCAGCGAGTACGATTAACTGTTATAAATCACAGTACGATTTACTGCTACTTCAAAAGTAACTATTGCTGTTTTGCAAATGACTAAATAGATTTTTTGAAGAATAATGTATAACCGAGAATGAGGTTATTCAAAACTAAATGACTCCAGGTAAGTATACAAGTATATAGCCCGTTCAGTTAGATGGAATAGTTCAAATCCCAAATTCCACCATTTGCATTACTATTTCAATGAACTACACGCTACGTGAAACTCAATAAAAACTGATTGTCTCGTTTAGGGCTAGGGAAGGCTTCGAGACGTCAAGCAAGGGAGAATTCAACAAAATTTAGACTATAATGTTGTCTATTCAAATAGATGGTTAGATGGAGAAAAAATGGTGTGGCCTATATTCCCGGTAGAAAATTTGGGGTAAAATTTCTCTTATTCATAATCTTATCACTATGAAATTTAAAACGTTTTAGCTTCGGCCAGGTATTGATAAATATTAAACACTATCTCCCTTATCTAACCTCTCGAAGCGTTCCCTAGTCTTAAACGACTATCAGTTTTTATAGTGATTCACATTAAGTGTTTGATCGTTAAAAGGCTTTGCAAATGGCGGAACAGAAGGGAGAGTACAGAGAGAAATTCCTGTTGACGTCCGCGCATGCGCAATTGAACTCCTGGGCTTATCTGAACAGGCTATAGATTTGTCTAGTGTAACTGAACTAATGAATACTTGCCTCTCTTTCTGAATCCAAATTTCCTTCCTGAAAATGAAAATAAATATATTAATGAACAAGTTCTTAGAGTAAACAAATGAAAACAAAATACTTAATCAACAAATGACATCATGAGGTGTTGAATTTCAAAAAAGGATAAGTCCAAATCGTAAAACTATTCAGGGGACACAAAAAACGTCAGGAAGAAAACGTTTTTAGAAAAGAAATTAATGTGATGAAAAAATTGACAACCCATTTTGAAAGTTAATAAAATATTTTATTAACACTTTCGCTGCGAGTGTTATTACGGAAGGACACTAGTGATCCTACCTGCTCACGAGTGTCCGTTCGGAAGGACACTCCTCATTACTTTTTCCTTTAGATTCAAAAGGCTTGTAAATGAAGGGGATTCACTTTTACAGCTCCAGGTAAAGACAGTAGCCTTCAATATTGTTTGTACGTTCCAACAGTGTTTTCCGTTTTCAAATCGGGTGACTGGAAGATTTTTTGATAATAAAAAAATGTCTACATGAAAAATTCAAACAAAAAATTCACCTGATACTGTGTTATTCCAAACAATGACAGCCGCAGTAAAGTGTTAATCAATTCACCTGATACTGTGTTATTCCAAACAATGACAGCCACAGTGAAAGTGTTAATCAATTCACCTGATACTGTGTTATTCCAAACAATGACAGCCGCAGTGAAAGTGTTAACAGATATTCTCTGTCTTTCTAATACTTCCTTCGTGGAAAAAGATTTAATTCCTTTTCCTAGGCTAGAGAATCTATATTGTCAGCATGGTCACGTCATCGAGTTGACGTCATAAGCGTGTTTTCCGGAAATGATTCAGGAAATACAGAACAAGCAGTACATCACATACACAAATACACAGTGGTTGGATTCGGCTGGTTCACGAAATCGATCTTTTGTTTTAGACAAAGTACTTGTATGTTAAATTTCATCAAAAAAGAGCAGTTTTATAGAGGTTAGTTACCAAATACACATATACAAATTTAAGGGATCATTTTATAGTGACTTACGGGTTATAAAACATTGCCATTTCTTCTGAATGAGTCATCGGTTATGACAGAAGATGGTTTTCTTCCCTATAGAGGGAGAGGAAACACAGTCAAAGGTAGTACAGGGTGAAAAGTCCTGATACTGGGGAAAGCCAGTATCAGGACTTTTTCGTGACATTTTCACGAGTTGAAAAGCAAATTTCATGCTTATTAAAAAGAAAATAATTTCACTTAAAATAAAAAGCCTTAACTATTAGCTTAAAATTATTTGTAACCTTACTCAGATTGCCCTGATACCTATCTATAAGCTTAAAATTTTACATACATTTAAAACAATTAATAAAACTGTATAAAATGTACATCATATGTTAAAGAGGATAGTCACATTAATTTTAAAAGTGAAAAAAACGATGATATTAAAATTATAAAATGACTATGGAATTAGCAGCCTTAAAAATATTGAACAATACTAGTAGAATTAAAAATATTACTAACTACATATTTACCAGGGTGTAAAAAAATCATGATTTTTAAAAAAAAATCAAAAAAATCGGATTTATTTTTTTTTATTTAAATCGGATTTATTTGATTTAAATCAAATTTTTTTTATCTAAATCGGATTTTTTTTATTTAAATTGAATTTTTTTACTAGAACCGGCTTTAAAAAAGAAATCAGACTTTTTAAATGTATCTAGTCTATATAGAGAGCTTGTTATTACCTAGTTCTTCATTATATAAATCTGTAACTAAAATATTTGTTTATTTACAATGCAAATAATAAAATAACTATTCTAAAGTGGTGGGTCTAAAGTGGATAATTTTGGGAGCATAGCAGAATTGACGGATCATATATACAGGGGTTGAAGTTGACCTATATTTTGAAACCGGAATTTCTGTAAATTTAAAGACTTAAATCAACAAAAATCATTAATTTTCGGCGATTAAATTTAAATGTACAGAAACTCTGGTCTCAAAATATAGGACAATTTCGACCCCCGTATATATAATGACTTAATTTTCAAATTTTAAAACAACAATTTTAGAAATGAAGCTTTAAAGAAATATTAATTACTAGGGAACAGATGATGGTGATCGGAACGGAATGTTTATCTTTTTTATTTCATTATAATGAATTTAGACAATTTTCGGTAAACCTGAAGGAGAGCGTCCTCAACACCGATTTTCTTCAAAGTTTGCACTATAACGTATTTTCATGCACTAAACACGAATCCGTTGAAAAAAATTGTTGTTCTCAACCAGGAAAGAAGTTATTTAAAAAAAAAAGTTCACTGTTAGCGGCTTACAAACGACCAAAGGTGCTGAGGACACTCCTCAGCACCGATTTTCTTCAAAATTTGCACTATAACGTATTTTGATGCACTAAACACGAATCCGTTGAAAAAAAAAGTTGCTCGCAACTAGGAAAGAAGTTATTAAGCACTAAAGTTCACTGTTATGGAGGTTATAAAAGACTGGGTAAACAGCTTATATGTAAACACGCGCCTGCGCAATAGTCCTTAATGACGAAGTGTAATTGAAATTTAGACTCACCTGTGGTAGCTGACTTGGTCGTAAACTGTCGCTTTTGGGCATACGTGCTATGGGTTTCCGCTCGCTCCGCTCGCTCAAGAAAACATCAAAACCCCTAGTCAATCCAACTCGCAGAAATAAAAAGAATTCTATGCCCAAAAGTCATCCAAGGCAGTCTTCCCTAACCTTCATAACAGTGAACTTTTTTTTTAAATAACTTCTTTCCTGGTTGAGAACAACAAATTTTTCCAACGGATTCGTGTTTAGTGCATGAAAATACGTTATAGTGCAAACTTTGAAGAAAATCGGTGTTGAGGACGCTCTCCTTCAGGTTTACCCAATTTTCTTTGGCAAAAGCTTGTGAAATAAGTAATTCATCATTTAAAGATTGAATTGTATAGAAATGTCATTTTATCACATCTCAAATTGATAACAATCTAAGAAAGTTTTATATGTTTCTTTACAATTCTATATCTGGTTTTATGTATGTAAATGTTGAGAAAATTTGTAAGCAATGTTTAATTCTATAAGTATCAATTTCTTTTTTCTGATCCAACCGCTTCATACAAAAATCGTATTACATCCTCTGAGTTATGTGGGCATAATGGCTATGACAGGTATTTTGAAACTTTAAAAATGTATATTTATAAATAATAATTTATAAATCAAAAATTATGTTTATGTATATTAATAAAGTTGCTTATGATTTTATTTACTGACTAATTGCAAACCATAAAGTTGCAGCGCACAGATTAAAAAAATAGATAAATATATAATGTTTACACTATTTTTGGAAGTAATCTCAGATTTTCTTTACACTATTTTTGGAAGTAATCTCAGATTTTCTTAATGATAACTTTTTTTTAGGAATCGTTTTTGTAATTGATGCCTACAACTGATTGAGGAATCGCAGGCTGACATGTCCTCGCAGGTAGGATACATTTTTGCTTCAATATGATAGTTATATAATTATCTATTATGAGTGATTGATAATATAATATTCTAACACTGATAGATAATAGAACTTATACTAGTAACTTTATTTCGTGCTAATGACCACAGCAGTCGATGCACCAAAACAAAACAAAAAAATAAATAAAATAACATTATTTGAAGTCATAAACGATTTCTGTCAGGAAAAGGATGTTGAAAGATTTACTGAAACATCTGCCTTTTTCATTTTTATCCTTGAGCCTTGAGTATCGTACTGCAGGGGGTCGAATGCACGAAAATCACGGAAATGTCACGAAATTGAAAATACGGCACGAAAAAGTCATGAATTCTGAAACTGATTCATTCGTAATTGTTGCCATTTTTGTATGGTGACACAATTTTATTTGCCTCTCCCACCTCTGTTGTAGCATTTACACAATTGTCCATTATTTACATATATGTAGACTTAAATATTGAAATTCTTTACACATTAATTTACTGAATTATATACATTGACAGTAAATATCAGGGTGTCAACGATTTAAATCAATTGATTTAAATCAGTGATTTAAATCAATTGATTTAAATCAGTGATTTAAATCATGATTAAAATCATTTGATTTTTTAAAAAAAATCATTGATTTAAATCAATTTATTTCATAAAACAAAAATATTGATTTAAACCAATTGATTTTATTAAAAAACATTATTATTATATATTTTTTTTAACTTTAGTTTATTTTAGCACTTTCCTCCGAAGGAAAGTAGCTATTGAGGTTGGACTCATGACGGAATTTTTGAAAAATTTCTTCAAATCTTTATCGATCCTACCTAGTAGACACCGAAAATGACCCCCGTTAAAATTTATATATATCTATATCTATATATATATATATATATATATATATATATATATATATATATATATATATATATATATTGTAATGATTAATTTTTACAATAAGAAATAAAGAAATTTTAATTAGTTTTATTATATTAATTTAAATTAATCTCAGGGACAAAGTTCCGAGTGAATGGACGATATAACATTTATCTCCAGACAATTCTGAGATACAAACAATATTAAACCACACACAAACAATAATAAAATAATCGACACTACAAAAAAAACAATTCTTACCTCTAAATCAATCCGCTTCCAACAAAACCTTAATTCACTTGGTATTCCTTGGAGGAAAGCTTTGCATTCCACCAACTCTGAGAAGCAACAGACTATATCTTCAATACAAGGCTGCTGTAGTTAAATGAGGACAGACCCCAACTCCTCCTTCCACGAATGCGGGGAATCGACGGACGTCTTCTCTCTCTGAATGTTGAGACTAGACTAGACTGACGCTATACGAGAGAGAGACTTTGGCTTCCCTTTTTCCAACTTCCGCAGTGTGCCGGATTATATTAAAAGATAACAATTATGTTTTTTGTACTACCAAATGATTAATTTATTGTTATCTGGATGTAAATTTAATATGGATATATTGTATACCAGTATTGTCCAAAAACATTATTAATTTTGATCGTATATAATACGATGTTATTTGTACATATGGTTTGTGATTTGCGCGGGCTTTTCAAAATATCGATGGTTATTTGAATTTAAAAATATTTTCGTGAATATATATATATATATATATATATATATATATATATATATATGTGTGTGTCTGTTAACACGATAGCGGCCAGAGTTTTTGTTTTTTCGTCACGAAACTTGGTATATAGCATTCAATTAGCAAACGATTGAACGAGTTCGTTAACCACCAAAGTCGGTCCACCGGAAGGGGGGGTTTACCCCGAACCCAAAACACTAATTTGACTATGTCAGCCGTAATATTTGTTATATTTCAACGAAACTTGGTATTCGTAGTGGTAATATAGAGAGAAAAGTGAGATATAAAAATGAACTAAATCGGTTCATTAGAAGGGGGGGGGGTTTACTCTGGACCCACAATACCAATTCGCCACTACCAGCCGTGATTTTTGGTATATTTCGATGAAACTCGGTATTCGTAGTGGTAATCCACTGGTAAATAACTGTTGTAAAAATAAACTAAATCGGTTCATTAGGAGGGGGGGTTTACTCCGGACCCACAATACCAATTCGCCACTACCAGCCGTGATTTTTGGTATATTTCGACGAAACTCGGTATTCTTAGTGGTAATCTACAGGTAAATATGTGTTGTAAAAATAAACTAAATCGGTTCATTAGAAGGGGGGGTTTACTCTTGACCCAAATTCTTAATATACTCATACCGGTAGTAATTTCTGCTGTATTGTAACGAAACGCGGTATACGTCGTGGGTAACTCATGAGAAAGAAGTGTTGTAAAAATGAGCTGAATCGGTCAATCGGAAAGCGGGGGTTTAATTTGTAATATATTTCAATAGAAAAGCCCGTCAGACGTAGGTTCACAAAGCCGCCGCAAGGAGCGCTTTCTACCACTAGAGTGACTGTATCCTGTTCCTGCGTTAGATCAAAATACGATAATATGAGGTTTTTTGTATTTATTACGTAGTGTAATAGGTACCATGTGTAAACATAACTCTGGAAGCAAATTATTAATTGATCAGTTACTCATTACAAATTTAAAAGAGAACTATTCTTGTTTTTATTTTATTTATGTAGGATATTTTAAGCAAATTGTTCTGGAAAGCAATCTTCACTACCCAAATTCTGAGGAAAGTGCTTAGTTATGCAGCTCCTGCGTGACGGACTTTTTTAAACTTAGTATCTAACTAGTTCTGCCTTTTTTTCAGCCATTTCAACATTTCGTCTTTATTTTTGTCCCTATGGCCTACCCTCACTTGACCGTTCTTCTCTATTCAAAGTATGTTTCTTTTATGACCCTTTCTTTGTTTTTAATTCTGCAAATAAATCTCCTTTTAAGTTTAAGATAAAAGAGATTGGCAGGTAGTGGGCGAAGTGAATGCTTTAATTTGGTGGAAGTCTTTGTTGGCCTTAAAATATTGTATTTCCTCGAAAGAACTGTTAATAATAGAGCAGCTTATGACAGGAAAGGCAACTTCTGCAAGAGTTGAAAGAATGTTTTCAACCCTTGTTTTTGTTCACAGTCAAATGAGAAACTACCTAATTAGATGTGAAAAGGCTGACAAACTGTTTTTTTTTTTTTTTTCAAAGCTATAAATAATATTTCTGTTAGTGTACGTGATTAATAGGGAACGGATGTTCATGTAACATAAAATATTTACATATATATTTAACTATTTATAATAAAATATGTAATAAAAAATTGAAAATATTTAGTAAACAAATACCTTAAACACTATAAAATATTGAAAAGAAAAGCATAAATAATAAGTAGGAACTCTGTTATTATTTATGGAAAGAACAAAAGTATAGAAGAAAATGACTAAAACTGTTTAAAATATTGAAAAATAAAGCATAAATAAAAATTAGGAACTCATTATAAAAGGTGGAAAAGTTGAACATTATTTTGGAAGATTGTTTGCTACATCTTGAATTTTAAAATTTTCAAACGTGAAATGATGCCGATCTGATCTGAGTATACTTTTCAAGCGACTGAATTATCTTTCAACGTCTACTAAAGCCTCTGGTGTGTATTTTAAGGCTACAATCAACTGCTCTGAAGAGTGGGATTCAACTAAACTGTTAATCGTTTTGCCACTATGGATATACCCAATAATGTGGATATTTTTCCACCCAGGGGTTTATTCTAGACTGTCTTTTCACTTTATTTTTAATTTATTCCCAGTAGCTCCTTCTAAAAACCTGGATTTTCTCTATTACTCTCGTATGATTCTAATGCTATCCACTAACAACATGCCTTTTGTACAGGGTATCACAAAAATAATGGTCATCCGTTGGCCAGATGATTCTCCAATGCGAGATCGGAAAAAATAACCCCCATAGTAACCCCCGCAAAATTGACATTGAAATGTTATTCCAAGGCCAAATTTTTTTATTGCACATTTCGAAACTGGGAGTCATGAGGAAGAAATGGCACCATAGGTCATAAATGACTCCTATTGGTCAAAATGACCATTAACAGCGTATACGTGGGCCATTCTATTACAATTGACAAATGGTGGCCAATTTTGATAATTTTTGTTCTTTAACATGTTCTAACATTGCCTTACACAAAAATACCTCATTTGATTTTTTTAAAAAAAGCATCTTCCAGTATAAAAAAATGTAAGTATATTGAACAACGGCCCACACAGTGGCAATCATTGGAGGACCAGAACGCATATTTTACAATTGATAGAAATGCCTTCATGAGGTTATTCTCAAAGCTTATCAAGAGCTCCTGGCCATAAGCTTTCAACCAATCGCTGAAATTAATCATTAGGGATTTCACAGGTCATATATGAATTTCATGGACCAACCAGTCCTCGAGGCGCTCTTAGAATAGAGGATAGAATATTTGTCCTTGCCCGTGTGCAGAAAAAAAAGTTTCTTCCTAAAAAAACTAAAAAAAAAAACTTAATAAGTAAGATTATCACTCCAGCACCCGTAGCAATTGTGCCCGTTCACCAGCTTAAATATTTCGGACTTCATTTCTGAGGCAAGCTGCCAGACTTTCTCCAAATTCTTTAAAATGCCCAAGTTATTCTCGTCCATTGCCTGCTGTGGACAGTAACGTTGGAAAACAAACTTTCTTCCATCCACAATACCCGATGGAGGAAGTTTGGATGACATTCTAACATGTCCAGCGCCCACCTGCAAAACAATGCTCTCTGCTCCTGATCCCTGGGCCTCAACTCCTGAACTTGCTGTAATCTGAAGGAAGACGTTCTTCCTGAAGGAAGTTCTGGTCCTCCAATGATTGCCGCTGTGAGGGCCGTTGTTCAATATACTTACATTATTTTATACTGGAAGATGGTTTTTTTAAAAACAATCAAACGAGGTATTTTTGTATAAGGCAATGTTAGTAGGACATACTAAAAAAATAAGTACCGAAATTGGCCACTATTTGACGATTGTAATGGAATGGCCCATGTATACGCTGTTAATGGTCACTTTGACCATAAGGAGTCATTTCTGACCTATGGTGCCGTTGACTTTTTTCTTCCTCATGACTCGCAGTTTTGAAATATGCAATCAAAAAAATTTGACCTTGAATAAAATTTCAAGGTCAATTTTGCGGGGGTTACTATGGGGGTTATTTTTTCCTATCTCGCATTGGAGAATCATCTGGCCAACGGATGACCATTATTTTTGTGACAATCTGTACTTAGTATTGACATAGTACATATACAGCCACCTTCTTGGAATTAGAAATATCACAGTTACCTAGACTCAATGGGTAAAGTTTTATTTTCTTTCTCGGTTTTCCTTTATTTCTTCAATTACAAAATAAAAAGAATATTAAAATATGTAGCAAACATATGTATTTATGGCAGAATATGCAAAAATATGGGGTTTTGACAAAATATGTAAAATAAAAAACTGTTTAAATACTTTTAAAACACTTAAAACGTGCAGAATTACATCAATACTTAGGATTTACAAATCAGAAGAGAATATGTACAATTACATCTGTTCCCTAGTAATTAATATTTCTTTAAAGCTTCATTTCTAAAATTGTTTTTTTAAAATTTGAAAATTAAGTCATTATATATACTGGGGTCGAAATTGTCCTATATTTTGAGACCAGAGTTTCTGTACATTTAAATTTAATCGCCGAAAATTAATGATTTTTGTTGATTTAAGTCTTTAAATTTACAGAAATTCCGGTTTCAAAATATAGGTCAACTTCAACCCCTGTATATATGATCCGTCAATTCTGCTATGCTGCCAAAATTATCCACTTAAGACCCACCACTTTAGTATAGTTATTTTATTATTTGCATTGTAAATAAACAAATATTTTAGTTACAGATTTATATAATAAAGAACTAGGTAATAACAAGCTCTCTATATAGACTAGATACATTTAAAAAGTCTGATTTCTTTTTTAAAGCCGGTTCTAGTAAAAAAATTCAATTTAAATAAAAAAAATCCGGTTCAAATAAAAAAAAAAAATCCGATTTTTTTGATTTTTTTTTAAAATCATGATTTTTTTACACCCTGGTAAATATGTTGTTAGTGATATTTTTAATTCTACTAGTATTGTTCAATATTTTTAAGGCTGCTAATTCCATAGTCATTTTATAATTTTAATATCATCGTTTTTTTCACTTTTAAAATTAATGTGACTATCCTCTTTAACATATGATGTACATTTTATACAGTTTTATTAATTGTTTTAAATGTATGTAAAATTTTAAGCTTATAGATAGGTATCAGGGCAATCTGAGTAAGGTTACAAATAATTTTAAGCTAATAGTTAAGGCTTTTTATTTTAAGTGAAATTATTTTCTTTTTAATAAGCATGAAATTTGCTTTTCAACTCGTGAAAATGTCACGAAAAAGTCCTGATACTGGCTTTCCCCAGTTCAGGACTTTTCACCCTGTACTACCTTTGACTGTGTTTCCTCTCCCTTTATAGGGAAGAAAACCATCTTCTGTCATAACCGATGACTCATTCAGAAGAAATGGCAATGTTTTATAACCCGTAAGTCACTATAAAATGATCCCTTAAATTTGTATATGTGTATTTGGTAACTAACCTCTATAAAACTGCTCTTTTTTGATGAAATTTAACATACAAGTACTTTGTCTAAAACAAAAGATCGATTTCGTGAACCAGCCGAATCCAACCACTGTGTATTTGTGTATGTGATGTACTGCTTGTTCTGTATTTCCTGAATCATTTCCGGAAAACACGCTTATGACGTCAACTCGATGACGTGACCATGCTGACAATATAGATTCTCTAGCCTAGGAAAAAGAATTAAATCTTTTTCCACGAAGGAAGTATTAGAAAGACAGAGAATATCTGTTAACACTTTCACTGCGGCTGTCATTGTTTGGAATAACACAGTATCAGGTGAATTGATTAACACTTTCACTGTGGCTGTCATTGTTTGGAATAACACAGTATCAGGTGAATTGATTAACACTTTCACTGCGGCTGTCATTGTTTGGAATAACACAGTATCAGGTGTTGTGTATTGTTTGAATTATTCATGTAGACATTTTTTTATTATCAAAAAATCTTCCAGTCAGCCGATTTGAAAACGGAAAACACTGTTGGAACGTACTATACAATACTGAAGGCTACTGTCTTTACCTGGAGCTGTAAAAGTGAATCCCCTTCATTTACAAGTCTTTTGAATCTAAAGGAAAAAGTAATGAGGGGTGTCCTTCCGAACGGACACTCGTGAGCAGGTAGGATCACTAGTGTCCTTCCGTAATGACACCCGCAGCGAAAGTGTTAATAAAATATTTTATTAACTTTCAAAATGGGTTGTCAATTTTGTCATCACATTAATTTCTTTTCTAAAAACTTTTTCTTCCTGACGTTTTTTGTGTCCCCTGAATAGTTTTACGATTTGGACTTATCCTTTTTTGAAATTCAACACCTCATGATGTCATTTGTTGATTAAGTATTTTGTTTTCATTTGTTTACTCTAAGAACTTGTTCATTAATATATTTATTTTCATTTTCAGGAAGGAAATTTGGATTCAGAAAGAGAGGCAAGTATTCATTAGTTCAGTTACACTAGACAAATCTATAGCCTGTTCAGATAAGCCCAGGAGTTCAATTGCGCATGCGCGGACGTCAACAGGAATTTCTCTCTGTACTCTCCCTTCTGTTCCGCCATTTGCAAAGCCTTTTAACGATCAAACACTTAATGTGAATCACTATAAAAACTGATAGTCGTTTAAGACTAGGGAACGCTTCGAGAGGTTAGATAAGGGAGATAGTGTTTAATATTTATCAATACCTGGCCGAAGCTAAAACGTTTTAAATTTCATAGTGATAAGATTATGAATAAGAGAAATTTTACCCCAAATTTTCTACCGGGAATATAGGCCACACCATTTTTTCTCCATCTAACCATCTATTTGAATAGACAACATTATAGTCTAAATTTTGTTGAATTCTCCCTTGCTTGACGTCTCGAAGCCTTCCCTAGCCCTAAACGAGACAATCAGTTTTTATTGAGTTTCACGTAGCGTGTAGTTCATTGAAATAGTAATGCAAATGGTGGAATTTGGGATTTGAACTATTCCATCTAACTGAACGGGCTATATACTTGAATACTTACCTGGAGTCATTTAGTTTTGAATAACCTCATTCTCGGTTATACATTATTCTTCAAAAAATCTATTTAGTCATTTGCAAAACAGCAATAGTTACTTTTGAAGTAGCAGTAAATCGTACTGTGATTTATAACAGTTAATCGTACTCGCTGACAAGCTTACTGATTAGCTTATAGGTTTTTTGCTGGTTATCTATTACTACTTGACTCGCTATCTTTGGTTATAATTCATATTAGATAATGGCAAGCAATATTTATTAATAAAAAGGTTAATATGATGAAAATCAATTTTCTGAACTACGAAAAAAGTTATTAAGCATTAAAGTTAACTGTTTTGCAGGTTATGAAGGATAACATAAACAATGATATTTATAAACACTCATATTTTATTCCTTTTCTCTCTCTCTCTCCTTTTGGATATTTTACATTTATTTAGCATTATGGGCGCTATGCTTTTCCGCTCGCTCAAGAAGATATCAAAACTCTAGCCAACCCAACTCGCTAAAATTAATAGAATTCTATTAATGTTTCCAAGTAAGAAACCAATCCCTTTTTCTTTGTCAGGAACATCGCAAACTAATTGTAAAAGACCCATTTTTTCTCACTAACATAAGCAGAGCTTTTTCATAAACAAAAGCTAATTCACTGTTGAAGGTTACTTTAGTCCCAGCAAGAACCAATACAATTGCTCATCAGAATCCTCCAATAGGAAGGCAAAGGAGTTATGCGCATGCGCTGAATCACTGATACAATCACTACTGCTACTTTAAAAGTAACTGGATGTGGTATTCGCAAAAAGATCCCAGCAATCAATTAACCTAATTTACATGACTGTTTTTCATCATCTCCCTAATCCGGTGTCGGGACCAGGGTACAGTTGGATTAGAGAATTCAGTTAGAAGCGGTCACTTATGTATTTAAAAAACCTTATTATTTGAGGATATAATAATATGTACCATTTTCAGCAGGGGGCTTCTGTCACCCCTTTATCGAGCTGTTTAAGAGCTCTTAACTTCTGCTCGATCGACAGAGTCACATCCTTCCTTTTCGTGGCCATAACTTAGCAAATTAAAGAAAATTACTTTTAAAACTTGCTCTCCACTGGCGATGAATGTTCGAACTAGATTGGCTAAAATCAGGCGTTCCAGCCAAAGGTTCCTTAATAGAAACATTTATTTTCTTAGTATAAACACAAGTTCCTGCCTCTGAAACGAAACATATATGCCTTCTTTGACTTCCACTCAATGAAATACCACGAAACAAATGTCTGTTTGGCTAGGAAGGAAAGGTTTTCTAGGAGACCGCTGGATTAGAGAGAGCGACGGATAAGAGAAAGCCGGATAAAGTAGAGTCTACTGTACTTGGTATTAATAAAATCTTCAAATATTTGAATACATTTTTCAGAAGAGTTTTTAATTATCTAATGATCCATCTTGTTGCAGAAATACTGGATGCAGCTGCGACTTCTTGCAGATGGAGGCGAGAACCTTGTCAAAGAGCACGAAGACTCTCTCAAGGCCTTGTGTCTTTATAAAATCTTCCAATTCTCCATAGATCATAGCGAAGTATCCGTACTCAAGTATTGCATTGCTCTCGGAATCGATCTGAACAAAGAGATTGGTAGGAAAACGCCGTTATTATTGTGTCTCCAACTCGCCGCTATAATAGATTCTATTAATTTTAGCGAGTTGGATTGACTAGAGTTTAGATATCATCTTGAGCTAATGAAGTGAGCGAAACGCATAGCACGTATGCCCATAAGTGACAGGTTACGACTGGTGTGGAGGCCCTTAAAGTTTACAATTATTTTTCAATAAATAATTTATCGACATTTTAAATGAGAGTTCTTTATTTCCCAACTTTACATCCCCGCACATGCGCATGTTTACAAATGAATCGTTTATTTCAGAAAGCCGTCAAGTGCACTTTTTTAAATGTTCGAAAAACTAAAAAAACTTCCTAATTTTCAAAATGAGCCCCATGCATTATTTATTTTTTCAGTGCAATGAGAAACGCTCTGACGTTTTCCCAAACCGAAAACTTTTCTAATTTTGAAATTAGGAAGTTTTTGTTTTAGTTTTCCCACAATTTTAATAAGTGCACTTGACGGGTTTCTGATATAAACGATTCATATATCGTTGTTTACGCTAGCTTCCTTAACCTGCATAACAGTGAACTTTAGTGCTTAATAACTTTTTTCCTTGTTGAGTGTGACTTTTTTTAAACGGATTCGTGTTTAGTGCATCAAAATACCTTACACAATGACTAGTAAAAAAAACAGTGAGGAGGCCCCTAAACTTCACAATTACCACAATTAATAATAATAATAAGTAGACTTCCATCCTTTTTTATATTCAAATAAAGTCAGGGATTTTAGAGTAGAGCTTTACAACAATGACGACTTTTTAAGAAGCTATACGTTTGTTGACTTAGCATTTGAAGGTACATCACCGTATATAGCCTTCATATCGAGTTGGTAGGAAATCTAAAAAAAAAAAAAAAAAAGGAGTTGGGGACCCAGAGAGTAGGCTTGAAAATTAACAATAGGCTTCTTACAAAATAGACCTCTTTAGACATAATTGCAAATAAAAGCACACAAATACATATTCGATGTTCGTGAATACGTTTTAACATTTTGACTGCCAGGTCCGACGTGGAGTAAGTGTGTCATGTGCCAGGGCCAACTATGCATCAGAGCTTGACCATCCCTTACCCTTCACTTCCCCCATTTCAGTAACCGAGGGAAAGCTTACAAACTTCAACTGGCAATCAGTTAGGCTTGCTAATATCAAGTATCACGTTGATTCGGGCCGATTTGTCTTCCTTCAATTTTGTTTTTGATTTTTTGTAATTTTTTTAATTATAGTCATTTTAATTTCGAATTTTGGCTCATTGGGCCGCACTTCGAAATTGGGTGGCAGCGAAAGTGTAATAGGTATGTAGTATTTGCAATCTAGAATACAATATGCCTATTCTATCGTAGAACGTGTAAGCACACCAGAGATAATAATGTTATGAAATTAGGTTTTTTAAAATGTATTACTTAGCTGTAGAACACTGAAATAAATGAAGACATTTATACAAATAATATTGTACGTGTTTCTTCAATCGCCATTACAGTTGGATGCTAGCGCTCCTGAAGTAATTTTTAAGCAACTTTGTCTGCAGTCATTGAGGTAGAAATAAGATAGTACCTCTTAGTCAGCTGTTATTCCCAGTGTTATTGTCTGACTCAGATTTGTTTTTTATTATCATCTCTATAGTATATGTCATAAGGGAAGAAGATATAAAAAAACTCAAGATAAGTGCGTACAACTGCATGTGCGTGCAGCAGTGTGGAATACTCAGCTTTTCGATAATAAATAGGGCAAGTAAAGAGTAATTTATTAATTGTCAAAATAAAATTGCTGTTAATAATTAGGTAAACATTTGACGAGCTTGGTATCAAAGTTGGACAACTCAGTTGAAAAAAATGGAGTGGTCCAACTTTGATACCAAGCTCCTCATTTGTTTTCTTTATATTTGAAGTATATCTCACTATTTTATGGAAAGGTCATCTCCATTATTTAATTCGCAAATCATACTAGTTTTATCTGTCTGGTAAAAGTATCTCAGTTGCACAGTAATGTCTTCCACATTAAATAAATTGTATTATTTATTCCCGTTACTAAAACTACCAAATTTAATTCAATAATATCGACCCTTTTTGGAATAAATATATGTGTAGTTTTAAATATAAAGATTATAAATCTGGAAAATCTGGGATATTAAAATGTTCAAACCATAATGTCATATTCTTTTTTTTTTTTAATGTTGAGCGAGCGGAAACGCATAGCATGTATGCCCAGAATGCCAAATAAATATAAAGATTCCATAAAATAATAAATGGACGTTAAAATTTAATAAACAACTTTTTAAGAGCAATAAAAAATGCATTCACTTATTTCGCTTCTTAACCACTGCTTCTTTTTTAATGGCGTCATAATCTAAAAATATCGCCATAATACTTTACCTCTTTGTGATAAAGATTCACTTGTACGATGACCTCACTGTTAATATCTCATTCCTGCTTTAAACTGTTGCTGTAAGTTGCCTTATAAACTTGCTCAAAGAAATATTAGATAAAGACCAAAAGTCACCAAGTAAGTAGAAACATTTTATTTGCATTTATTTACTTTAATCTAGTCATTATGAAAAGTTGTCAGTTTTTATTTTATTCTTAACAGTGTTCGCAAACCGATCAAAGCGTTGCCTTACATTGATAACAGTTTAACAGTTCTTTTTCTAGTACCGTCTCATTTCTCTGCAATTCATTTAATTTGTGTCTCTGAGATCGTCCTGTTTAAACCAAAACTTTTAGTTTCGGAATTTCGTTATTTGACACAATAAGGAAAATGTCCTTGTGTTGATTTTATGAGTCATTCAGTTTGGGTTTATTGAAACTTTTTGCAGAGGGGTAAGTCCAGGGTTGGGTTTCCTCTGTGATTTCTTGTGTAATCGCTGTTATGTTTTATTTATTTCTGAAAAATAAAAAAAAAAATATCTTTAGAATATATAATTTGCAGTTCCTTGAAATGAAGTTATACATTTCATTTAACATTATCCCACTCAGGCATAACTCAGGAGCTAATAAAAAGTAATTATTTTGTTTATGCATTTATGTTTTAACACTCAATTATACATAACAGATTTTTGGGATGCGTAATCAACAAGTGACCAACATTGTAAAGGCGGGGTTGGATTTTCGAAAAAAAGCCCCCTCATCTTGTGGGAATCAAATTTAAAACTTTAAGCTCCATTGGTCATTCTTTTTAAGGCCACCGGACCTTCAACCAAAATGTTAATAACAAGATTGGAAGGTTTTTTATTGTTCGCTTAATGGCTTATCAACAACAACAGCTATCTACAGGCCGCCACCCTCTTATAATACCAACAGCTCGTCGTCATTCACCCATTCAGGTACACTGGCCATGCCCAACGTTGCTAAACTTCGGTGATCGGAACGGAATGTTTATCTTTTTTATTTCATTATAATGAATTTAGACAATTTTCGGTAAACCTGAAGGAGAGCGTCCTCAACACCGATTTTCTTCAAAGTTTGCACTATAACGTATTTTCATGCACTAAACACGAATCCGTTGAAAAAAATTGTTGTTCTCAACCAGGAAAGAAGTTATTTAAAAAAAAAAGTTCACTGTTAGCGGCTTACAAACGACCAAAGGTGCTGAGGACACTCCTCAGCACCGATTTTCTTCAAAATTTGCACTATAACGTATTTTGATGCACTAAACACGAATCCGTTGAAAAAAAAAGTTGCTCGCAACTAGGAAAGAAGTTATTAAGCACTAAAGTTCACTGTTATGGAGGTTATAAAAGACTGGGTAAACAGCTTATATGTAAACACGCGCCTGCGCAATAGTCCTTAATGACGAAGTGTAATTGAAATTTAGACTCACCTGTGGTAGCTGACTTGGTCGTAAACTGTCGCTTTTGGGCATACGTGCTATGGGTTTCCGCTCGCTCCGCTCGCTCAAGAAAACATCAAAACCCCTAGTCAATCCAACTCGCAGAAATAAAAAGAATTCTATGCCCAAAAGTCATCCAAGGCAGTCTTCCCTAACCTTCATAACAGTGAACTTTTTTTTTAAATAACTTCTTTCCTGGTTGAGAACAACAAATTTTTCCAACGGATTCGTGTTTAGTGCATGAAAATACGTTATAGTGCAAACTTTGAAGAAAATCGGTGTTGAGGACGCTCTCCTTCAGGTTTACCCAATTTTCTTTGGCAAAAGCTTGTGAAATAAGTAATTCATCATTTAAAGATTGAATTGTATAGAAATGTCATTTTATCACATCTCAAATTGATAACAATCTAAGAAAGTTTTATATGTTTCTTTACAATTCTATATCTGGTTTTATGTATGTAAATGTTGAGAAAATTTGTAAGCAATGTTTAATTCTATAAGTATCAATTTCTTTTTTCTGATCCAACCGCTTCATACAAAAATCGTATTACATCCTCTGAGTTATGTGGGCATAATGGCTATGACAGGTATTTTGAAACTTTAAAAATGTATATTTATAAATAATAATTTATAAATCAAAAATTATGTTTATGTATATTAATAAAGTTGCTTATGATTTTATTTACTGACTAATTGCAAACCATAAAGTTGCAGCGCACAGATTAAAAAAATAGATAAATATATAATGTTTACACTATTTTTGGAAGTAATCTCAGATTTTCTTTACACTATTTTTGGAAGTAATCTCAGATTTTCTTAATGATAACTTTTTTTTAGGAATCGTTTTTGTAATTGATGCCTACAACTGATTGAGGAATCGCAGGCTGACATGTCCTCGCAGGTAGGATACATTTTTGCTTCAATATGATAGTTATATAATTATCTATTATGAGTGATTGATAATATAATATTCTAACACTGATAGATAATAGAACTTATACTAGTAACTTTATTTCGTGCTAATGACCACAGCAGTCGATGCACCAAAACAAAACAAAAAAATAAATAAAATAACATTATTTGAAGTCATAAACGATTTCTGTCAGGAAAAGGATGTTGAAAGATTTACTGAAACATCTGCCTTTTTCATTTTTATCCTTGAGCCTTGAGTATCGTACTGCAGGGGGTCGAATGCACGAAAATCACGGAAATGTCACGAAATTGAAAATACGGCACGAAAAAGTCATGAATTCTGAAACTGATTCATTCGTAATTGTTGCCATTTTTGTATGGTGACACAATTTTATTTGCCTCTCCCACCTCTGTTGTAGCATTTACACAATTGTCCATTATTTACATATATGTAGACTTAAATATTGAAATTCTTTACACATTAATTTACTGAATTATATACATTGACAGTAAATATCAGGGTGTCAACGATTTAAATCAATTGATTTAAATCAGTGATTTAAATCAATTGATTTAAATCATGATTAAAATCATTTGATTTTTTAAAAAAAATCATTGATTTAAATCAATTTATTTCATAAAACAAAAATATTGATTTAAACCAATTGATTTTATTAAAAAACATTATTATTATATATTTTTTTTAACTTTAGTTTATTTTAGCACTTTCCTCCGAAGGAAAGTAGCTATTGAGGTTGGACTCATGACGGAATTTTTGAAAAATTTCTTCAAATCTTTATCGATCCTACCTAGTAGACACCGAAAATGACCCCCGTTAAAATTTATATATATCTATATCTATATATATATATATATATATATATATATATATATATATATATATATATATATATATATTGTAATGATTAATTTTTACAATAAGAAATAAAGAAATTTTAATTAGTTTTATTATATTAATTTAAATTAATCTCAGGGACAAAGTTCCGAGTGAATGGACGATATAACATTTATCTCCAGACAATTCTGAGATACAAACAATATTAAACCACACACAAACAATAATAAAATAATCGACACTACAAAAAAAACAATTCTTACCTCTAAATCAATCCGCTTCCAACAAAACCTTAATTCACTTGGTATTCCTTGGAGGAAAGCTTTGCATTCCACCAACTCTGAGAAGCAACAGACTATATCTTCAATACAAGGCTGCTGTAGTTAAATGAGGACAGACCCCAACTCCTCCTTCCACGAATGCGGGGAATCGACGGACGTCTTCTCTCTCTGAATGTTGAGACTAGACTAGACTGACGCTATACGAGAGAGAGACTTTGGCTTCCCTTTTTCCAACTTCCGCAGTGTGCCGGATTATATTAAAAGATAACAATTATGTTTTTTGTACTACCAAATGATTAATTTATTGTTATCTGGATGTAAATTTAATATGGATATATTGTATACCAGTATTGTCCAAAAACATTATTAATTTTGATCGTATATAATACGATGTTATTTGTACATATGGTTTGTGATTTGCGCGGGCTTTTCAAAATATCGATGGTTATTTGAATTTAAAAATATTTTCGTGAATATATATATATATATATATATATATATATATATATATATATGTGTGTGTCTGTTAACACGATAGCGGCCAGAGTTTTTGTTTTTTCGTCACGAAACTTGGTATATAGCATTCAATTAGCAAACGATTGAACGAGTTCGTTAACCACCAAAGTCGGTCCACCGGAAGGGGGGGTTTACCCCGAACCCAAAACACTAATTTGACTATGTCAGCCGTAATATTTGTTATATTTCAACGAAACTTGGTATTCGTAGTGGTAATATAGAGAGAAAAGTGAGATATAAAAATGAACTAAATCGGTTCATTAGAAGGGGGGGGGGTTTACTCTGGACCCACAATACCAATTCGCCACTACCAGCCGTGATTTTTGGTATATTTCGATGAAACTCGGTATTCGTAGTGGTAATCCACTGGTAAATAACTGTTGTAAAAATAAACTAAATCGGTTCATTAGGAGGGGGGGTTTACTCCGGACCCACAATACCAATTCGCCACTACCAGCCGTGATTTTTGGTATATTTCGACGAAACTCGGTATTCTTAGTGGTAATCTACAGGTAAATATGTGTTGTAAAAATAAACTAAATCGGTTCATTAGAAGGGGGGGTTTACTCTTGACCCAAATTCTTAATATACTCATACCGGTAGTAATTTCTGCTGTATTGTAACGAAACGCGGTATACGTCGTGGGTAACTCATGAGAAAGAAGTGTTGTAAAAATGAGCTGAATCGGTCAATCGGAAAGCGGGGGTTTAATTTGTAATATATTTCAATAGAAAAGCCCGTCAGACGTAGGTTCACAAAGCCGCCGCAAGGAGCGCTTTCTACCACTAGAGTGACTGTATCCTGTTCCTGCGTTAGATCAAAATACGATAATATGAGGTTTTTTGTATTTATTACGTAGTGTAATAGGTACCATGTGTAAACATAACTCTGGAAGCAAATTATTAATTGATCAGTTACTCATTACAAATTTAAAAGAGAACTATTCTTGTTTTTATTTTATTTATGTAGGATATTTTAAGCAAATTGTTCTGGAAAGCAATCTTCACTACCCAAATTCTGAGGAAAGTGCTTAGTTATGCAGCTCCTGCGTGACGGACTTTTTTAAACTTAGTATCTAACTAGTTCTGCCTTTTTTTCAGCCATTTCAACATTTCGTCTTTATTTTTGTCCCTATGGCCTACCCTCACTTGACCGTTCTTATCTATTCAAAGTATGTTTCTTTTATGACCCTTTCTTTGTTTTTAATTCTGCAAATAAATCTCCTTTTAAGTTTAAGATAAAAGAGATTGGCAGGTAGTGGGCGAAGTGAATGCTTTAATTTGGTGGAAGTCTTTGTTGGCCTTAAAATATTGTATTTCCTCGAAAGAACTGTTAATAATAGAGCAGCTTATGACAGGAAAGGCAACTTCTGCAAGAGTTGAAAGAATGTTTTCAACCCTTGTTTTTGTTCACAGTCAAATGAGAAACTACCTAATTAGATGTGAAAAGGCTGACAAACTGTTTTTTTTTTTTTTTTCAAAGCTATAAATAATATTTCTGTTAGTGTACGTGATTAATAGGGAACGGATGTTCATGTAACATAAAATATTTACATATATATTTAACTATTTATAATAAAATATGTAATAAAAAATTGAAAATATTTAGTAAACAAATACCTTAAACACTATAAAATATTGAAAAGAAAAGCATAAATAATAAGTAGGAACTCTGTTATTATTTATGGAAAGAACAAAAGTATAGAAGAAAATGACTAAAACTGTTTAAAATATTGAAAAATAAAGCATAAATAAAAATTAGGAACTCATTATAAAAGGTGGAAAAGTTGAACATTATTTTGGAAGATTGTTTGCTACATCTTGAATTTTAAAATTTTCAAACGTGAAATGATGCCGACCTGATCTGAGTATACTTTTCAAGCGACTGAATTATCTTTCAACGTCTACTAAAGCCTCTGGTGTGTATTTTAAGGCTACAATCAACTGCTCTGAAGAGTGGGATTCAACTAAACTGTTAATCGTTTTGCCACTATGGATATACCCAATAATGTGGATATTTTTCCACCCAGGGGTTTATTCTAGACTGTCTTTTCACTTTATTTTTAATTTATTCCCAGTAGCTCCTTCTAAAAACCTGGATTTTCTCTATTACTCTCGTATGATTCTAATGCTATCCACTAACAACATGCCTTTTGTACAGGGTATCACAAAAATAATGGTCATCCGTTGGCCAGATGATTCTCCAATGCGAGATCGGAAAAAATAATCCCCATATTAACCCCCGCAAAATTGACATTGAAATGTTATTCCAAGGCCAAATTTTTTTATTGCACATTTCGAAACTGGGAGTCATGAGGAAGAAATGGCACCATAGGTCATAAATGACTCCTATTGGTCAAAATGACCATTAACAGCGTATACGTGGGCCATTCTATTACAATTGACAAATGGTGGCCAATTTTGATAATTTTTGTTCTTTAACATGTTCTAACATTGCCTTACACAAAAATACCTCATTTGATTTTTTTAAAAAAAGCATCTTCCAGTATAAAAAAATGTAAGTATATTGAACAACGGCCCACACAGTGGCAATCATTGGAGGACCAGAACGCATATTTTACAATTGATAGAAATGCCTTCATGAGGTTATTCTCAAAGCTTATCAAGAGCTCCTGGCCATAAGCTTTCAACCAATCGCTGAAATTAATCATTAGGGATTTCACAGGTCATATATGAATTTCATGGACCAACCAGTCCTCGAGGCGCTCTTAGAATAGAGGATAGAATATTTGTCCTTGCCCGTGTGCAGAAAAAAAAGTTTCTTCCTAAAAAAACTAAAAAAAAAAACTTAATAAGTAAGATTATCACTCCAGCACCCGTAGCAATTGTGCCCGTTCACCAGCTTAAATATTTCGGACTTCATTTCTGAGGCAAGCTGCCAGACTTTCTCCAAATTCTTTAAAATGCCCAAGTTATTCTCGTCCATTGCCTGCTGTGGACAGTAACGTTGGAAAACAAACTTTCTTCCATCCACAATACCCGATGGAGGAAGTTTGGATGACATTCTAACATGTCCAGCGCCCACCTGCAAAACAATGCTCTCTGCTCCTGATCCCTGGGCCTCAACTCCTGAACTTGCTGTAATCTGAAGGAAGACGTTCTTCCCGAAGGAAGTTCTGGTCCTCCAATGATTGCCGCTGTGAGGGCCGTTGTTCAATATACTTACATTATTTTATACTGGAAGATGGTTTTTTTAAAAACAATCAAACGAGGTATTTTTGTATAAGGCAATGTTAGTAGGACATACTAAAAAAATAAGTACCGAAATTGGCCACTATTTGACGATTGTAATGGAATGGCCCATGTATACGCTGTTAATGGTCACTTTGACCATAAGGAGTCATTTCTGACCTATGGTGCCGTTGACTTTTTTCTTCCTCATGACTCGCAGTTTTGAAATATGCAATCAAAAAAATTTGACCTTGAATAAAATTTCAAGGTCAATTTTGCGGGGGTTACTATGGGGGTTATTTTTTCCTATCTCGCATCGGAGAATCATCTGGCCAACGGATGACCATTATTTTTGTGACAATCTGTACTTAGTATTGACATAGTACATATACAGCCACCTTCTTGGAATTAGAAATATCACAGTTACCTAGACTCAATGGGTAAAGTTTTATTTTCTTTCTCGGTTTTCCTTTATTTCTTCAATTACAAAATAAAAAGAATATTAAAATATGTAGCAAACATATGTATTTATGGCAGAATATGCAAAAATATGGGGTTTTGACAAAATATGTAAAATAAAAAACTGTTTAAATACTTTTAAAACACTTAAAACGTGCAGAATTACATCAATACTTAGGATTTACAAATCAGAAGAGAATATGTACAATTACATCTGTTCCCTAGTAATTAATATTTCTTTAAAGCTTCATTTCTAAAATTGTTTTTTTAAAATTTGAAAATTAAGTCATTATATATACTGGGGTCGAAATTGTCCTATATTTTGAGACCAGAGTTTCTGTACATTTAAATTTAATCGCCGAAAATTAATGATTTTTGTTGATTTAAGTCTTTAAATTTACAGAAATTCCGGTTTCTAAATATAGGTCAACTTCAACCCCTGTATATATGATCCGTCAATTCTGCTATGCTGCCAAAATTATCCACTTAAGACCCACCACTTTAGTATAGTTATTTTATTATTTGCATTGTAAATAAACAAATATTTTAGTTACAGATTTATATAATAAAGAACTAGGTAATAACAAGCTCTCTATATAGACTAGATACATTTAAAAAGTCTGATTTCTTTTTTAAAGCCGGTTCTAGTAAAAAAATTCAATTTAAATAAAAAAAATCCGATTCAAATAAAAAAAAATAGATCCGATTTTTTTGATTTTTTTTTTAAAATCATGATTTTTTTACACCCTGGTAAATATGTTGTTAGTAATATTTTTAATTCTACTAGTATTGTTCAATATTTTTAAGGCTGCTAATTCCATAGTCATTTTATAATTTTAATATCATCGTTTTTTTCACTTTTAAAATTAATGTGACTATCCTCTTTAACATATGATGTACATTTTATACAGTTTTATTAATTGTTTTAAATGTATGTAAAATTTTAAGCTTATAGATAGGTATCAGGGCAATCTGAGTAAGGTTACAAATAATTTTAAGCTAATAGTTAAGGCTTTTTATTTTAAGTGAAATTATTTTCTTTTTAATAAGCATGAAATTTGCTTTTCAACTCGTGAAAATGTCACGAAAAAGTCCTGATACTGGCTTTCCCCAGTATCAGGACTTTTCACCCTGTACTACCTTTGACTGTGTTTCCTCTCCCTCTATAGGGAAGAAAACCATCTTCTGTCATAACCGATGACTCATTCAGAAGAAATGGCAATGTTTTATAACCCGTAAGTCACTATAAAATGATCCCTTAAATTTGTATATGTGTATTTGGTAACTAACCTCTATAAAACTGCTCTTTTTTGATGAAATTTAACATACAAGTACTTTGTCTAAAACAAAAGATCGATTTCGTGAACCAGCCGAATCCAACCACTGTGTATTTGTGTATGTGATGTACTGCTTGTTCTGTATTTCCTGAATCATTTCCGGAAAACACGCTTATGACGTCAACTCGATGACGTGACCATGCTGACAATATAGATTCTCTAGCCTAGGAAAAGGAATTAAATCTTTTTCCACGAAGGAAGTATTAGAAAGACAGAGAATATCTGTTAACACTTTCACTGCGGCTGTCATTGTTTGGAATAACACAGTATCAGGTGAATTGATTAACACTTTCACTGTGGCTGTCATTGTTTGGAATAACACAGTATCAGGTGAATTGATTAACACTTTCACTGCGGCTGTCATTGTTTGGAATAACACAGTATCAGGTGTTGTGTATTGTTTGAATTTTTCATGTAGACATTTTTTTATTATCAAAAAATCTTCCAGTCAGCCGATTTGAAAACGGAAAACACTGTTGGAACGTACTATACAATACTGAAGGCTACTGTCTTTACCTGGAGCTGTAAAAGTGAATCCCCTTCATTTACAAGTCTTTTGAATCTAAAGGAAAAAGTAATGAGGGGTGTCCTTCCGAACGGACACTCGTGAGCAGGTAGGATCACTAGTGTCCTTCCGTAATGACACCCGCAGCGAAAGTGTTAATAAAATATTTTATTAACTTTCAAAATGGGTTGTCAATTTTGTCATCACATTAATTTCTTTTCTAAAAACTTTTTCTTCCTGACGTTTTTTGTGTCCCCTGAATAGTTTTACGATTTGGACTTATCCTTTTTTGAAATTCAACACCTCATGATGTCATTTGTTGATTAAGTATTTTGTTTTCATTTGTTTACTCTAAGAACTTGTTCATTAATATATTTATTTTCATTTTCAGGAAGGAAATTTGGATTCAGAAAGAGAGGCAAGTATTCATTAGTTCAGTTACACTAGACAAATCTATAGCCTGTTCAGATAAGCCCAGGAGTTCAATTGCGCATGCGCGGACGTCAACAGGAATTTCTCTCTGTACTCTCCCTTCTGTTCCGCCATTTGCAAAGCCTTTTAACGATCAAACACTTAATGTGAATCACTATAAAAACTGATAGTCGTTTAAGACTAGGGAACGCTTCGAGAGGTTAGATAAGGGAGATAGTGTTTAATATTTATCAATACCTGGCCGAAGCTAAAACGTTTTAAATTTCATAGTGATAAGATTATGACAGAGAATTTTTACCCCAAATTTTCTACTGGGAATATAGGCCACACTATTTTTTCTCCATCTAACCATCTATTTGAATAGACAACATTATAGTCTAAATTGACCATATTTTGTTGAATTCTCCCTTGCTTGACGTCTCGAAGCCTTCCCTAGCCCTAAACGAGACAATCAGTTTTTATTGAGTTTCACGTAGCGTGTAGTTCATTGAAATAGTAATGCAAATGGTGGAATTTGGGATTTGAACTATTCCATCTAACTGAACGGATATACTTGTATACTTATCTGGAGTCATTTAGTTTTGAATAACCTCATTCTCGGTTATACATCATTCTTCAAAAATCTATTTAGTCATTTGCAAAACAGCAATAGTTACTTTTGAAGTAGCAGTAGTGATTTATAACAGTTAATCGTACTCGCTGATAAGCTTACTGATTAGCTTATAGGTTTTTTGCTGGTTATCTATTACTACTTGACTCGCTATCTATGGTTATAATTCATATTAGATAATGGCAAGCAATATTTATTAATACAAAGGTTAATATGATGAAAATCAATTCTCTCAACTACGAAAAAAGTTATTAAGCATTAAAGTTAACTGTTTTGCAGGTTATGAAGGATAACATAAACAATGATATTTATAAACACTCATATTTTATTCCTTTTCTCTCTCTCTCTCCTTTTGGATATTTTATATTTATTTAGCATTATGGGCATACATGCTATGCGCTATGCTTTTCCGCTCGCTACGCTCGCTCAAGAAGATATCAAAACTCTAGCCAACCCAACTCGCTAAAATTAATAGAATTCTATTAATGTTTCCAAGTAAGAAACCAATCCCTTTTTCTTTGTCAGGAACATCGCAAACTAATTGTAAAAGACCCATTTTTTCTCACTAACATAAGCAGAGCTTTTTCATAAACAAAAGCTAATTCACTGTTGAAGGTTACTTTACTCCCAGCAAGAACCAATACAATTGCTCATCAGAATCCTCCAATAGGAAGACAAAGGAGTTATGCGCATGCGCTGAATCACTGATACAATCACTACTGCTACTTTAAAAGTAACTGGATGTGGTATTCGCAAAAAGATCCCAGCAATCAATTAACCTAATTTACATGACTGTTTTTCATCATCTCCCTAATCCGGTGTCGGGACCAGGGTACAGTTGGATTAGAGAATTCAGTTAGAAGCGGTCACTTATGTATTTAAAAAACCTTATTATTTGAGGATATAATAATATGTACCATTTTCAGCAGGGGGCTTCTGTCACCCCTTTATCGAGCTGTTTAAGAGCTCTTAACTTCTGCTCGATCGACAGAGTCACATCCTTCCTTTTCGTGGCCATAACTTAGCAAATTAAAGTAAATTACTTTTAAAACTTGCTCTCCACTGGCGATGAATGTTCGAACTAGATTGGCTAAAATCAGGCGTTCCAGCCAAAGGTTCCTTAATAGAAACATTTATTTTCTTAGTATAAACACAAGTTCCTGCCTCTGAAACGAAACATATATGCCTTCTTTGACTTCCACTCAATGAAATACCACGAAACAAATGTCTGTTTGGCTAGGAAGGAAAGGTTTTCTAGGAGACCGCTGGATTAGAGAGAGCGACGGATAAGAGAAAGCCGGATAAAGTAGAGTCTACTGTACTTGGTATTAATAAAATCTTCAAATATTTGAATACATTTTTCAGAAGAGTTTTTAATTATCTAATGATCCATCTTGTTGCAGAAATACTGGATGCAGCTGCGACTTCTTGCAGATGGAGGCGAGAACCTTGTCAAAGAGCACGAAGACTCTCTCAAGGCCTTGTGTCTTTATAAAATCTTCCAATTCTCCATAGATCATAGCGAAGTATCCGTACTCAAGTATTGCATTGCTCTCGGAATCGAACTGAACAAAGAGATTGGTAGGAAAACGCCGTTATTATTGTGTATCGATGCAGACAAAAAGGAGCTCATTAGAACCCTTATAGAATGTGGTGTCGATGTCAACTTGAAGACGTCCATTGCAGATTCACCGTTGCATTATGCAGTGGACCATGGGAGGGAGCAAGCTGTAGAAGGCTTGCTAGAGGTATGTAATCGACGACTTATTTACCATTCTTTACTTATTTTTTGGCCTTTTTTTAAGCTTAATTCTAATTCTATGATAGTAACTGTTAATGGAACTGCCGGAGTTACCTCTTGGCCACCCCACTTACTTTATTGACAGGATGACGCAGTCAAACAGAAAAATTTCACTCTACAGTGAAACGTTATTCTCTTATTTCATGAGAATAACGTGGGTTCAAATTTATATTGGGTTAGTGCAAAAATAATGCAGATCTTGAATATTCATTTTTTTCAGGCAGGGGGCGGGGTTAGCTCAGTGGTAGAGCACTGGACTAATATGCTGGAGGACCTGAGTTCAAATCCCGAGCAAGTGCTAAAGATGTTTATCTTGAGGAGTCTTCGTTTTGGGTTGGATTCGGCCTCCCTGGCCGCCCCTAGGCCAACCCAGCCTTTAAATAATTTATTAATGGGTACCTTGGTGCTAATGACCCTAGCAGTCGAAGGATCAAGGGGAAAATCAGGCAGTCGGAGCATAGTACTGACCACACTATCTCCCTAGTGTGCCAAATGGATATGAATCAGATATCTCTATAGTATCTGCACCTCAATATATATGCAAGAAAAAAAATTGAAGATGAGTCTTTTTTCCTTATAATAATTTTGCTGTGCTGAAATTCCCATTTTATGTTAAATTTCAATCAACCTTCGTGATTTTTTTCCTTCAATTTCTACTATTTACAAAACACAATGCGGGACTAAAATCAAGAGCATCTCCTTCTGATAATTTTAGTGTTTATTCTGTTTTGATATCTATGAAATTAAGAGAGTTAGATACATTTACGTAAAACTTGTTTTCGAACCAAAAGTAGTTAAAATGCAAACTTAAAATGGCCGGCAAAAAAAAAAAAAAATAAAAAAAAAATATGACCCTGAAATTTTTTTTGCTGCGGTTTTAGGCTCATCTAGTATAGGGGAATAACTGGTAAAAAAGTTCGGAAAATCAAAAATGTCGAGCAACATGGTCTGGGTGATTTCTAATGGATTGACCATATAACAATTTCCATTATTTTTACTTTAATAATTTTATAATGTGTTTATGATTTGGTTTTATTTTCAGTGTGCTAAGAATAGGATTCTCATAAACTCTCTCGGGACTGATGGTTTAGCTCCATTACACCGTGCTGCAAAGAATAACAGTAAGGAAATGATTAGGATATTGGCGTACCACGGTGCAGACGTAAACGTTAAAGGAGAGGGAGGCTCTACTCCTCTCCACATTGCCGCGGCTTGCAATATGTGTGCCGAAAGTGCAGCAATCTCTGCAAATTAGAGGTAATAATCCATCACGAACAGGTGGCTATATCAAAAATATTCTTCACTAGTTAAATACCCATGCTTCATCACGGCAGATAAGTAGTTATTTTATTGCATTAAATAATTTATCATCATAATTAACGCTACTATGTAATTTTCTGCAGTTTATTATAGCACGGTTCCCGTCACACTATAAGTTATTCATCAATTGATAAGTAATCAAAGTATAATGTTTCTTGACACTGGGGCGCTCCGGACCAGTGTCAACAGACAGATAACCTAGAGGTAAGCCATTATCTACAGGGTGTTCAAAACTCGATTGACACCCCACTTTTTTCACACAATTTTTGAAATTTAAAAACGAAACTTGGTGGGTCTTAACCTGGTCGAATAAACATTCATTGGACCTAATGCATGACCCCTCAACTCTCTCCAGAGACCCTAACTCTGGAATCTCCAATGGAAAGGGGTTATTTTTATGACGGATTATTGTAGAGAATTGAATTTTATGTCGATTTTATATGGGTAATTTTTTCGCTAAAGCGCACCAATGAGTAACAAATTGCCAAAAACCGAGAAAACCCTTATTTATTATCACTTTTTTGCCAATAATGTGGAAAGTATGCCCTAAAAAAAAAAAAAATAGTCGGTCTAAACGTTGTAGAAGATTAAATTTACTTCCCAAAACGTATCTTTAAATGCCTAAAATGTTAACATGACCAGTAACAGGAGTTTAACCAGTACAGGTTAAAATTCATTGTCAATAATAAACATATCAGGTATGTTAAAATTTAAAAACTTTACAAGTTGTCATTTGGGAACACCCTTTATATTTGGGTGCATTACCAAGAAGTGTGTACCAAGATTGGAGATGGTGATGGGTGAGCAGGCTGTGCAAGGGTTTGGGATATTATTACCTCGGATGGACCATCACCAGGTATAGCGTAAACTCTATGAGGGACAAAATCAGTTTATTTCTATTAATTCAAGGCCTGCCATCATAGTTAAAATGAACCGCAAGTAAAATTAATGAAGTAGATTCAGTACAGCAACAGCTGACCAGTTATCGTCCTATAGTCCGTCGGCCCGTGACATTTTATGCAACGATTTTTAAGATTCTTCATTTTTTCACTATTGATTGTACAAGTCTTAACTAGAAAAGTGCCACTTGTCAGCTGGCTAGGTAGCGGTGGGTTTGGCTGCGGCGGCGTTGCAAACTTCGGAAAAATGTGAAACGATTTTAAGATTCATGAAATTTTTTGGAGAAACACCTTTCATTATACAATAATCATTGGCACTTGTCAGCTGGCCGGCCAGCGGTGGACTGCTTGTCAGCTGGGGGTCTAAACTTGGCAAAAATACGAAATTCTGAAACGATTTTAAGATTGCTGAAATTTTGGTGGTTACTAGTATTTGTAGTGAGATTAACGGAAAACATTGTCAGCTGCTCATATCTTGGTGGAAAACTTGTCAGCTGGGGGGTATAAGAACTGAGCGTATGGCGCGCGCTCCGCTTTATACCACCAGCTGACAACTTTTCCACCCACATATAAGCAGCTGACAATTTGTTTCGTCAATCTTATTACGAATACTACCTACTAACAAAATTTCAGGAATCTTAATATAGTTTTTGACTATTTAATAGCGAAAGCATGCTTATATTGATTACAACTTCTGAATATATTGATTGTAAATGAATATTTTTATTATCAACGTTAAAATATATTATGTATTTGCATTAAGGTAAGATGAAAAAATATATCATTTATTTGTATAAAATACATAGCACATAAAAAATTTTCGCCTGTGAATGCGTGAAAATCAGGCAACGCTTGGCACAGTGTTTCGCCTAGTGTTAAAAATAACTTATTATTATCTAAATAGTTTGGTTTGTTCACGTTCCCATATTCATCCAAATTTTAACATCTAATGGCAAACAATTACCTCCAGTAGTTGAAATTATTGTTCGAGATCAGTAATTCACTGAAGATATTAAAATTATTCATTTTCTTTGCTTTATTAATGTTTCATCATTTTTTCAATACCAATAATTAGTATTTTCACATGAGAGACAGCAGGATGACCTCACAAACACTACAAATATCGAAAGTAATGATTCTGAAGGTGAAGAGTCAGACTTTCTTTTTACAAAAAAGTTACATTAGGTAACTACTATTATTATAAATAAATTATATAATAATTTTTACAGTATTTTATACAAATAAATAATATATTTTTTCATCATACCTTAATACAAATCATACAATTCTAACGGATCGCTGTCTGTACCTGGAAGATGGGGAAAAATACTATTGGGGACCTTTATCAATGCAATAGTACCCAAAACAATGATTTTCAAAAACATTTTTCCCGGCTTGTCTGTTTATCTGTGCGCGCTAATCTCAGAAACGGTTTATCCGATTTATTTGCAGTATACACTTATATATTGTGGTACGTTTCACTTAATATTTAGTGTTTGTTTCATGCGAATCGGTACATAAATAAAAAAGTTATGCCAATGTAAAGAATCACGTCCAACATTTCATGAACTATCGTTAATTCGATACACACCAGAGGATTTTTTTTTCACGAAACTTTGTATATAGTATTCCCTTAGCAAATGATTTAACGAGTTCTTTAACCAGAAAAATTGGTTCATCTGGAGGAGGAGTTTACTCCGGACCCAAAGTCGCTCGGACGAAACTCGATATTCGTTTGTGGAAATATTAATAGAAAAATATGTTGTAAAAATAAAGTAAATCGGTTTATTAGGAGGGGGGTTTATTCTGGACCCGATTTACCAACTTACCACTACTAGCCGTAATCTATCTTCACATATAATAAAATTCTAACGGATCGCTGTCTGTACATGCAAGATATATGAGTAAAAATACTATTGGGGGCCTTTATCAACGCAATTGTACCCAAAACAATGATTTATAGAATTGTTGTCTGTATGTCTGCTGTGTCAGACACTCTATACACACTACATTTAAACAATCCTTAAGAGGTGTAGAGCTTCTTCACGTTTTAGCAATCCTAGCAGCCTGTATGGTTGATCCCCGATGACTATACCTCTAATATCGAGTAGGTATAAATCTACTGTAAAGTAGATTGAAAAAAAAAATACCTATACGACAATGTTTAAAATCTAAAATAAACAAACAAGAACCTTCAAGTTTAACTCCTCTGGATTACGGATGGGATATTGAAGATAATATATAAACCTGTAAATGGTTTGACGTCGAACAATTCCGTCGAGTAGTTGATATGATTATTCGAGATCAGCAATTCACTGAAGATATTAAAACTATTTATTTTCTATGCTTTATTAACGTTTAATTATTTTATCAATAACAATAATTAGTATTTTCAGCTGAAAGACACCAAGAAGAGGATGGCCGCACAATTACAGCGGGGGGGTTAATGATTCTGAAGGTGCAGAGTCAGAATCAGAAAACGATTGACTTTCTTTTTATTATTATATTATAAAGTGTCTTTAGTATACTATTATTATTATTATTATGATTAATTGTATAATACTTTTTTATTACCAATACAGTATTTTATACAAATAATTGACATATTTTTTCATCTTACCTTAATGCAAATACATAATATATTTTAACGTTGATAATAAAAATATTCATTTACAATCAATATATTCAGAAGTTGTAATCAATATAAGCATGCTTTCGCTATTAAATAGTCAAAAACTATATTAAGATTCCTGAAATTTTGTTAGTAGGTAGTATTCGTAATAAGATTGACGAAACAAATTGTCAGCTGCTTATATGTGGGTGGAAAAGTTGTCAGCTGGTGGTATAAAGCGGAGCGCGCGCCATACGCTCAGTTCTTATACCCCCCAGCTGACAAGTTTTCCACCAAGATATGAGCAGCTGACAATGTTTTCCGTTAATCTCACTACAAATACTAGTAACCACCAAAATTTCAGCAATCTTAAAATCGTTTCAGAATTTCGTATTTTTGCCAAGTTTAGACCCCCAGCTGACAAGCAGTCCACCGCTGGCCGGCCAGCTGACAAGTGCCAATGATTATTGTATAATGAAAGGTGTTTCTCCAAAAAATTTCATGAATCTTAAAATCGTTTCACATTTTCATATTTTTCCGAAGTTCGCAACGCCCCCGCAGCCAAACCCACCGCTACCTAGCCAGCTGACAAGTGGCACTGTTCTAGTTAAGACTTGTACAATCAATAGTGATAAAATGAAGAATCTTAAAAATCGTTGCATGAAATGTACACGGGCCGACGGACTACTAGCAACGCATGCTGCCTAGGCTTGCCTACTCTAACCAACTAAAAATTCAAACTCCTCTAAAAATACTTAAAGAATTGAATATCAAAAAATCCTTTCTTAGCGAGTGTTTATGTTTTAAAGGGAGTGTCCATGCAAAATTTCCTTTAAAGTGGTTTGGGCTAGGCAATGATAGGTCAGTGAGTGAGTGGTATTTGACAAATAAAGAGTAGATTTATGTAGAAAATTATGAATCAAATTAAAAAAAAAGGTCCCTGATGCAGAAGTTCCATAACTAAACACATCCATTAGTAACCTGGTTAGTTTACGCTGTGTTGCTGATAAATTTACCCTTTATAAACCCACCAATATATTGGTGCTTCAGCGTGTAAGGGTTAATTGGTTGTTTTTATTTATTTTTTCTAAATTGTATTTAAGAGTAAAATTAATATTTTCGTAAAAAAAGGCAAAGAAAAGGAGAAACTTATTGGTAATGTTTTCCTAGAGCAAACATTGAGAAGGCAGTGAGTCATTTCTGCGTAGGATACTGTCAGTTTGCTGTTATTGCACCTTAAAACTCTTTCTCTTTGAGATTTTATTTTATAATTTAGAAAGATCAAACCCTACCAATACGTGGTTCTTTTCCTTTACTAATGGCACTACGGATATGAACGGAACTGCACTAAGATGACGGACGCAGTTCTTGCGAGTCGGACTTTTATATGTACAGCTGTCTATACCAGGGTGTCTACTGCATGAAAAAGCCACGAAAATGTCACGAAATAGAAAATCACGAAAAAGTCATGAATCCATGTCACGAAATTTCAGTTTTACCAGAGCCTAACGTAATACCGGAACTTCTGCGCATTCGTAAGTGTTGCTGTTTTTGTAGGGCGATACAACTCTAAGTGCCTTCCCCACCTCCTTCCTTACACACCAATTAAACATTATTTACATATATTGTTATTTGTCTTTAGTCATATTCAGAGTTTTTCATGCAGTCTTAAGTATTAAGATTGTGTCACTTTAATTCACTAGATTATGTACATTGATAATAAATATTTAGGTAGTAATATTTTTAGAAATTTTAAATCTGCTACCATTCTTCAATATTTATTAGCTTAATGTTTAGTATCATCGTTTCTACTCTTTTATTTTTTATGATTTATTGAAATTTTAGCGTCCATTATAATTAATTAAGATTTTTAGGACGGGTTATCTATAGGCCATCACCCTTTTCTAGCCAGGATAGAGTTGATGCATTTTCTTTTTTCCAAAGAAAACCCAACACCCCTAATGGGAATTGAACCCACGACCTTAGGCACGGAGTGTTAACTTTTAAAATTAATGTAAACCATGGGCGTATATAAGGGGGGGCTGCAGCCCCCCCCCCAACATTTTTATTTGATGGTAAAAATGTGTCATAAAACCCTTAAAAATAAATTAAATAAGATCACTTAGTTCATAAAAAATATTTTATTTATATTGTAATAGTGTTTTAGTTGCCTAAAACTATTAAAAGTTGTAAATTGTTAGTATTCCGTACTTCAGAAATGGTCCCAGCCCTCCCCTGAAATTTTTTCAGCCTCCTCCCCCCCAGAAAAATTATTTTCGATATACGCCCTTGATGTAAACTATGCTCTTTAACATAACATTTACAATTCAAACAGTTTTAATTATTGCTTTAAATGTTAAATTATTGCTTTAATTTGTAAGTTTATAGATATCTTGTTAATCCGTGTGTTATTGCTCAGCACCAAATTGCTAATGGAGTGTATATATATATAGAAAAGGTTGATGGGAAAATGGAGCTGAACATATAACTGCCTATTATTGAGGCTAAATGAACAAGTATATAGAATGATAGAAAAAAATTGAATTATTTATTTGAAATTATAAGAAAAAAAATATCTCCTTATGGAGCAGACACTGGTTAGTATGTTAGATTTGAAAAATAAGAAAAAAAAATATTAACTTCTGTGCGAATGAAAATGATAAGAAATACAAGCATGTACAGCTGATGATCGGGCGAATAGTGGCCGCTGAGATTAAAAAAAGGATTATAGTCTCGCTTATCTGGTTGATGCTGCGTCTCCCCTGTAGCCGCTGACGCCAGGTTGAAAATTGGAGCTTGGCGGGGCTTCGAAGAAGTTGTACCTCCAGAGAATGGATGCAGCAGGAGAAAAAAAATGCTCCTAAGGGCCTCAAGCACGTGCTGCTCCTCAGGGACTCAAGGCTGTACTCATCCTAAGGGAGTCAAGGCTGTACTGACTTAGGGCGGGCAGCTCGCAAATCCGCGCCTTTTCTGTCCTGGGCCCGTAAAGTGCTGCCCTCATTAGAATATTGCACCGGGAGGTGGCGGACTCTCTCACCCGTCCTATCGGAGAGATAATGGCAATCCCGAAGAGGATTAAGATCGTCTGATAACCGTCTCCGGGCTTGTATCTCAGCTGCCAGGCTATTCCCCTATAACTAGGTGCTAAGATATTTGCGATACAACAATTGAATAAAATGTACTAAATAATTTGTAACTTATACTACTTGGTCTCTAACATACCGCCCACTTAAATTTGGTGAAGCCAACATTTACAATGAGTCATCAAGGACTGCTAAACTAAGATCAGTAATAAGAAAAGAAAATAGAATTAAACAGTTACAGTGTTCATTTCAGGGTTTGGGTAAAGGAGGGAAAGGGATGATACGGATCTTTTAAGCTCTGAGCCGGAAGCCGTGCGGACTGTCACTACGCGTACAACGCCGTCACTGCCGGGATGAGTTTGAGTTATACGGGCAAGTGGCCATTGTCCTAAAGGATTCTTCTTGTCGATGAGGAGTACGATGCTTCCGACACTGAGTGAAGGACCTTCAGATTTCTTCCATTTGTACCGTTGCTGAAGATGGTGGATGTATTCTTTGCTCCACCTTTTCCAAGTATACTGAATGCGACTGTCAATGAGCTGCCAGCGGGAGAGCATGTTGAGAGGTACGTCGCTTAGATCTTCGACGGGTGGTGCTTGCATAGATGTTCCAATTAGAAAATGAGCCGGAGTGAGGATATCTAGCTCATAGGGATCGTCGTTTAGAGGGCACAAAGGACGTGAATTTAGCAAAGCTTCAATTTTTGTGAAGATCGTCGCTAACTCTTCGAACGTCATTGGATGGCTACCAACAGAAGCAGGCAGTAGTTTCTTCACGGACTTAATGCCAGCCTCCCACAAGCCTCCAAAGTGTGGTGAATGAGGTGGAATGAAATGCCACTCTATACCCTTGTCGGCGAGTTGCGTTTGAATGGCAGTTGAATGTTGAGAAATGAAGGAATAGACATCCTTTAAGTTGCGGGAAGCACCGACGAAGTTTGTTCCATTGTCGGAATGTATGGCTTTTGGAAGACCCAGACGTGATATAAATCTATCCAGCGCTGCCAAGAATGAAGGCGTGGAGAGGGAAGATACTGCTTCTAAATGGAGTGCTTTGGTAGAAAAGCAGACAAATAGGCTTAAATATGCTTTAGATATGATAGGTTTTCGACGTAGAGAGTCTCTTACTGAGAAAGGACCGCCGAAATCAATACCTACCTGAAGAAAAGGTCTAATCATTTCAAACCTAGAGCTTGGAAGAGGAGCCATAATAGGGATTTTTGCCTTGGGTTGGCGTCGACGGCAGATTATGCAACGACGAATGAAGCCTTTTATGTGTCTTGTCGCAGATGGTATCCAATATCTCTGCCGCAGAAGGTTGAGTGTAAGATTCGTACCGGCATGAAAATAATTATTATGGATCTCGCTGATTACAAGATAGGTAAGATGAGAGTAAGTTGGTAAAATTGCTGGATGACGGGCTGAGAGAGAGATGGGAGCATTGTTTAGTCTTCCGCCCACTCTAATAATACCCAGTTCGTCAAGAAATGGTTGAAGAGCTTGTAGATTAGGAGAATTTATACCTTTTGGGAAGGCAGAATTTTGGACTAACGTTATGCATTTGTTCATTGCATCGGAGATTTCCTTAGCCCTGACTGGGGATGAGAGTTGAATTTTGGCATTGTCTCCGGAGGACGTGGCTCTCGCCCGTGTTGAGAGGCGGATAATCCTGGCGAGGACAGTAGAGTCCTCAGATTGCTAAAACGCAAAAGCCATTGTGGTTCAGGTGACACTGTTGACGTGCCGAGAAAAGCTGAAGTGGCTTGCAGTTTGGCATTGGAGAGCGTGATGGGCCAGTCATGAGGTTTTAATTTTAGCCAGCTTGGGCCGTGCCACCAAAGATGATGGTTCTGTATTTCAAAAGGATTGATGCCTCGCGATGATATGTCGGCAGGGTTTTCCTTGGATCTTACATGGTGCCAGTCTTCAAGACGTGTTTTGTCCAGAATAGATGTTACTCGATTAGCTTCAAAGACGGCTAGCTGATGACTGGGTGTTCGAAGCCATACTAAAGCAAATGCGGAATCGGTAAAAAGATACACGCGTGTTGGGCAAGGATAAGGGTCGAACTTCAAGGATGCAAGCAAGCTCGAAAGAAGCAAGGCCCCACACAACTCTAAACGTGAAATAGAATGGAACTTTATGGGGGCTACCTTTGTTTTTGCCTTCACTAGCGTGACACACACCTGGCCGCATGAAGTTTCCGTTCGCAGATAGAAAACGGCTGAATAAGCCTTTGTTGAAGCGTCACAAAATCCAATTAAATCAACTCTATTTTCGCTGGAATAGGGAATGAAGCGTGGAATACATATTTGAGAAAGGTAATTCCAAGAGCCAATAAATTTGGACCAACTTTCTATAAAATGCTGCGGAAGTGGAGTGTCCCAATCTAGTTTTAAAAACCACAACTGCTGTAGGAAGATTTTAGCAGCGAGCACCACTGGGGCCAGAAAGCCTAAAGGATCAAATATTCTTGCAATGGTTGATAAGACCGACCTCTTAGTCATGATGCTAGATGGCTCACTGATGGAGTATTTGAAGTGATCTGTGACAGGGTCCCATCTTAAACCAAGAACCTTGATAGAAGGTAATTCATCAGGTTGTATTGCAATCATACTGGTGCTGGGAGAAACATCCTTTGGGAGAATTTCTGGTTTGTTAGAAGCCCATTTGTCGAGCGTGAAACCACCACTAGAAAAGCATTTAATTAATTGCAAACACAATTCTTTGCCTTCTTCAACGGAGTTGGCACCTGTGACTACGTCGTCGACAAACATGTCACGAAGTATGCATTTCGAAGCTAGAGGATACCTATCAGCTTCTAGCGTTGCGAGTTCTCTGATTGTTCTGATAGCTTGGAACGCGCTTGATCGGAGGCCATAGGTAACCGTATTAAGCTCATATTCTTGAATTTCTTTGTTTGGGTCGTCCCGCCAAATAATATGTTGATATATCCGTTGCTTAGGATGAATTAGGATTTGGCGGTACATTTTGACGTCAGTGATGATTACTACAGAATGGAATCGAAGGCGAAGCAGAATGTCGCCAACGTCTGCCTGGAGTTTAGGTCCAGAAAGTAGCTGATCGTTAATACTTGATGTGGTTGAGGTACAGAACCCATCAAATACAACCCTAATCTTCGTATCCTTGTACACAGCATGGTGAGGAATTAGATAAGAAGAAGATATGGCTGTCTTGCTCATGTGTCCCAACTCTTCATATTTGCAAAGGAAGTCAGAGTATTCGTTAAACAATGATGGATTGTGGCGAAATTTACGCTCTAAGTAGAAGAGGCGTTTTTTGGCTTGAATTCGATTATCTCCAAGATTAGATTCGCCCTTGAATGGGAATTGGAGGACAAAGCGACCGGATGAAGTACGAGTATAGGTGTCCTTGAAATGTTGTTCACAGTATTCATCTTCAGGGGAAACTAATGAAGCTGGACTGGGTTCTTCTAACTGCCAAAACTGCTTAAGTTGGTTTTGTATGTCCAACTGAGAATATGCAACAAGACTGGTGTCGCTAAATGGCAAGTCAGAAGATATAGGCCCAGATACAACGTCACCAAAAACAGTGGGGGTTAGAAAAGGTAGTCCTGCTCTCACTGGATTAGGTGCGCCAGATACAATTAAGTGCCACACATCAGAACCAAGCAATAAGTCAATATCCTTGGGGGTGCCAAACTTTGGATCAGCTAGCTTGAATGAGCTGAACGCTTCTACAATATGCTGAGGTATTGGACATAGTGGAAGAAATGAAGTAATTTGAGGAATGACGAGGGCGTTTAGTCCAAGAGATATCTCTGTGTTATGCTGAGAATGAAGTGTACATCGAACTCTACCCGAGATAGGAATAGATATATTGTTGCCTAATCAGTGGATTTTCTGAAAGGTTTCATGAATTGGAAGTTTCAATTGTCGAGCACATTTCATGGCGATAAAAGAGCGTGTGCTTCCTGAGTCAAGTAAAGCTCGAAAAGAGTGCAACCTTTTATTGCTATCCTCAACAAGTACGATAGCGGTTCCTAGCAGGACCTGGTCAGTGGGTGACACGTAGGAACTATAGCAGAGGTTTTTCAAGTGGTCCTGAAGGTGTAGGGCTTGTACTGAATGGGTTGAAGGATGAGCTGGCGGAGGTTTATTTTGAGAATTGGAATCGTGCAAAAGAGAATGATGGCGCTCTTTACAATATCTGCATGTGTTTTTGGAATGACAGTGCTTTGTTCAATGTGATGACCTCAGGCAATTGTGGCAACCCTTCCATTTTGAGGTAAAGTTCTTTCGCTCGATAACATCAAGTTGAGCGAATTTGTGACAATACAGAAGATTGTGTTGACCTTGACAAAAAGGACATGGTGCAGAAGGTTTTTCCGCGGCTTCTACTGGAGGTGAAGATGCGCGTGTAGGAGGTGATCGGCTAGTTGGAGTCACAGCCTTAGACAACGAAACGTTGGCCCTATTAGAATGGTTTAAGGGAGTCTTGGAAAAATGACTTGAAGAGCCAGAGTTTTCTCCGCTAGATAACATAGCAAGATCATAACGACGAGATGATTTTGATGGAAAACGTTGATTGGATCGTTTCTGATTTTCTGAAGAAGCATGAGAATGCTGAAAGCTTGAACTTTCGTCACTGGACAGTCGAAGCGCAAGGTAACCATTTCGAATAAATTTTATTAAATCTTCAGTTGAAGGGAATTCTTTTCCTAGCTGATCTAGCTCGAATTTCTGATGTGTAGTAGAGTCTAAGGTTCTGAGTGCAAGGAAGGATAATATCATATCATCAGGATTATCAAGACCTAGAGCCTTGAACGATGCTATACTGTCTGAAACGTTAGTAGTAAATCCCAATAAATTTGATAAGGGACTAGAATTTTTATTAAATCTAAAATTGAGAATTCTTTCGAGATAAAAATTAGCTATGACTCTCTTATTATCATAAGCATTGTTCAAAGCCTCCCAAGCTAAGGGATAGTTCTCATCGGTTATTTTAAAATGAGAAACTAGAGATAAAGCCTCTCCTGATAAACAAGATAATAAATGGTGGAATTTTTCAACAGGTTTTAAGGACGGGTCAGAGTCCATTAAGCTACGGAATGTATCCCTGAAAAATCCCCAAGACTGAATATGACCTGAAAATACGGGAGGTTTGATGGTCGGTAATGAAGATTTAGCTCTTGCTTCAATAAAGGAAGTGGTATTAGCTGTTGTATCCTGAGTCGCAAGTGTTTCTTTCTCGATCTCGAGTTTTAAAGCCTCAGCGTTGTGAATGATATTGAAAAGACTAGTTCTTTGTGCAGCCTCGACGTCAGTAGGAAACCCGCTAGGATCACAGGATTTCACAAAGCAAGCTACTAATTTGTCCCAATTGGCATTGAATTCGGATACGAGTGCTTGGGCAAAGGACAGTTTTATTAAAAACAAACACTCTTTAGTCCTATCCGCTTTTAATTGTTCAGTAAGCTCCCCGAGGGGAGTAATATCCTCAAAGAGCATCTTAATCCTCTTCCTATAAATGTTTATATTGGCCAACATTTCCTCACTTTTTGGTGGGGGAAGAACTGGTGGAGCCATATTTGAAATAGATATTTATAAAATAATTGAAAATAAAAGGAAATGATATGAGGATTAAATGAGGAAAAAATATGAGGATTAAGAAAATAAATAGAAAAGAAATTGGTAGGAAAAACGCCTGAAAAGAAATGTAAGACAAATAGAAAAAGAGAAAAAAAAATATATATAGAAGAAAAATACTAAAATTAGAAATATATGTTTATATATGATAATAGTAATTTGTTTAAAAAAAAGAGGCGGTATGCTGGTTACAAATTATCCGGCCCGGAGGACCATATGTTAATGCTCAGCACCAAATTGCTAATGGAGTGTATATATATATAGAAAAGGTTGATGGGAAAATGGAGCTGAACATATAACTGCCTATTATTGAGGCTAAATGAACAAGTATATAGAATGATAGAAAAAAATTGAATTATTTATTTGAAATTATAAGAAAAAAAATATCTCCTTATGGAGCAGACACTGGTTAGTATGTTAGATTTGAAAAATAAGAAAAAAAATATTAACTTCTGTGCGAATGAAAATGATAAGAAATACAAGCATGTACAGCTGATGATCGGGCGAATAGTGGCCGCTGAGATTAAAAAAAGGATTATAGTCTCGCTTATCTGGTTGATGCTGCGTCTCCCCTGTAGCCGCTGACGCCAGGTTGAAAATTGGAGCTTGGCGGGGCTTCGAAGAAGTTGTACCTCCAGAGAATGGATGCAGCAGGAGAAAAAAAATGCTCCTAAGGGCCTCAAGCACGTGCTGTTCCTCAGGGACTCAAGGCTGTACTCATCCTAAGGGAGTCAAGGCTGTACTGACTTAGGGCGGGCAGCTCGCAAATCCGCGCCTTTTCTGTCCTGGGCCCGTAAAGTGCTGCCCTCATTAGAATATTACACCAGGAGGTGGCGGACTCTCTCACCCGTCCTGTCGGAGAGATAATGGCAATCCCGAAGAGGATTAAGATCGTCTGATAACCGTCTCCGGGCTTGTATCTCAGCTGCCAGGCTATTCCCCTATAACTAGGTGCTAAGATATTTGCGATACAACAATTGAATAAAATGTACTAAATAATTTATAACTTATACTACTTGGTCTCTAACACCGTGTAAGGTTATAAACAATTTTAAGCTGAATTACCTTTTCTAAGTTATTCTTTTTTAAGTTATTACCTTTTCTTTGCACAAATGAAACAATTATTTATCAAATTGATAGATTATGACTATTGATGTGTGTTAAGCACTTTTCTTTTTAATTGAAATTAAAAAGAAAAGGCTTTTTCTTTTTAATTGAAATTATTTTCTTTTTAATGGGCATGAAATTTGCATTTCAAGCCATGAAAATGTCACAAAATTGGCTTTCACAAAAGTAGTTGACACCCTGCATAGGTACAACCTTCCATATTTTATATTTAATTTCTACTGCAATTTTTCAGACTTTATTGTTCTTGTTCAGGCATTATTCTGAAATTTCACATCGTTGTTGTTTCTTAATAAAACTACATTTTACATGTGAAAATTGCTTTTATTGTTTGCCGACGTTCATCTGACTGTAAAACAAGTAGGACAGAGTTATAAAAAAAATAAAAAATAAAAACAAATGTTGAAAGAAAAATTCACGAAGGTACGAATTTTGCTTTGCTTAAAAACGGGACTTCACATGCATGAATACCTCTAAAAACGAACTACGCATTTTATGAAAGTAATTACCTTTTCTTTGCACAAATGAAACAATTATTTATCAAATTGATAGATTATGACTATTGATTGTGTTAAGCACTTATGCTAAGTATTTTAGACTTTTTTTTTCACTCCACCTTTTTCATATTTCAGAGGTTGAGGTCTTTGTTTGGGGACTTCCCTGACTCAAGCAACTAAAATATGGAAAAGGTAGAGTGAAAACAAATACCTAGCATACGCCTAAAGAATCATTAATAGACATAAAATATCAACTCGATATTCGACCTATCCATATAGTATGTGTCCTTTGTTCTTGTCCAACCTGATATTTCTGATGTGTACTGTTCTATAGAATTATCTGTGTGTTTTGAGTAGGTACTCATATCTGTATCGTATTCTTATTATGCATTAAATTTATTATCAATACACTAACTATATAACATACCTACATGTCTTAACAAAATACAAAATTTTTATACTTGATTAATAAATTAGTCTGTATTGTAAAGACAATTTATTGCCCAAATAACTACCTCAACCTCTGAAATAAGAAACGGTTGAGTGAAAAAAAAAAAAAAGAAATTCTAAAATACCTAGCATAAGTCTTAACACACATTAATAGACATAATAAATCAATTTGATAAATAATTGTTTCATTTAAAAGGTCAAAGCAAAGGTCATTTCTTTCATATAATGCAATGTTCGTTTTTAGTGGACCTAGGTCATGTTTTTTATGACAAAGGCTGTTCTAGATCTCTTAGACTTCATGTTATGTTGTTCCTGACATTTTGATCTTAAAAGTTGCCAAAAAGCGAAAATATCAACATTTTGAAAACATTTTAGGTGCTTTGCGGCACGTGTTAACAACCTCCTATCGGGCTCAAACTTAGGCTATCTAAATATCTGGAAAGAGTGATCATTTTGAGGGGATGCCGTTTCTAAAATTCAGACTTTTTTTTTTTTTTTGCCTTCAGTGCTCTGCAACCACCCTAATGGATACAGATATTAAATGAACAAAAACATTATGAAAATAGGCTTAACGATGAGAAGATGAAGAAGCATACCTCACGGATGCGAAATAATTTCTGACTGTGGTTTATCAAGGTAGGTTTGGGGAAAGGAGTGGATGGGGGAGGAGGAGCAAACAAAAAAAAAAAAAAGAAAAAGAAAAAAACATTTTCGCTTGTAAAATGTAGTTTTATTAAAAAACAACGATCGAACTCTGACAATTTCTACCTCCGCATAAGTAAATTTATATTAATGCCTCGTGGAGTGATAGCCACTTTTGCAACAAGGCCTTTTCTTTGCCTTTGGAACTGAAATACTTTTTGTAATATCTAATGGTAAGTTTTGTAAGCCCAAGTCACTCCTGTATCCACTAGATTTCATAGAAATGCAGTTTGAGCCTATTGAAAATGAAAATTCTTTATTCTTATTCCGGGTCACATGTCCGATAGAAGTAATTTTGAATTTGCAGAATAGTGAAAAATGTAATATATAAAATTACAAATACTTCAGCTTGTATATAAACTAGAGTAAAACTTGCAGGGATAGAAAGTGGTTGAAGAGTCGGGATTTAAAGGTTTCTAGGTTGGTAGAATGGCAGACAGACGTAGGTAAGGAATTCCATAGCGACAAATGATTTTTCGAATAATGCAGTACGGTGGGAAGGAATATAAAGATCGGAAGGACGAGATCGGGTGTAACGGGAGTGAACCGAGAATTTAAATTTAAGCAGTTGAAAAATATAAGAAGGTCTTTGGGATTGAATTACTCAGTAAAGGACTGAGCCAAGGAAGTACTGTCGACGATAAAGAGGGAATAGCCAATTTAGCTCCTGGTAGAAATGTTATATGTGGGAGTCTCTGTAGATATTATACCAATGCCAAGATATGTTATTATCTTTAACATAAGGTAATATGTAACAAAAAGAATTATTTAAAAAAAGTTTTTTTTAAGCCTGCCGTTGAAGTTCCAAATGAGAAAATGGTAAAGGACAACTTTTTCAAGAAATAACGAACTTGTAACAGGAGAAATGAGAAGAGATTGACGGTGGGGGCCGCCATGGCTATTTTATTGCCATCCTGTGGAACCAGGAGGAAAAACGAAACAGTCTAATAAGCACAACGATTACACTTTTTGCTTGTGTACCTTGTCTCTTTTCCCACTTTTTTTCTGTCAGACAACACAAACCGTTTTTCTCCACTGTAGAATGAATTGGTCCAATGTGGTGCTCTAATTTTCCATGTTTCAGTTGGAATTGATGGGTCATATTTTCGAAAGGGATGGATTGTCTAAAAAAAAAAAAAAAAAAAAAAAAAAAAATCCAATCCTAATAATAAAAGTCCGACTCGCAGGAACTGCGTCATCTTAGTACGGTTTCTTTCATATCTCTAGTGCAATTAGTTAAGGAAAAGTAGCAGTTATTGGTGGGATTTGATCTTTCCTGAAAAATATAAAATACAATTTTGAATAGAAAATAGATTTAAGGAGCCACAACGGGAAACTGACAATATCATAAGCGACTCCCCCCACTTTCCCAACGTTGGCTCTTGGAAACACTTTAACACTGTTTTACATTTTCTTACCTTGTTTTAGTAAAATACCCATTTTACTGTTAAATTCAATTAAAAGAAGCAACAACCAATTAAAATGTTAGGTAAACAGGTACAAAACCCCGTTCAAAAGAGCAAAACTAACAATTTCAATGTTTCAAGTCCTTATTTCTCCGATTGACATCACCCCATCAAAAATTACATCAAAACCTTTTTTTTTAGAGAATTTAGTAAACTTTCGAGTAGGTACCTTCCGCTTACACGGCTTTCTAACAGTTTTCGAGATATTTTAGAAAATATATGAATATCCCAAAACTTTTCATGCCTGCTAATGAAATCCTGCAAACGGAACCAAAATTTATTTATCATAGATGAGATGAATATCAGATGTCTGGAACAAGTTCCAACAGAATCAATTGTTACTGAATTCCCATACTGAAAATTAGTTTGGAAAATTATTTGTATCGATTTGTGTCGAAAACAGTTATAAATATCGCTTTAAAAATGATTTCATTCGTTTTCCTATGTTAAGAAACATTAAACGAGTACCTGCAAGCCATATGATTTCGAAAACGTAAGCATTCTGATTTTTTTTTGCACGAATTTCCCTCCAAAAGCCATTTTCTGGTGAACGGATTCTGCTTGTTAACGAACTTGACCTTTCAAATTATATGAGAGATTTTTGTACCAAATTTTGTCAAAATGAGACCATTTTTGAGTCGATGGGAGCACCAACAGACAAATGTATATATATATATATATATATATATGGATGATTAAATATACTTAAATACACAAATTTGAACCACCATTATATACGTGATCTGTAAACCTCGATGATGTATACCTTCTCAATGCTTGACTATCTCTTCTCAATTAAAAATATCTTTGAAATACACGAGTAAGTGCGTATGTTTTACATTATTCATAATTTTGTCATAATTGAAGGTCATTGCTGAGTGACATCAATCATTGTGTTTCAGGTGCTGATTTCTCCTCGGATGTGGCCGGCCAAGAGATTTTCACCTACAAAATCCAGCTATTTGCTAAGGTTACCGATAAATTTATGTAAACTGCATGGTGCTAAAATGGATTTGTCCTATCGGTATTTTTGTTTGCCCGAGACGTAAGAGAATTGATTTGTCGGGAAAAAACTCACATTATTCTGATGTTTTTCCCAAAAATCATCTTAGGTCATGGAGGAATGTGGTAACGAGTAGAGCTTAGTTTTAAATCCAAATGAAATTTTATTTTAATGAAAAAAAAAAAAAATAATGTAATATGTCACATTTATACATTGTAATATTTTTCTGTGTTCATTTTAAAATATTTAGATTATTTTAAGTATTTTTTAATATTAAAAATTGCCATTTGTTTTAGTATTATTCCATTCTCAACTATAAAACGAGGTGTTTAGAATTAAATTGGATCAACTCCAAAAGTATACAAAAAATTGTTCAATGTGGATTAATACTTATAAGATATTCGTTTTTTTGCTGTGCTCAATTCTAAGGCAATTTACTCAAAAATTGTATTATATTTTGAATTGACTCTTCTTAGAAGATTTTCTCAATCTATATTTGGTTCTCTTGAATTTCCATCCGATGTTCAACAAATTTATCCTGTTCACTTGTTTGTGACTTAGTAGTTTTATTGTGTACATAGTGGATAATTTATATTTTATGTATATAGAGTAGTTAAAATTTTTATGTTTTGTATAAAAAAAAATCATTGATGGACTGTGGTTTAATGGAATCACCTTATTTAGGCGCCCTACATTTTTATTAATGTGCGATCTGTGTTAATAAAATGAGTTTATTTATAAGTTAATTATAGTCAGTCACCCTTTGTATTCCTTATATGTTAGCTGGATTTCATGAGGTATTTTTCACTCCTGCCAAAGGGATTGTAGTTATAAGGCCCGTTTACGCTTATGCTCCTAACCAAAGCTCCTGGGACACCGCTCCAGAGTGGCACATCAGGAGCATGAGGTTGGAGTGTGGTAGAAAAAAAGAGCGACACTCTTGGGCTGCGAGTGTACACTCCAAAACCCTTTATAGAAATAGGTGCGTAAAGTATCCACCTGGGTGAAAGTCCACGCGCAGCTCCAACACTCCCAGGTAACTAGTTGGACAAATTTTGCAGAGAGCAGATCACCTTAGTAATGTACATTATTGAGCAGACAAAATCGTAATAATTATATGGTGTACTTCAACAAGTTCCCTGTACCGTGCACCACATGCGATTCACAAAATGGGACACTGTGACGTCTCAATGACGCTCGTGAACCACATGTCGCTCACAGGATATATACAATTCTATTTAAATATATCCATGGCAAAAACAAATAATTTTGAACAAGCAACAGATGGGTGAAATTATAAAAAAATCCAAAAACCACAATTTTTCCCTGGACATGGAGGCAGTAACATAAAGCTCTTATAGCCATGTGTACAGGAACCTGAGCTCATATAGCTGTGAAGGAGAGCCGTACTTATATCTGATGATACACATAGAAAAGCTTCGCCTCCTAGCACAACTCAGGTTATCTAACACACACAAAAAAAAAAGCAAAATATACATCCAAGACAATAGTTATGTTTTTAACATAGATCAAACATGGCCATTATGCAATACAGGAGAAAATACTATTGCACACCTAACTGAAAACAGGATTCTCAAGCCACTGAAAATTACCGCCACCAAAGATCAAGAATTACCATCTACCCAACTTGATGATGTCTTATCCCCCAACACCCAAGAACAGCTAAATGCCTTTAGCCACCAGACTCTTCGATGCCTACAAGCTAGAAAGACTCTTCTAGGCTGAAATCAGTGCCAACCCTTAAAGTGTTTCCTTTAAAGTCGCCTAGTTTGATGCTTATTATGTATTATTTTACAAGCATTATATATTATTTGTTCTAACATAAAAAGCTGTTCGTTATTTGAATAATTTCATGTATTTTTGTTGTTTATCATTATTATTATGGAAATTGAAATTTAATTTTGTGTGCCACTCCTTGCTGTAAGTCTTTGTACTTAAAAGCAATAAACATATTCATTATTTTAAATATATCCGCTGAGCGCGTGCTATGGCCTGCACAGTTTTAAGTTGAGACTTGATAGGACACTTATTGTTTAGAAAGACATCGGAACATATGTGGGCTAATATGGTTTTCTGATATCATAGAGAACTATATTTTATAAAAATTTGTTTGTACTTGTCAGGTTGTTTTATGTTTCAGACAGGGGACAGGGGACGTGTTAACAATGATGGTAGAGTTTCGTGGCTAGAAGATATGTTAAGGAAAGGATCTATATAAATAAAAGTAAAGATAATTTAATGGTACCTCTTGGAATAGAGTCGGAGAAGAGTGCCTCTTCTCAATTTCAACCATTTAATTTTTGAAACTTGATATACAGGGTGTCCCGAATTTAAATAGCAAAACTTTAGGAGCGTATAGGGGACCAAAAAACTAAGACAAAAAGTCCTTTAGAGATCTGCTCGTTTTTACTTCGTTTTCGGGAATCACAAGAAAAATTTTCATTTTTGTACTTATTTATTTACATTTTGCATTGCAAAATGTTTCAAGAAACCAATTACTAAAATTCAATCTCCTGAAATATTATTGAAGTAATAAATTCTGTACTTTTTGATCACCTTCCAATGTTTTCCTGTGGCGATATACATTATGCAGCTTTTGCTCTTAATTTGCTTGGAATTTGGAACGGATTACTGGTGGGACAGCATTTTTTGCATGAGTTTTTGGAAGACCACTTTTCTAATTATTTAGAAGAGATTCCCTTACAGCAGTGGATTGAACTGTGGTTCCAACTCGATGGATGGTTGGCTCATTACAGCAGAGCTGTTCGAGCTTGGCTCAACAGAAATTATCCACAACAATGGAATGTACGTGGAGGAATAGTACCTTGGCCTCGCCAAACTGCTGGTATGACATCCATGGATTTCTTCGTATGGGGAACCTTGAAGCAGGAAGCTTATTCGGTGTCAATCAACTCTAGAACAACATTTAGCTGCAATTTATCAAGGCAGGGCCTGATGTAATGCTTGCATTGCTGCAAGAGGGCAACATTTTGAGCAATATCTACTTTAAATAGATTGTGGCATAATAAAATGTAATTAAATAAGTACAACAATGAAATCTTGCTTTGCAATTTTCTACAAATTGACGTAAAAACGAGCAAATCTCTAAATTACTTTTTTTTCTTAGTTTTCGGTCCCCTACACGCTCCTGAGGTTTTGCCATTCAAATTCGGGATACCCTGTATTACAAGGAAGAAATAAAGGCATTGAACTAACTCCGTTTAGAGTGGTGGTTTTAGAAATTAAAACATTTGCCTAACCTGGCCATTATTTTTGGTTGCTTGCTACAAAATGATGAATGTGCTTAGATTGACGGACTTTTTATTAAATGAGAGCATTTTTTTTTTTTTTTTTTTTTGTACTTAAAGTATTTATAACATGGAAGAAACCAGTTAAATCATAGAAACGTTCAGTATAAACCAATTTAAATATTAATGTTCTTCAGGTCAGGCTAAGCTAAAAAGAGCTATTACCATGAAATTAAAGAAAACTTATCTATACAATAGTTTGTGCATTTAAGAAATATTACAGTAAGTGCTCCTAAAACAAATAAATGAACATGTAATAATTTTACCAATTACTGACAATAACAGAAGTAATCTACTAAAACTATATTACCAAAACAAGCCATAATTAGGTATCAAGCATTATTAACACAGCCATACACGAAAAGAGAAATTCTGGCCTAGAGAGCGAACCATGTTTACTATGGCACCTCTTGGTTTTAGCCTATCCACAAAAGACATCATAATTTAGGCTATTTTATACTATAATCTTGCTATTCTAGTTGTTAACCAAAATAAACGATTTTTTCTTGTAAAGTACTTTTCAGTGCTCAAAAATAACCTTTTTTGATTCTTCAACCAACTATATATTATCAAGAGGAATTTTTAATACATTGTAAACAGCATTATATTTACTGTAAGGTGGGCTTATTAAACATTTGAACACTCGCCCTCAAAGTTTCATTTGAACATAAAATGCTATCCTTATAATATCATTTGAAATGCCTATTTTTTGCGTCTTATTGATTTTAAAATGTCGACATTTCTCACCTCCACCACTGGATTTCGTCATTCTATTGGATCGACGTCATAAGCGTTGTTTCCTTCCTATAAGCTTCTAAGCTGTCTAATGTGGTAACAGAATTTTTGTTTGCCTGCCTTTGCTATAAATGTCTGTGTAATGAATGCTGTCTGCTGGAGTTATAGTGATGGCTGGAGATTTAAATATTTATCCTTTGTATGGAGGCTGTTCCTTGAGATAGGGCTGGCTGTGTTGGTGTTCGTCTTTCCTTGTGTGTTCTCCCTGTGTTGGTGTTCGTCTTTCCTTGTGTGTTCTCGCTGTGTTGGAGTTCGTCTTTCCTTGTGTGTTCTCCCTGTGTTGGTGTTCGTATCTCTTTGTGTGTTCTGTCCTTTTTTAAACAATACGCTTACGTTTTGCCTACTTAGCGTCTGCGCTTGTAGTGAAATAACTCAAATTCTTTTTTAGCGCGGTTACTCCCTATCTCCATAGGGAGAACCCGCTTATGAGGTTGACCTCATGACGCAATCCGGAAGTGCCGACTAGAAACTTTCACGTTTCAGACCCTATAGATCACGAAAATATAGGTGGCCCAAATTTGTATATGTATATATATATATATATATACAAATTTATATATATGCTTGTCTGTTCGCGCTCTAGCAAGCTCAAAAATGGTCCGATTTTAACGGAATTTGGCATAAAAATCTGTCGTCTAATTTGAAAGGTCAAGTTCGTTAACAAGCAGAATCCGCCCACTATAAGATAGTGTTAGGGGCGAAATTCGCGCAAAAAAAATCGTAACGCTTACGTTTTTGAGTTTATATGCTTGCAGGTACTTGTTTTATAGGTTTCTTAACATAAGAAAACGAATGAAACCATTAATAAGGCGATATATGCAACCGTTCCTGAGAAAAGTGGAATCAATGTTTTTGTAAGTCATTATATTTTTGTGAGTACTTAGAATCGCGGAATTCAATTGAAATATTTTCTACAACTTGGAAATTAATCCCAACTAAGATGTTTAAATTTTGGTTATATTTGGAGTTAAGTAAGTATGCGAAAAAAATTATTTTATTAATAGACATGAAAAGTTTTCGGATCTTCATACATTTTTCGTAAATATCTCGTTAACGGTTGGGAAATCGTGCTAAGTGGAAGGTGACCATTCGAATGCTTACTAAATTCTCTACAAAAAAGGTTTTGAAGCAATATTTGATGGGGCAACGTCAATCAGAGATATAAGCACTTAAAACTTAAAAAGTGTTTGTTTTGTTGTTTTGAAAGGGTTTTTCTCTTTGTTTATCTCACTTTTTAATTGGTTGTTTCTTGTTTTAAATTGCATTTATCAGTAAAATTAGTATAGTAGTTAAATAAGCTAAGAAACGGTGATAATAAGTTTGGAGTGGCTGTAGTAATCAAGATGGCAGTGGCTAATCATGATGACGTAGGTTGTTTTGAATTCTCCTGTCTATATAACCTTCCTCATAGCCTCTAGCTGAAGTTACCGTTATTTCTTATTTTGTAGAAAGATTTAACCCACGACAGAATGGAATTTTATTCGCCATGAAGCTTATATTTACAGTTGATTATAACAATAAAACGAATTTGCTAGTAAAACAAGATACTTAAAATGACAACGAATTTTTGGTTGCTTAGAATAGAGCCTTCTCAGCAGTAGTCAAAGAGTAAGTACGTTTTCCGTACATAATTGTATTGACTTATACAGATTAAGAATTATCCGTTTCTGTGTAAGTTGGCTACTGTCAGTTTCCTGTGATTTGTGATGCTAATTTATTCCATTTCTTAGAGATGCACGTAACCGCGCTAAGATGATGCAGTTCCTGCGAGTCGGACTTTTTTTGGTTATTTTTGGTACATCGTTAGTATGTTTAATTATTTGAAGAAATGTTTTGAAAATTCCTTCATTCTTTTGACTTCAACCACTAATTCCCTGAAAAAAAATAACGTAAAATGGTCGAGTATTAGTGTACACATAAAAATAATTCAAATAATAACAAATGTTTTTGGAGTTCAGTAACCCATAATGGATAATCTTAATGAACGGTAGATCCGTGGGCTTATATAAAGGGGAAGGCTGCAGCCCCCCCCCGAAATTTGGATTTAATCTGTAAAAATATGTCATAGAAGCCTTTAAAATAAATTAAATAAGATCACTTAGTTCAGAAATAATAATTTTTTATGGATGTAATAGCGTGTTTTATTTGGCTAACTATTCTAAGTTGTAGATTGTTAGTACTCCAGACCCCCCAAATGCTACCAGCCCCCCCCCTCGAAATTCTCCCCCCCCCCCCAATTATTTTCGAAAGAAGTTCAGATCTACCGTATATAGAAAATAATTGTGGGGGGGGGAGAATTTCGAGGGGGTGGGCTGGGATCATTTGGGGGTTTGGAGTACTAACAATCTACAACTTGGAATAGTTAGCCAAATAAAACGCTATTGCATCCATAAAAAATTATTATTTCTGAACTAAGTGATCTATAATTTATTCTTGGTATTTTCTAAATCTGTGTAAGTAATTTCTTGGACCGTGACCGGTTAGTATTTGTGTGAATTTATAATTTATTCTTGGTATTTTCTGTACGTCCTCTATAGTACGTATGTAATCGTATAGGTGTCGCCCTTTGGTTGTCAGTGTCCAACGTTGGTTCCATTGTCTATTTGTTTCCTGTCTTAGTATGTGTATTCTCAGGAGTTTTTTTGTACGCAACGGACTCATCATTAGCTATGGGCGTATATAAGGGGGGTCTGCAGCCCCCCTCCGATTTAATCTGTAAAAATATACAATAAAAACCTTAAAAATAAATTAAATAAGATCACTTAGTTCAGAAATAAATAATTTTTTGGGGGTGTAATAGCGTTTTAGTTGGCTAACTATTCCATGTTCCTCCCCCCTGAAATTATTTTCTATATACACCGATGGCATTAGCTGCTGAATTTGCTTCTTCGGCTGCTTTATTTATTTCCAAAATTATCCTGATGGGCTCTAACCCATTACAAATTTTATATTTATGTTTTTTCCGAAGCTTTTGATGAGTTTCCGCCTAATTGTTTCAGTAAATGTGTCGTGTTTGTCTACATTTTTAAGTGTGTTTAATGTAATGTAATGTTTCTACTAAGAAAATAAATGTTTCTACTAAGGCACATGCGGCTGGGCTGGAACGCCTGATTTTAGCCAGTCTAGTTCGAGCATTCATCACGAGTGGAGTGCAAGTTTTAATAATATTAAAAAAGTCCGTCACGCAGGGGCTGCATAACTAAGCACTTTCCTCAGAATTTGGGTAGTGTAGACTGCTTTCCAGAACAATTTGCTTAAAATATCCTACATAAATAAAATAAAAACCTGAATAGTTCTCTTTTAAATTTGTAATGAGTAACTGATCAATTATTAATTTGCTTCCAGAGTTATGTTTACACATGGTACCTACTAAACTATGTAATAAATACAAAAAACCTCATATTATCGTATTTTGATCTAACGCAGGAACAGGATACAGTCACTCTAGTGGTAGAAAGTGCTCCTTGCGGCGGCTTTGTGAACCTACGTTTGGCGGGCTTTTCTATTGACATATATTACAAATTAAACCCCCGCTTTACGATTGACCGATTCAGCTCATTTTTACAACACTTCTTTCTCATGAGTTACCCATGACGTATACCGCGTTTCGTTACAATACAGCAGAAATTACGACCGGTATGAGTATATTAGGAATTTGGGTCCGGAGTAAACCCCCCCTTCTAATGAACCGATTTAGTTTATTTTTACAACACACATTTAACTGTAGATTACCACTACGAATACCGAGTTTCGTCGAAATATACCAAAAATCACGGCTGGTAGTGGCGAATTGGTATTGTGGTTCCGGAGTAAACCCCCCCTCCTAATGAACCTATTTAGTTTATTTTTAAAACACATATTTACCTGTGGATTACCACTACGAATACTGAGTTTCGTCGAAATATACCATAAATCACGGCTGGTAGTGGCGAATGGGTATTGTGGGTCCGGAGTAAACCCCCCCTTCTAATGAACCGATTTAGTTTATTTTTATATCTCACTTTTCTCTCTATATTACCACTACGAATACCAAGTTTCGTTGAAATATAACAAATATTACGGCTGACATAGTCAAATTAGTGTTTTGGGTTCGGGGTAAATCCCCCCTTCCGGTGGACCGACTTTGGTGGTTAACGAACTCGTTCAATCGTTTGCTAATTCAATGCTATATACCAAGTTTCGTGACGAAAAAACAAAAACTCTGGCCGCTATCGTGTTAACAGACACATATATATATATATATATATATATATATATATATATATATATATATATATATGCATATATATATATATATATATATATGCATATATATATATATATATATATATATATATATATATATATATATATATAGATATATAGATATATATAAATTTTAACGGGGGTCATTTTCGGTGTCTACTAGGTAGGATCGATAAAGATTTGAAGAAATTTTTCAAAAATTCCGTCATGAGTCCAACCTCAATAGCTACTTTCCTTCGGAGGAAAGTGCTAACAGTGGGTAACCTCCAGGATGTCTCACATACCTGTCACCTGGGGCCCCCCTGCTTTAAATCATTTCCATTTTGGTAATGAGCACAGGCTAGTGGCAACACTGAGTGTGTAACCTCTCTTCTCTAGTCTGTTCCTTTCTGAGTTCTATTCCGCATTAGTGCTTTATTGTGTTCCCCAAAAGACATTGTATATAAACTGGTTAATATTGCTCAATATCAGTTACCATATCATTTTGTGTACCATCAGAAGACATTATAATATATTTTACTTTCTATTTCTTTCATTTGCTATTTTTGCACAACCTCCTGTTAAAATATGTACCATTTTAAATATGCAATATTAAAAATGGTACATATTATTATTTCCTCAAATAATAAGGTTTTTCAAATAAATAAGTCACCGCTTCTAGCTGAATTCTCTAATTGGGCGTTTTCTCTAATCCTTTTCTTGCAAATGACCCAAAATATATATAAATTCTCTCAAATTCAAAGAGTCCTAAAATTTGAGAGAATTTGTATATACATTTATGCATACACGCAAATTTGAATCACACTTATTTTCGTGATCAATGGGTTTCCACCCTATGGACGGAGGAAAGAAACGCGCTAAAAAGCCATAAAAGATTTTCTGGTTAGAATAAATTTCAAAGCATTCGAAATTTTCGGCCGAACTCTTTATGTTGCGTTAAGATCTGCTATCGGATAGAATACATCTGTTTTCCTGCTTAAGTCCTTTGTATGTTTCACGGACCGAGGATTGCCTAAGGAATTAGAAGGATAGAATTTCTATTCATTTTCCGCCAATTTCCTTCTTTCGCCTTCAGTTCTCGTGCCTTTATGCGGGTTCAATTCAGCGAGGCAATTCTCCTATACCTGGAAACAAGCCAGGCTTTTTGTCGCAAATATGAGCATAGATTTCTCGCTTCGACAAACAGTTCTAACAATATGAAGAATACGAAGAGGACTTCAGCTAGATTTAACATTGTATTAGAAAATAATTTGTTGGGGTTTTCTCTAGGTAAATCCTAGATTTGTTCTCGTGCATAAAGGCACTAAGAGGGAGATTCTTATCAAACACTGAAGAATTCTATACTTTTATTGGTACAATAGACTATGACGATATTTATGAAATAAGCTGTAATATTTCATTATTTTATGCATTTAATTTTATTTATCTATTTATTTTAAGCTACAAATTATGTCTGGATTTCTTTTCTACTAGTATTCGTTATCTATAATTTATTTTTGCAAACTTTTATATTTTTATTTTTTTCTATTGCATTCATTATTTTTTTTTATTTTTTTTTACGGCGCTTCTAAGTCTAGGCCATTAGCGCCGACATCCAGGGTGCAGTGAGGAATATTCCCAACGAGCCGTGGGATGAGAAAATTCCTGCCGACGGTAGGAATCGAACTAACCATCTCCCGCTTATGAATCATAGGCGCTAGCTTTTTGGTATTATTTATCTTAATTTTATTCCCATACCTTTAACCACATTCACTGTTGATTTTTTTAATTATGTTAATTTTAACCATTCCATGTTACACAAATATCTAAAATACATTTAGTATTTATAAAGAGAACATGTAAATTCCCACATTGCGTTGTTACACCTAATGTGGAAAAATAAAAAAACTGGGACATCTTGGCGCGGCTCCGTTCATATGCCTAGTGTAATTTTGAAGAAATGGAATAAAAGCAGTTATTACTTTGTTTAGATCAATCGTGAAACACCTATTTCATTGAAATCTCAAAGAAAAGCAAGATTGTCGGCAAAACCCATGAAAAAATATCCTAAGGGGAAATTACTCCTTCCGCCGTCCTAACAACGTTCTCTCTTGGAAGACACTATTACAAATATGTTTCTAATTTACTTAAATTTCTTTACTAAAATATTCATTTTAGTGTTAAATGCAATTAAAAATGCTCATGTTACTGTAAAATGCAATTTAAAATACGAAGGTCCTAGAACTTTTCTTGTCTTAATACAATTTTCTTTCGAACACTTAATACCTTAACTCCAAATGTAATCAAAATCTTAAACACATGGGACTTTAGTAAAATAGCTGTCAACTCTACCCCCTACCCTACTAGCCTCGGACGGGAAAAGATTTTGGAAGATCTCTCTATGAGGAGAGAGGGAGGAACCGCGCTAAAAAATGCTAAGTAAAATAATTTGTGCATTCGTTCCAAAACTTGTATAACTATTGTGGAGCCTGTGCATATTGTTAGCCTGTCCGTCTTGTTATATGATTGAAACATATAGTCTTGTGTTTTGTATTATTCAGGGCAGTAGGTCGAAAAATTGAATCGCTGAAAGAGTCAGAACTTTTTAAAATAACTTGAAATAAAGTTCTATAATCAGGATAAGTTTTTACTAACCTTTCCAGTTTATATTTTATTTTTAAATCACGTAAAATATTATGACGAGGCACGACAGCTGAGCCCTCAAGCCTATTCAAACTAGGACTGCCTCATGTATGCAAAAGTTGAAGGAAACTTGCGATATTAAAAAGTTTTTCCTGCTCCCGTCAATCTTTGCCAAGTTCTTCCGAACCTTTGATAAAGTTTCCTTCAATTTTTTCTTTTTCCTGTTTTTCTCTTCGGAATAACAGGTCGAGCTATTTTCCCGATGTGACCTTTAGCTTCAAGCATCCTCTACAAATAAACCTTTCTATATTTTTATCTGTCATATATTCGCCTTTCACTATTTTTGATTTTCTTTCATTTTCTCAGGATTAGACTTTTTTTTCTTTCTTCTTTTTCGGCATCGAAGTTTCTTGGCTGTTAGCGCCGGGATAGCTACAGGTTGCCTCCCATGAATTTGGACGGTCTCCAATCCGAAAGTAAAAGGGCCGCCACACACTATGAGGTAGACCGGACAGGTACACCCGTCCAGTGCACCTGTCCGGTCTACCTCATAGTGTGTGGCGGAACTTAACTACCCCCACTCTACCCTTTCCGGCGACCTCACACCTGAAAAACTCACAGGCGAGTAGACCTCATGTGTGTGTGGGGGTTGTCAGGTGTACCTGATGAGGTCTCAGTTTTTTGCAACTCTGATTTGTGTTGATTTGTTTTACCGTTGTGGCCTTTTTATTTATTTATGGAATCAGTTTAAAGTGTAAAATGTCTCATAAAATTAACGAAGTTCTTAGTGACTTCATCGAAATTTATAAAAATGAACCATGTTTATGGAATATAAAAGACGATGATTTTCACAATAGAAATAAAAGGGATGCTGCATATCGCAAATTAGTATACAAACTGCAGAAAATATATCCAAATGCAAACGAGAGTATGGCTAAAAGTAAAATTAATAGTTTTCGATCTAATGTTCGAAAGGAGTAGAGGAAAGTTGTTGTTCAAGATTCTCAAAGTATCTGTTAGTTTTTCGTGTGGAGATATAGCGGCCCTCATTTGTGTATATTTCTTCTTAATGAAAGGAGATACAAGTGACAATAACTCTAAGTAAACTGATTCGTTCATGCGCAGATAATTGCGATAATCTGATGGTTCATCTCTTAATTCGTTCAGCTGATTGATATGGGTGAATTTATTTCTTCTCTGCAACCATTCCTTACACCATTGTTTGCGTTTTTTTTTCGTTTGTTTTTACGTGTCTCAAATATTACTGCAAATAGAGAGAGATAAAGTAGATCATCTCCTGGAGGATCCATATTGAAGACTGACAAACCTGTCAGGTACACCTGAACAGTGTGGGTCACAGGTAGACCGGACAGGTGCACCTCACGGGTGTACCTGTCTGGTCTACCTCATAGTGTGTGGCCGGCCTAAGTCACGAAATCCATTCTTATCAAAAGTTCACCTTCCAACAACATTTCGTCCGCTATAGGAACTGCCGTGCTCAATTGTAGAAGTCAGGAATGTAGATTTTACAATAAGGTACCGTTCTCCCTCTCCTCCAAAGCCCTGAAGAAGGTTTGTAAGTCAAGCCGAAACGTTGGCAGAAATCATACAACACATCGTCCCTGCCACGTCAAATTATCGAATATGCAAAAGCTCGTTTTTCAGATTCGAGACTTTGCTCTTGGGTTGTGGACAAGGAACTGTAATATTAAAACATAGAAGGGCCAACACTGCTGTTTAGAGCGCCTCCAACACTGCTGTTTAGAGCGCCTCCAACACTGCTGTTTAGAGCGCCTCCAACACTGCTGTTTAGAGCGCCTCCAACACTGCTGTTTAGAGCGCCTCCAACACTGCTGTTTAGAGCACCTCCAACACTGATGTTTAGAGCGCCTCCAACACTGCTGTTTAGAGCGCCTCCAACACTGCTGTTTAGAGCGCCTCCAACACTGCTGTTTAGAGCGCCTCCAACACTGCTGTTTAGAGCGCCTCCAACACTGCTGTTTAGAGCACCTCCAGCGCGGCTGTTTAGAGCACCTCCAACGGAAACTTAACAGGCGGCCATGACACAATTTTTGACTTCATAACTTTGTTTAGGCTAGTTAGGAGGTCCCCGCCCGTAGCCTTTGATCCGGGGGAGGGGATGTTAGAAGGTCCCATTTTTCGGGTTTTCTCTTATATCTCAGAAACCATGTGTTCCAGCGACATGACTATTCTATAACAAATGAAAGCTGATTAAATTTTCTACAAGTTCTATTTTATCATTTTTTGGAGATATCTCTAGTTTCCGAGATATTCGCTTTTGAAAGTCTGTAAATTTGGGAAAAAACACTTTTGTCGCACGTTGTTTGCTCTTTTTGATCAAATAAATCTTCAGTGATGCACCCAATAAATAAATACCCGATATAGGGTGTGTGGAGCATTTAGATTCCCTTCAATAGTATATATGATTTTATTAAGTTACTAGCTGAATACCCGTGCTTCGTCACGGCAGATAAGTAGTTATTTTATTGCGTTAAATAAGGTTTCATTAAAATTACGTTACTATACAATTCTGTGCAGTTTATTACAGCACGGTTCCCGTCATACTATATTTTATTCAATGGGCGTTAAAATTTAAAAGTTTATGTTTCCAAAAACTCATATGGTAACACCCAATATATTTACGAGTATTACCAAGGTTATAGGCGAGGAGGCTGTGCAAGGGTTCCGGATATTATTACCTCGCCTGGAAAACCTAAGGATATGCCATACATCACGGTTTGACCGGGACTGTCCCGGTATTTTACAATTGTTTCGGTGTCCCGCCCAGTTTTATCAATGTCCAGGAAAAGGCTGTAAGATGTAAAAAGTAATGAATTCATGTTTATAAGAATCTTTTTTAAATCGGTTACTTTTCTACAATTAACATTTTTACTACTGCTCACAGTGTCAAAGAAATGAGAAGTAATCTAACTGTAAAACGCTGGAACTACCTGCACAGCGCTGCCAGCTGCCAGTCACTACTATTTGGCTGAGAGATTGTTTTAAGAAAATCAAGTAGCAAAAAAAGTTCCGTTCTTATTTTTAAGGTTTGGGTAGACTAACAGTTTAGGATTCCCCCTTCCCGTTAGTTGCTAGGCTTAAAACTCACCACCCATTTTGCTTATAATTTGTACTCTTTTTATCCCCCCCCCCCTGATATGCCCATCCCATATTAATGTCCCGGTTTAACTCTCCAAAAATATGGCAAGCCTATCTGACGGGGACAGGCAGAAAAGAAACGCAATTAAAACTCTATGAGGGACAGTTAATTTCTAGTAATTCAAGGTCTGCCATCATAGTGGAAATTAACCTCAATTAAAAATAATACTATGAAATAGATAATGTAAGGTAACAGCTGTTCTTTATCGTCCTAGCAACGCTTGCTGCCTAGGCTTGCCTTCTCTAACCAACTCAAACTTTAAACCCCCCTAAAAATGCTTAAAAATACTAATTTCAAAAAATCCTTTCTTAGCGAGCGCCTACGTTATATAGGGAGTGTCCATGCGAAATTTCAAAATTTTCTGTCGAGCGGTTTGGGCTGGGCGTTGATAGATGAGTGAGTGAGTGAGTGAGTGAGTGGTATTTGACAAATATATAGTAGATGTATTTTCCTTCAAACGTTAAAACAATTTCAGTCTTCATCGTGAAATCTGAAATCCGGCGACAATTGTGGTCCAGGCAACGAAGAGTTATAGAGGAAAATGTTTGGAACACAATTTTTGCTTCATAACTTTGTTCGGGCTAGTTACGTAGGAGGCCAACATATCAAAAGTTCCCGCCCGTATCCTTTGAGCCGGGGGAGGGGGGGGGGGGGTTAGAAGGTCCCGTTTTTCGGATTTCCGCTTATATCTCGGAAACCATGTGTTCCAGCGACATGACTATTCAATAACAAATGAAAGCTGAATAAATTTTCTACAAGTTCTATTCAATCTAGTTTTTCGAGATATCCGCTCTCAAAAGTCTGTCATTTTTGGGAAAAAACACTTTTTGCTCATTTTGACCGAATAACTTTTCAACGATGAGTCTAAAAATAAATGCTGGTATAAGGTTGTAGAGCATTAAATTCCCTTCAATAATAGATATTACTTTACTATTTTATGTATTTTCCTTGAAACGAAAAAAGGGAAATTAACGAAGATCTAGACAATGGAACACTGATATTGTTTTAATTTGAAGGAAAATACGTAAAATAGTAAAGTAATATAAATAATTGAAGGGAATTTAATGATCTACAACCCTATAACCAGCATTTATTTTTTAGGCTCATCGTTGAAGAGTAATTTGGTCAAATTTGAAGAAAGAATTTGAATTTTCCCTTAACTGTCATGGCCACAAGGACGCCTACTGTCACAGATTCTATGACTCCATAACCGTTCTATGTTTTAATATTATAATTCGTTGATTGTAGACGATACGGCTTGTGCTTAATTGTCGCAACTCTAACCCCTTTATAATAGGCCTTAATGCCTTAAGGTATGGAATAAGGCCATTTGTCAATATATTACTTCGTCTATTGATTGAACATGTTCGTTCTGTAATTTGCTCCGATTCGTATATTGGATAGTTTGACATGATAGGGACGACTTGACCAGCCCCCGCCCATCGACACATTCCATAGCCCCTTTATAATGCCTTAAGGTATGGAATAAGGCCATTTGTCAATATATTACTTCGTCTATTGATTGAACATGTTCGTTCTGTAATTTGATCCGATTCGTATATTGGATAGTTTGACATGATAGGGACGACTTGACCAGCCCCCGCCCATCGACACATTCCATAGCCCCTTTATAATGCCTTAAGGTATGGAATAAGACCATTTGTCAATATATTACTTCGTCTATTGATTGAACATGTTCGTTCTGTAATTTGCTCCGATTCGCATATTGGATAGATTGACATGATCCAGCCCCCGCCCATCGACACATTCCATGGCGGGAGAAGATAATGAGGTAATTCTGTTATTTATGTTTTTTTTTTTTTTTTTTTTTTTTACGGCGCATCGACGTCTGGGCCATTAGCGCCGACATCCAAGGGGCAGTGAGGTATTTTCTCAACGAACCGTGAGATGAGAAAATTCCTGCCGCCAGTGGGAATCGAACACGCCATCTCCTGCATGAGAATCTAACGCGTTATGCACTAGACCACGGGGAGACACTAATTCTGTTATTATTAGGAAATTATTAGAGACATGGAGGACTGGAGCTAGTATATATTGAGCAGTCCCTTTTAATCTATCTCTTTCCTTTTAGCGCGGTTTTTATTTGTATTTATAAGTTTGTAATAACTAAAGATCTCTTTATACCAATATTTTTTCGGGCTTAGAACAATTTTCTACCTTGTGGTTTGGGATATTTATTGCACCCGATTTTGACTTATTTCACTGCATGAGCCTTCCAGGAAGCGCATACGCGAAGCAGGCAATAACGTAAGCGTAATGTTTGAGAAAGGACAGAACAAACAAAGAGATACGAACACCAACACAGCGAGAACACACAAGGAAAGATGAACACCAGCACAGCCAGCCCTATCTCAAGGAACAGCCTCCATGCTGAGGATAAATATTTAAATCTCCAGCCATCGCTATAACTCCAGCAGACAGCATTCATTACACAGACATTTATAGCAAAGGCAGGCAAACAAAAATCCTGTTACCACATTAGACAGCTTAGAAGCTTACAGGAAGGAAACACCGCTTATGACGTCGATCCAATAGAATGACGAAATCCAGAGGTGGAGGTGAGAAATGTCGACGCTTTAAAGAGTATACGTTTCTAAAGACATTGAAAGCGCTGTTATGGTTTTCCTTTTATGTTCGAATGAGCCATTGACAGCGAATGTTCAAATTAAAAAAAAAGAATTCCCGTAACAGGTCACGAGGGCACTGAGAGGCAGATACTATAGAGGTATCTGATTCATGACCACCCGGCACACTAGGGAGATAGTGTGGTCACTACTATGCTCCGCCTGGTTTTCCCCTTTGCTACTTCGACTGCTTGGATCATTCGCACAAAAGTACAGGGAGGCCGAATTCAACCCATGAACGAAGATACAAATTTTTTATTTTCGAATTTTAAATAAACGATTCAAATTTAAAATATCAAATTTTCAATAAATTCTTTTAAATTTGAATCAACCCTTTTTACTGTAAATTAAATTATCTTAAAAATACATGTGTTGGGAGCTGGTTGGTGAAGGTTTATCAACATGTAGGGAATTTAAAAAAATCGTATTATTTATTGGCTAAATTATGTATCGGGAATGATAACACACATATAAAACTGCCATTTCCTAAAAAAAAAAAAAAAAAAAAAAAAAATAGTATTTGGGTCTAATTCAAAAATTTCTAATCTTTTTTTTTTTTTTACACCCTGCCCTCTAGTATGTGTGTTTGATCTGATGACGACCTGCCCTGGACAGGAGATTTGATGGAAACAGCGCTATCTGGAAGCTGATAGATGAATCCCCATAAATCCCAGAGGACCATCCGCCATTTCATTATGCCCTGGATTAGATACAGGATTAGTTCTTCATGATTTACACCTTTTCAATATCCACATCTCCATGTCCGCAGCACAATTCTACCATTTAACATTATATCATCAATGTAACCCGTATTAACGCCTGTTCTACCCCTCTCCATAGCCAGGGAACTCATTTATAATGTCGATCCGATGACAGGAAAATTCCACGTTTCACGGTATATATTTTTATTTTTATTATTAGGAGATACAATGCACATGGATAGATATACATTTTCTCACAAAAAAAAAAAAAAAATCCAGGCAAGCCAATTAACAATTGGGCGTCTCCTTCACCCTCGTTATTCAGGCTTGGTAACACAACAAGCCTAGTTACTGTAAGACCTAAATAAATGATTAAGATCATCAATACAACATAACAAATAGTAATAATATATATAAATAAAATATAATGATACTTAACAATTATAATCATAAAATAATAACAATAATCAAATTAACAATACCATTAAAATAATATGAAAAATGAACAAATAAATAAAATAAAAGTGGTAGAGCACTGGACTAATAAGTTGGAGGACCTGAGTTCTTTTTTTTTTTCCTTGAAGTTTAAAGGCCAGTCAACCACTATTGGGTCATTTGTGCCTCCTGGTCGGTCTGTTGGTAGTATCGAAAGCGGAAACAGAGCCCGACGGCCAGCGGAAGGCGGACCCAGCCAAGGTCGAGTAGAGGCCCCCGTGCCGGTTCTACCTTAGTGGCCCGCATCTGGTGACTGGCTGCTAGGTCTATGATAGAAGGTGTGCTTGCTGGTGCCAGGGCAACCAAACCTTCACAGACCGCATGGGGGGGGGGGCACGTCCTCAACCCCAACCATGCCCATCGCTCCCGCCGACCCACGCGCCCCGCCCCCGCCCCGAACGCCACCAACAGTTAAAACAAAAATATGTTTAACGAAATTTTGGATAGTTAATGTATTAATAATTTAAAGTTAATCAATTAATAATAGAATGCAGTTCTTTTTTTAAGAGAATAATATTTTTTACGCTAGCTTTAGAAAATTAGTTATTAATTACATAAATATTTAGTTCTACATATATTTAGAGAATATTAAGTGGAAATGTTTATAGGAATTTATTTAAAAAGCCAATACACTTTATAATAATCGTTCATTAGGTAAATGATTTGACTTTATGATAACGTACATCTAAACCCAGCGCTAAATTTTGTTTTTCAAATTGGTTTTATCAAGAAAAGAAAAAAGGTTAGACAGATGGACCGAATTATTGCCTAGTAGCTCTCTAAGATGTATCGGGAGACTCAGTCGAACTCGCTCGTCTTCATATGCCCTACACTCCGTCAGGATATGCTTTACAGCGAGGGACACGCCGCAAACCTCGCACTCCGGAGGCTCCCCCCTCTCCATGAGATAGCCGTGCGTCAGTCTTGTGTGGCCTATCCGTAATCTTGAGAGGATCACTGATTCCCTCCTGTTATCCCGCTCCGAACTAGTCCACTTACTCACTTCATCCTTAATTTCCCTGAGTTTATCTCCCAATTCCATATAAATCCATTCTCTTTGCCAAATCCTTATTGCTTCAGACTTAACTACAGAATTAATGTCACTGAGTGGGATATCTGGTAATTTAAAACCGCTTATAGAAGCGTTTTTTGCGAGCTCATCAAGTACTGAATTTTCTTTAATATCACAATGACCAGGGATCCAGATGAAATGAATTTTGAACATTTTTTTATTTAATTCATAAATACTGTACAAAATGTCAGAAATCATACTATCATGGGTGTAAATATTCTGTAAACTAATTATAGATGATAATGAGCCAGTACAAATAATGACATTAGGATGGCTAGGTGGAATAATATTTAATGCTTTCTAAATTGCCAACAGTTCGGCGGAAAAACTGGAACAATGAGGTGAGAGGGAAAACAAGTATTGTCGTCCTTCGCAGAGGGCGGCAGCTCCCACTCCATTAGCACTTTTCGACCCATCTGTATATATGTACGTGGAAGGAGGCAAACTTGCTTTAATTTTATTTAACTCTGCAGAGTACAAATATGGCGGAGTTTCTTTTTTTATGTATTTAGTAAGTTTTAAGTTAATACGGGGAGGTATAAGAGTCCAAGGCGGAATTTGAAGAGTTGAAGAAATTAAAATCTTTTCGTATTTTAAATTTAATTTTGATAGAAACAATTCAGCTCTAGCGGGGAGGGGTGCTTTATTATAGGCCATGTAATCGTTCTCCCAGTTAGTTTCCAAAATAATGTTATTAAGAGGATGATGAGGTTGAGACTTGACAGTTAGATAATATTTAGTTGTTAGAATTTCTCTCCTGTACTTGAGAGGCAGTTCTCCGGCATCTACTAGCAGACTTGGGGCTGGACTGGAGCGAAAGGCCCCCGTAGCTATTCTTATCCCAGAATGGTGTACGGGATCAAGCATCTGAAGAATACGAGGGCTCGCTGACCCATACGCCATACATCCATAATCCAGCTTAGATCTGATCAGTGACCGGTATAGCATCAACATACTTGTTCGATCACCTCCCCAGTGAGTGTTACTCAGTAATCTAAGCAGGTTTAGGGATCTATTATAATTATTCTTGAGGGCTTTAATATGAGGCAACCAAGTGAGATGTTTATCTATAGTTAACCCTAAATATTTTATGGAGTTAGCTGTTTCTAAAACTATTCCATCCAATTTGAGGTCTCTCATAGTATTCGGTGTTCGTTTATTAAAGAGAATATTTTTAGATTTTTGTGCTGATATTTTGAACCCATGATTTTTCATCCACAGATTGATTTTGTTTAGAGCCTCCTGCATACATTCATAAAGGTTATCTATATTTTCACCTACGGAATAAATTATTACGTCGTCGGCAAATAACATAATTTGTATCTCCCTAGAAATTTCTCTTCTTAACCCATGCATGGCTAACAAAAATAATTTTGCACTGGAGACACCCCCCTGTATAACACCGTTTTCCTGACTAAACTCATCAGAGTATATTGAGCCAATCCTAACCTGAAAAGTCCTTGAATTGAGGAAGTTCTCGAAAAACTTTAACATATTCCCGTCTATCCCACATTCATTTAAAGTATTTAAAACTGATCTTCTCCATACTCTATCAAATGCGCACTCAATGTCAATAAGAACTGCCAATAATTTCTTTTTTTCGCGGAATGCCTTTATGACAGCAGTTCGATGGCTACGAGATTGTCCCGCGTACTACGACCCTTCCGGAATCCACTCTGCCATTCATCTATTATACCTTCTTTTTCAAGATACCATTCTAAGCGGTTCATAACTAATTTCTCCAGCAATTTACTAAGAGAGCAGGTCAGCGAAATAGGTCTATAGCTGGTTACTTCGTGGGAAGGTTTATCTTTTTTTGGAATAGGGACAATAACAGCTTTTCTCCACAAGTCTGGAAATAAACCTGATTTGTATATTTCATTTAGAATTTTGAGTAAAAATGATTTATTGTTAGGACTTAAATTTGTATACATTGAAATACATATGTTGTCGGGTCCAGGAGAAGTGTCTTTTCTATATTTGAGTGCTATTTCAAATTCATGGAAGGTGAATGGGATATTAAGGATATTTAGAGGGTTAGAGGAAATATGTAGTGGTGTAGTTTCGATGGTACGTTTATGTTTTAAGAATTCTGGGGTATAATTTGAATTGGAAGAATTATTGTGGAAATGATTAGCAAAAACATTTGCCATTTCGAGTGGATCAGTTGTTATTTTATTTGTAGTTTTAATTATAGACGGGATTGAAGAGGATTTATAACCCATAACCATTCCAAACTTCTTTAGAAGTAGTGTTGATGTTTATTTTGGAAATGAAATTTTGCCAGGATGTCTTTTTTGCTGTCTTTATAGTGTATCTGGCATGCTTTCTAGCTTCTTCGTATTTCTCTAAACTTTCTGAAGAAGGGTTAGACTTAAATTTTTTTAAAGCGTTTTTTCTTTTTTTCACTGCAGCATCACAATCGTTGTTCCACCAGGGAACGCCTACATTTTTTGGGGTTGACTTTGTTTTAGGAATGGATTCCGAGGCTGCCTCAAGGATTATATTGTTAATATTTTTAATAATATCATTAATATTCATTGTTAAATCAGTTTCTGAAATTTGTGCTAAATTTTCAAATTTAAGCCAATCAGCTTCATTTAGTTTCCATCTCTCCAGTTTGGTAGCTAAGGAATGTTTCTGACTACAATTTATTGTTATTGGAAGATGGTCGCTTCCATAAGAGTCCTCAAGGACCTGCCACGTTAGTCTAGGTGCTATGCTTGGCGCGGCAAGACTTAGGTCTATGGAAGATAAATTCCTAGTACGTGTGCAAATGTAAGTGGGGGATAAATCGTTTAAAATTATTAAATTGTTTTCATTTATGAATTGTTCAACAATTTTTCCTCTAGAGTCAGTGTTGGCATTACTCCACCAACTAGAATGGGAATTAAAATCACCAAGAATTAGAACAGGTCCAGAAAGTTGTTTGAAAACATTTTTTAGGTCTTCGATTGTAAATGGATTTCCTGGGGGAAGGTAAATATTACATAAGGTAAAGCTAAAAGGCCGAAAAACTTTAATAGCTATAATTTGGAGGTCTGAAACTATTGGAATAGGTAGGACTGGTAAATTTTCTTGAACGAGAATCCCTACGCCCCCGCAGGCTCGGCAGCCATGGGTGAAGTCTTTACGGAAGATTTAAAATTATTTAAATGAAAACTATTAGTGGGTTTTCCTGTATACATATAATAGAAGCATTTGTATCTTTAATTAGACATTGTAAATCTGGCTTATGTAACAAGATTCCGTTTATATTAAACTGAACAATAAATGATGAATTGGAATTTGTGTTCATTTGTGATAAAAAATAAAAATGAGATACCTTATATGGAACTAACACTGCTAATAATATAAAAATGTATTTATTTTAATAATAAATTACAATAATAATAATAATTACCAGTGTAATTAAGTCTAATGATTTATTTAAGTTATATTCTTTTTACGATTTCTTGTTTTTGGAGGCAGGAAGGGCTCGCTATTATTTATATCTGAAATGGGGTCTGCTTTAGATGGAGAGGATGGTTGCGAAAAAGGTTTTTCTTTTGTAATATTTTTTAAATCATTTGGCATTTTAATTTTTTCGCAATTTTTTTCTTTTACTAAATCTACGACTGATTTTTCTGAATGTATTTGATGTGATGTTGGAGGTGCTTGACACTGTTTATTAGTGGTTTCTTTTTTTGAAATATTTTGCTCGCTCGACTCATGATTTTCTTTTTTATCAGATATTATAGTATTAAATTTATCGGAGTTAGAAACAGTATGATTTAACTCAAGAGTACCAATTTTGCAGACCAGAGCATTAACTACCTCCGTTAGATTTTTAACTTGTTCTGAGAGAGATTCGAACTGATTTTTACTTGCAGTCGCGTGAGAGTCGGTTATATTTGGTGGACTGTTATTAGGAATACGTCTATTATTTAGTATTTGTTCGGCTTGTTTATAGGTCACTCGGTCTTCATTTCTAATTTTTTCGATATATTTTTCCTTTTTGTAAACAGGACAATTTCTTGACCAAGCAGGGTGGCTTGTATCCCCACAGTTTACACATTTCAAAGTTTCACAGACAAAATTTTTATCGTGTGATGGATTTCCACATTTTCCACATATTTTACTCTCACATCTACTAGCAAAGTGACGATACTTATAACAATTGAAACATTGAATTGGCGAGGGTTCAAAAGGCCCCTTTTAGGGGTATGATTCTCGCTTGGGACCTGAGTTCAAATCCCGAGCAAGCACTAAAGATCTCTTCTTTTAGTGTCTTCGTTCATGGGTTGAATTCGGCCTCCTAGACCGTCCCTAGGCCAACCCAGCCCTTAATAAATTTATCAATGGGTACCTTGGGTGCTAATGACTTTAGCAGTCGAAGCAGTCTAGGAGAAAATCAGGCGGCCGGAGCGTAGTACTGACCATACTATCTCCCTAGTGTGCCGAATGGTCATGAATCAGATACCTCTATAGTATCTGCCCATCAGGGCCCTCGTGGCCTGTTACGGGACTAATTTATATATATACACAAACACATACCCCTATGTACCATAGGGTTTTAGGTCGTGGAAACGTGCTCATCAGCGTTGTTAATTTACGCCAGACTCCTTAAATATTTACCTAAAATAACCTGTATTCACAGGGTCCCCCCAAAAAAACATCCAAATTTCGAGAATAGATTTTTTGCGCTTTTCCCGGAATCGATGCAAAAACAAGATATACGCCAAGGGACTTTTTTTCTTTATTTTTTCATCCTGCGTCGGTTTCCGGGATTTTTCCGTTTCTTTTTGGGACTCCATATATATATATATATATATATATATATATATATATATATATATATATATATATATACACAAAATAAGCATAATTAGTCTTATATTATTATATAGTTATACGAAGTGTGTAAACTAAGTCAAGAGACTGTTGACGTAGTGCGTATTTGAACTAGCTCGAATCATTTTCCTCCGAAGGAAAGTAGCTATTGAGGTTGCACTCATGACAGAATTTTTGAAAAATTTCTTCGAATCTTTATCGATCCTACCTAGTAGACACCAAAAATGACCCCAGTTAAAATTTATATATATATATATATATATATATATATATACTAGCTGACCCGGCAAACGTTGTTTTGCCATATAAATAATTTCCTAGTAATTTCTAGTGTAGACAAAAAATAGCTTACTTATTGTAAGTATGTATGTATGTTAGAATGTGTATATTGTATGTATGTAAGAATGTGATATATGCGTGAAATAAGCATGGAGCGCTGTGAACGATGAGGGAATATAAAAATAACAAAAGGCAAACATTATTTTTAAGTTAAAATAATTTATTCCTTAAAATTATATATCATTAATTAAACAATTACGACAGTAACACTATTAAACAATATCAATCTCTCAACCAATATTTCCATTGACATTTCAACATAAAGATTCATAATGATTGATTTTTTGTAAACTATGAAAATCTTAATTGTTTAATTACATTTTTTTAATAAAATTAAATTAAAATTAGATTTTTATAAGATCAACAACATTTTCGATATAAATAAAAAAAAGTATACTTACAACACAAAATCCGTTGTTATTGGAAGCTCGTGTCACGTGTTGAGTACTTTTGAGGTTATAAAATCACTTGATTAACTAATCGTGCAAAATACACTCAAAATTGATAATTTAATTATTATTGATAAAATAGGAATGATTAAAAGTTAATATGAGAGTTACACTGAGATAGCAAAATAATAATTGCCAACGTTACTACTACACTTGATGCATAAACAATAATGATGGCCGACAACTGTGTAGGGAGTGAGAAAGAAAGGAGACCGGCTTCGTTCTCATCCCTACTCCGTGCTGTTTACTGGGTCAGAAGTGACTAAAATGGATATTAAAAAATAAGGGTTGATCGTAGAAGGGTGAAAATTGAGGATTGTATGTATTTTTGTATGTTGTATCATAAAAAAATAGAAATTAAAAATTTTGTCTAAAAAATAAAAAAAAAAATTTAGGGGTGGACTACCCCTAACATTTAGGGGGATGAAAAATAGATGTTGGCCGATTCTCATAGATACCGGATAAGCACAAAAAATGTCATCAAAATCGGTCAAGCCGTTTCGGAGGAGTATGGCAACGAAAACTGTGACACGAGAATTTTATATATTAGATATATATGTCTGTTAACACGATAGCGGCCAGAGTTTTTGTTTTTTCTTCACGAAACCTGGTATATAACGTTCAATTAGCAAACGATTGAACGAGTTCGTTAACCACCAAAATCAGTCCACCGGAAGGGGGGGGGGTTTACCCCGGACCCAAAACACTAATTTGACCATGCCAGCCGTAGTGTTTGTTATATTTCAACGAAACTCGGTATTCGTTATGTTGATCTAAAGAGAGAAATACGTTGTAAAAATAAACTAAATCGGTTCATTAGGAGGGGGGGGGGAGGAGGTTTACCCCGGACCCACATTACCTATTTGCCACTACCAGCCGTAATTTGTGTTATATTTCAACGAAACTTGGTATTCGTGGTGGCAATCAACAGAGAAAAATGGGTTGTAAAAATAAACTAATTCGGTTTATTTGGAGGGGGGGGGGGGTTTACTCCGGACCTAAAGTACTAATATACTCATACCGGTCGTAATTTCTGCTGTATTGTAACTTCATGAGAAAGAAGTGTTGTAAAAATGAAGTAAATCGGTCCATTGGAAAGGAGCCTTTGAATTAGCCCGCCAGACATAGGTTCCCAAAGCCGCCGCGAGGAGCGCTATCTCCCACTAGGGGGACTGTATCCTGTTCCTGCGTCTGATCAAAAGACGGAAAATGAAGTTTTTGTGTATATATTAATTAGTACCGTATGTATTAACATAACTCTGAAAGCAAATTATTTACAAAATTAATAATTGAACAGTTCTCATAAGAAATGTAAATGTGCAGAACTATTCATGTTTTTATTTTATTTATATAGGTTATTTACAGCAAATTATTCAGTTCTACACTACAAAAATTCTGAGGAAAGTGCTTAGTTATGCAGCTCCTGCGTGACACGGACTTTTTTTTGCAGTGAAACGGTCTTTTCTATTATGTTCCAGCATCCGAATATCTTTATTTTAAATGGAGTTTCCGGCTTTTGGTGATTATAATTACCTACATATATATGTGTATATATATATATAATTACTAGCTGAATACCCATGCTTCGTCGCGACTGATAAGTCGTTATTTTATTGCGTTAAATAATGTATCATCAAAATTTACGCTACCAGTGTCAAGAAAACAGATAACGTCGAGATAAACCGGTATCTATAGGTTACCAGTACAGGTTAAAATTCGATGTCAATAATACATGTACGTTAAGATATAAAAATGTATGTTTCCAAGATGTCATTTGGATACACCCATTAAATTTGGGAGCATTACCAAGAAGTGTTCTGACTGGGGATGCTGATGGGTGAGGAGGCTGTGCAAGGGTTCGGGATATTATTACCTCGAATTAGACATGCGCGCCGCGCCGGCGCCGCTACGCCACGCCGGGTTTTGAGTGGCGCGCCGCCGCCGAGCCTAGTCAGTCGGCGCGCCGATTTCGTTGGCAATACTGGACGAAAGGGTATAGCGGGTGGGTTAGGGTAGGAAAACAGCGAGTGTACTGCGTGGTGACCTGCCGCCATTTTTGGCCTACCTTCTCTTCGAGTAAACGCTTGTGTGTTGTGCTATTTGATTGGAAAAAGCGGAAAATAAAATAATTTTAGGTATATAAAAATGGCATTTAATTAAAAAAATAAATCCAGCTTTTGTGGGAGATATTTTGAAAACCTCGCAATTGAAGAGAAAAACAAAAGTCTGACTCGCAGGAACTGTGTCATCTTAGCGCGGTTCCGTTCATATCCCTAGCGTCATTAGCTAAGTAGTAGAAGCAGTTGTTGGTAGGTTCAGATCTTTCGTGAAAAATTTAAAATGAATCTCAAAGAGAATAAAGATTTAAGGCTCCAAAACAGGAAACTGATAGTATTCTAAGCGGAAATGACTCCCCCTACCTTCTCAAGGTTTGCCAAGGGAAACACTATTACCAATACGTTTCTCATTTTCATACCTTATTTTATTGAAATATTAATTTTACTATTAAATGCGATTGAAAAAATAATAACCAATTCAAACGTTTGGTAAATGACAAAACCCTGTTGAAAAAAAAGTCCGATTCGCAGGAACTGCGTCATCTTAGCGCGGTTCCGTTCTTATCTCTAGTGTTTATGAAGGCATAGAATAGAAACAGTTATTACTTTGTTTAGATCAATAGCGAAACACCTATCCAAATGAAATCTCAAACAAACCAGTCTTGAAAGGTCTTTATTTACAATCTTACCTGTATGGGTCAGCTATCCCATAAGTCGGGCAGAAAGGCCTCCGCTCAGAGGCATTTGGAAAGCCTTGGGATCTCTCTCTTTGAACGCTACATTTTTAACAATAAATTGATCTTCTTATTTTACTTAATCTGTTTTATTGTCAAATACATTATCTGACTATAAGCAATTTAAAAATAACAAGGAATAAAACAGACGAAAAGAACAGTTCGAATAAGCGAAGTCAATTACTTTAAAGTTTTAAGCGCTTATTTCTCCGATTGACATCGCCTAATCAAAACTTTCATCAGAACCATTTTTGTAGAGCATTTAGTGAGCTTTCTAATGGCCATCTTCCGTTTCCCAAGATTCTCAACCTTTTTCGAGATATTAAGGAAAGTTGGGGGGTAAATGGGCGGGCTAAAGGGTTGCTGGAGCGGACGTGTGGATACGGGAGCCGTCCGACTTCTTATAGGAGCTCTGCTAAGCTATAGTGCCCTATTCCACTGCTTAGCATCTCCTAGTATACCTGATTCCCGTCAACGCCTACTGCTGATCTCCCCGTGGTACCCCCTGGGCAACGTACTTATGGTGAACCCATAAGGACGGCGGACAGCAGAGGCGGGGATCCGCGATGAGGCAGGGACTCCTCCCCTGCTGAGCGGATCCTCTCCTTCGGGAGGAACTGTGCCGGTCTGCCGGCCTAGGTGGCAGTCCCACCAGCAGACTCGGTGGCGAGGATTAGGGGTCTGAGTCACCTAAACAATCGTACCTACAAGCTCAATAAGGAACACAGCCGGATTGCCCCTAACGGATAATCCAGAGGGAATGCAGGACCCTCTGGACGACAAACGCATGAACAAGGAACCCCCAACGCCTCACGATATCATACCGTCAGCATCCCTCGTGGAAGCTACTGGTAGTTGTGTTTATAAAACTGGTGCGGATCAAAACATAACTTGCCCGAACCAGGAGTTGAAACAAGAAAACCTGAGTTCTCGGTATACTTTGGCTCCGTATAGTACGCCGTCAAGGTCTCCTGAGAAAAAGAAGGTGAAAAGAGGAAAGAGAAGACTCCTAGAAGAACCTGGCACGATAGCTCACAAATTTGCGAAGTACATTATTATAAGCAGACAGGATGACCAAACCTTCACCAAGGTGTCTCCATTCTTGCTTAATAAAATTATACTGCAAGAACTGGGAAATGTAGCCGGAATCAGTAAAATGGCTAATGGTTCGTTACTGATAGAAGCAGCGACGCAGGCTCAATCAGAAAAAATATTAACGATTAAAACTCTGGGAGTATTTGGAGTTAAAGCAGAATTGCACAAAACTTTGAATACTTCCCGGGGTATGATTACCTGTTTTGATTTTGAGCACTCTAAAGACGAAGAAATATTAGAAGGTTTAAGGGATCAGGGTGTCGTTGCCGTACGCAGATTTTTCCGCAAGGAAAGGTCAACGAATGGCAACGATGAAATCCTGAAATTTACTGGGAGTGTCATGTTAACATTCGACCGACCAGAGATCCCGACAAGCATAAAGGCCGCGTTTTACAAATTAAAAGTCCGACCTTATATTCCAGCTCCTCTGAGGTGTTTTAGGTGCCAAAAGTTTGGCCATTCGGCGGTGAGGTGCAAGTCCGAGCGAGAGATTTGTATTTGTGGGAATCCTACTCATAATCCGGATCCTTGCCCATCTCCCGCTAAATGCCCGAACTGTAATGGCCCTCACAACGCCCGTTCTAAGGAATGTCAAGAATATCAAATAGAGAAGGAAATCCAGAAAATGCGTGCCGAAATTAAAACATTGACATTTAGAGAAGCCAGAGTACTTGCGAAAAGTACATCTTATGCCTGGAGAGGTTCATACTCCAGTGCAGTACAAAATGTGACTAAAACGAAAGGAGCAATTGAAACAAGTATGAAAACTCCAACAGTGAACGAACCTACTTCCCCCATGAACCCTATAACTGAAACATCTGGATCAAATCCACTTCCTCCCCCTATGCCCCGTCCATCCCTTCCTATCCCAGAATCTACCCCTATCCCTTCCTCTTCTACGATTACATCCACCTCAATGGATGTGAATAAAGAATCGGGAAAAGATATTTCCCCTATAGTTAAGACCTCCCCACTACCTCCTTCTTCATTCTTGGAGGCGGGAAGCCTCGAAGGGGTGAAGGACGATGGTGGTGGGCCATTCCGCTTAGTAAAAGACAGGCGAAGGAAACCTGTAGATAAAGAGAAAAAGTCCGACTCGCAGGAACTGCAGCATCTTAGCGCGGTTCCGTTCATGTCCCTAGTGCCATTTGATAAGCTTAGAAAAGAAATAAACTTATTTTTTTTATATATCTCGTGAAAATTTTCAAAATCCTCTCGAACATCTCGAATAAAAGTGATATTAAGGCGTCAGGGACACCGACAGTAGCTAACTTTTACACAGAAGCGGAAATTACAGAATCTGGCTCTCATTCTAAAGCAAAGCTCTATAAATCAATACAAAATATGCCTAATAAAGCCTTTCTAGTGGATACAGAAGCATGGGCGTATATGAGGGGGGGGGGGGTGAGGGGGCTGCAGCCCCTCCCGAAATTTTGAATTGATGATAAAAACTTCTCGTAAAACCCTTAAAAATAAATTAAATAAGATCACTTAGTTCATAAAACATATTTTATTTTACGTGTAATAGCGTTTTAGTTGCCTAAAACTATTCCAAGCTCTAAATATTTAGTATTCCATACCCTTGAAATGGTCTCACCCCCCCCCCCCCCGAAATTGTTTTTATATACGCCCATGTACAGAAGGATCAAGAAGAAGTACACAAGATTGAGTAGAATACCCTGCCTAATATAGCCTATATAGAATAATATGCCGAATAAAACCTATCTAGTTAATACACAAGGGCAAATAAAAGTCTTGACGAATAACAAGTCAAGAAAAAAAACTTTATTTAACAAAATAAAACAAAGTTTAGTTGCCCAACTACAATAGAATAATATACCTAATTAAGTCTATGGAGTAGATACAAATGGACCAAAAACAAGTCTTGTGGAATATTGTTTTTTTTTCTAATTAAATACTTTTTATCAATATTTAGTATATAACCTTTGTTGAAAACTATTGATTGCTAATGGTTGAATCGGGTTACAACTAAGTAGTCTTTATGAATATTTAGTATATAACCTTATGTTTGGATCTGAGTTTTTGGGGTGCTCTCCGCCTAGGCTTTGTATTTGTGTCGGCAGATACCTGGGGTATATTTACAGCTCTTGAGGATTAACTCTTAGCAGGTAAATTTCCTGCGGACCTTCGCTCATAGTATCTAACCGTTGTGAAGTTTATTTTTTGGATTTAGGACTTAATATACATATGTAGACTAAATCATAGCAAGAAGTAATCCTCCGTCGTCGGTTCTTAACTATGTAGACTCGCTAATGTTATCCAATCTTAGATACATCGTATTTAAAATCCACAGCAAAAACACGACATTTCATCAGAAGCCCCTGCTGAATAAAACTTATATAGAATAATATGCAAAATAAAGCCTATCTAGTGGATAAAAATAGAGGAAAAAAGCCGTTCGTGGTGGTAGAAAATCTTAAAAGTATACAAAGTTACCAAAACTTTTTTATGTCTGTTAATAAAATATTTTATTCTAACCCTTCCTTATCTCCAAACGCAACCAAAATTTCAACATATTAGTTTTAATGAAAGTAGAAGATGCAGTAAATGTTTCAACTGAATCCCATGATTCTAAGTACCCAAACCAAAAACGGCATTCAAAAATTATTGTTTCAGTTTTCTTGAAAACGGTTAAAGCTATCGCCTTGAAAATGGTTTCATTCGTTTTCCTAGCCCAAGAAGCCTATAAAACGAGTACTTACAAGCTTATGAACTCAAAAACGTAAGCGTTACGATTTTTTTGCGCGAATTTCGCCCCAAACGCCATCTTCCAGTGGGCGGATTTTGCTGGTTAACGAACTTGACCTTTCAAATTGGACGACAGATTTTTGTACCAAATTTCATCAAAATCGGATCATCAGGGAAGCCAGAAATGAGCGAACAGACAAATATATATATATATAAATAAATATATACATATATATATATATATATATACAAATTTGAACCACCGTTATTTTCGGTCTCTAGGGGTTCTGAAACGCGAAATTTTCTTGTCGGCACTTCCAGATTGTTTCATTGTATCAACCTTATAAGCGGGGTTCCTCCCTATGGGGGAGGGAGGAACCGCGCTAAAAGCGTAACACTAGGAAACCTCTTACCGAGTCAGAGCAAAAATAATTTATTATTATCTAAATGCCCCAGCTTAATAGATTCCTTCAGTGGAATATACGAGGTTTTTCCGAGCATAGTGACGAGCTCCGCTTTCTTTTGCGAACTCTCAACCCGCTAGTGGTGGCTCTTCAGGAAACCAAGTTTCCTGATGGAGCAGCCCGGCAGTTGAGTGGTTATAAATGTGTACACAAAGAGCCAAGAACATATCCAGGTGGCCGAAGCCATGGGGGTGTTGCCCTGTATACTATGGAGAATCTGGGAGCACAGCCGATTAACCTAATGACATCATTACAAGCTGTCGCTGTGCGACTGGAGGCTCCTATCGCAGCTACTATCTGCTCACTGTATCTTCCAGATGGAAGAGGATATAATGTAAATGAAATAAAGGATCTTATAACTCAATTACCTCCGCCAATAATATTGCTCGGGGATTTCAATACTCACCATATTTCCTGGGGATCACAAAGGTCCACCTCCTATGGACGCTTACTATATAGCTTACTAGAGGAGATGGACCTTGTGATTGTAAATGATGGTTCACCCACTCACTTCACGGAATCATCAGGAAAACTGGATGCAATCGATCTTTCAGTAGCAAGTCCAATTATCACAACATATCTTCAGTGGAGTGTGCTCGGGGACCTTCACCGGTCCGATCACTTCCCGATATTAATTACACATGCTGGTAGATACAGTGAGCATAGGAAAACCGTAAAATGGAACGTTAAGCTGGCCGACTGGGATAAATACCAAAAATTACTCTGCTTACCGGACTTAGCTGAGTCGCCAGGACATCTACTCGATAAAATAACGGAATCAATAAATAACGCGGCACGACATTCAATACCAGTTACCTCGTCCCACTCAAGGAGACCGCCGGTCCCTTGGTGGGATGAGGATTGCAGGGAGGTTAACAGGGCTAAAAAGAAAGCATTTAACCGCTTTAGACGGCACCCAACCCAAGCAAACCTCATTTCTTTCAAGAAAGCACGAGCACTAGAGAGGAGGCTAAAAATTCAAAAGAAGAGAGACTCCTGGGCCTCTTATGTATCATCTATAACGCGAAATGCATCTCCTTCCGAAGTCTGGAGTAAAATAAGAGCGATAGGAGGTAGGTATTTTAAGAGTCAAGTACCTTTTCTCCTAAATAACGGGGTGCATACCAATGAGCCGCAAATGGTTGCAACGATTTTTGCTGACTATTTCAGGTCCTCATTTGGTTCTTCCAACTACTCGCACGATTTTTTGGAAATAAAAGCGGAAGAAGAATCAGTTCGTCTAGACTTCGGAACGATTGATGACGTTTCGCTGGAGTACAATGCCCCGTTTAAAATTGAGGAGCTCCAAAGGGCGCTCCATGCAGCATCCAGGAGGTCATCTCCTGGATGTGATGGGGTGCAATATGAAATGCTCCTTAACCTCCCTGATATAGCGAAAATAAAACTGCTTGAGTTATTTAATCAACTCTGGACCAGTGCAAAGTACCCCAAGGCATGGAAAGAGGCAATCATCATTCCGGTGATAAAACCCGGTAAAGATCCAAAGTGTCCAGGTAGCTACAGACCTATATCACTGCTTTGCTGTATGGGGAAGCTCCTGGAGGCTATGGTGAATTACCGCCTGGTTCACGAATTGGAGATGAATAACCTTATATCCACTTATCAAGCCGGCTTTAGACAAGGATACACCACCCAGGACCAGCTAATGCTATTGGAGCACACAGTACAAAATGCTTTCTCATCACGCCAACATGTCACTGCAATATTCTTTGATATCAAACAAGCATACGACAGAGTGTGGAGACATGACATTCTCCGTCGACTGCACGGGTGGGGATTCAGAGGTAGGATGCCCCTCTTCCTCAAGAGCTTTCTTGAAGGAAGAACCTTTAAAGTCAGAGTAGGTGGCGCCCTGTCTACCCCGCGTGTGCTTGAGAACGGAGTCCCACAGGGATCTGTCTTGAGTGTGACATTATTTTTAATTGCAATTAACGGTATTGCTGACGGCGTGGGGGGAGAGGTAGGGCGGTCGCTATACGCGGACGACCTCGCTCTGTTCCTTTCTCACCCTGCTGGAGATTCCGAATCACAAAGTTTGCAAGAGGCGATCAATTCAGTTAATGAAACTGCAATGAGACGAGGTTTGACACTGTCCCCCCAAAAGACAGTAGGCGTTCATTTTTGTAGACTTCGGAAACCACACAACCACCCTACACTTTTTGTGGGTGATTCTGAGGTTGTCTTCAAGGATGAGCATAAGTTTCTTGGGATGGTAATGGATAAACAATTAAGATGGAAAAGCCATATCAAACATGTTGTACAGAAATGTGAAGCATCTCTTCGAATTTTAAAAACTCTGTCTAGGTTGAAGTGGGGAGCGGAGAAATCGGTATTATTACAGATCTTTGATGCACTTATTAGGTCCAGAGTTGATTATGCATGTGCAATTTACGGATCTGCACGTAAGTCATGGCTCCGCCAGCTGGATAGGCTTTACAATGCGGGACTTCGAGTAGCAATTGGTGCCTTTAGAACAAGTCCATTAGACTCTATTTATGTGGAGTCCGGACATCTTCCTCCAGAACATAGGAGGAATTTACTAGCTTTGACTTATGCAACATCGCTGCGCTTAAAAATACATCACTTTTTGCACGATATTGTAGAGAGTGAAACTATATTAGACATATTTAGTCCTAGACGGACGATAACGAAACCACTGGTTGTGAGAGCAGATGAAACTAAGCGTTTGTATGACGGCTCTTGGGATAAAATTATAGCTATCCAACATCCAAATATAAGACCATGGATTATCCCAGATCCTTTTATAGACCTTTCTTTAGCTCGATGTGGTAAAAATGTAACGTCTACTCTTGTTTACAAAACTCTATTCCTTGAAACTATTCAAGGATACACCGATCATTTAGTGATCTTCACAGATGGCTCAAAGATGTGCAACGGAGCCGGGTGTGGTATATTCATAGACAATGAAAGACAACACTCGGTTCCCTTGAACCCAAATACAAGCGTATTCCACGCCGAACTCATGGCGATCAAAATAGCACTAGAACATTACCGAAATTCTGACTCAAAAATACTAGTTTGCAAAGATTCTCATAGTTCTCTCGTCGCGCTCACAAATAAATTTACTCGTGACCCTCTGTTATTGGAAATCATCGTCCTAGTAAGTAACGCACGATCCAGAGGAACGATAGTATCGTTCCTCTGGATACCAGGGCATGCGGGTATTGATGGAAATAACAGAGCGGATGAGTTGGCGAGGCAGGCAGCCTCAGCAACGCCAGACCTTGCCTCCCCTCTGCACATCAGAGATCTGAAACAATATCTGAAACATCTAGTACAGGAAAAATGGCAATCTGAATACGACAATAAATCAGTGTTCCTTAAGAACGTGGATAACCGAGTAACAACCTTGAAACCAATGAGCATTCCTAAGAGGCGAGATGACGTGGTCATAACCCGATTGAGAATCGGCCATACACGTCTCACACATGGTTACCACCTGGTTGGACGACGAAGGCCTCAATGCTCGCGATGTGGGGACCTCCTTGATGTAAAACACATCATGGTGGACTGCACTTCGCTGGTGGAAGCCAGGCGACGACACCAGTTAGCCAGTAACCTTAGTGATTTGGTATGTAGAAATGAGCCATCTGTGAGGAGACTGATAGAGTTTTTGAAGGATATCAAAATTTATGACCTGATATAGTTCCACTTTATTTATTGTGTGAGATTAACTAGAAAGTAGAAATATTTATTGAGTATGAATATATGTTATGTATGCATGTATTTATTGGGTGTTATTGTGATAGAGTATATAAGTAATTATGGAATGTGTGTGTGTGTGCTGCGCGTGAATGTATTTATTGTATGAGTGAGTATCAGTCAGTTTTGTGTAAATGTGTAAATATCTTATTTATTTAGGTTTAGTTTTATAGTCTTAGGTTAAACGGTTCTTCTGATATTTGTTAAAAAAGAAGATCCTTTGTAAATAGTTAGTATCCATTAGTAAATAGTCGATTGTAAATAGTTCTATAATAGTAGTTGAATAAGGACCGACAATAGTGTAGTAATATTGACTGGTGCTAATGACCTTGGCAGTAGAAGCACCTATAATTAAAAAAAAAAAAAAAAAATTAAGGAAAGTATACAAAGTTACCAAAACATTTTATGTCTGTTAATAAAATATTTTATTCTAACCCTTCCTAAACTCCAAACGTAACAAAAATTTCAATATATTAGTTTTAATGAAAGTAGAACATGCAGAAAATGTTTCAACTGAATCCCATAATTCTAAGTACCAAAATCAAAGACAAAAAGAACAGTTCGAATAAGCGAAATCAATTACTTTAAAGTTTTAAGCACTTATTTCTCCGATTGACATCGCCTAATCAAAACATTCATTAGAACCATTTATGTAGAGCATTTAGTGAGCTTTCTAATGGTCATCTTCCGTTTCCCAAGATTCTCAACCTTTTTCGAGATATTAAGGAAAGTATACAAAGTTACCAAAACTTTTTATGTCTGTTAATAAAATATTTTTTTCTAACCCTTCCTAAACTCCAAATGTAACAAAAATTTCAACATATTAGTTTTAATGAAAGTAGAACATGCAAAAAATGTTTCAACTGAATCCCATGATTCTAAGTACCCAAACCAAAAACGGTATTCAAAAACTATTTTTCCAATTTTCTCGAAAACGGTTAAAGCTATCGCCTTGAAAATGGTTTCATTCGTTTTCCTAGCCCAAGAAGCCTATAAAACGAGTACTTACAAGCTTATGAACTCAAAAACGTAAGCGTTACGATTTTTTTTGCGCGAATTTCGCCCCAAACGCCATCTTCCAGTGGGCGGATTCTGCTCGTTAACGAACTTGACCTTTTAAATTGGAGGACGGATTTTTGTACCAAATTTCATCACAATCGGACCATTAGGGAAGCCAGAAATGAGCGAACAGACAAATATATATATACATATATATATATATATATACACACACACAAATTTGAGCCACCGTTATTTTCGGTCTCTAGGGGTTCTGAAACGCGAAATTTTCTAGTCGGCACTTCCGGATTGTTTCATTGTATCAACCTTATAAGCGGGGTTCCTCCCTATGGGGGAGGGAGGAACCGCGCTAAAAACAAAACTAACGATTTTGAAGTTTGAAGCATCTATTTCTCGGATTGACATCGCTCCATCAAAAATTACATCTGAACCTTTTTTGTAAGGAATTTAGTGAGCTTTCGAATTTCCACGTTCCACTTACCACGGTTTCCCCCCGTTTTCGAGATATGTAATATTTTATTTCTTGTACTTCCTTAACTCCAAACGGAACCAAAATGTATCTACCTTAGTTCAGATGAATATCAAACGTCTGTACCAAGTTTCAACTAAATTAATCGTTTATGAGTACCCAAACTGAAAATTACTTTGGAAAACGAAGTGTTTTAATGTTTCTCAAAACGGGTACAGATATCGCTTTAAAATGGTTTTATTCGTTGTTCTACGTTAAGAAATCTATAAAACGAGTACCTGCAAGCATATCAACTCGAAAACGTGAACGTTACGATTTTTTTGCGCGAATTTCGCTCCAAAAACTATCTTCCGGTTAACAGATGCTGCTGGTTTACGAATTCGACCTTTCAAATTAAGAAAAATATTTTTGTACCAAATTTCATCAAAATCGGACCATTTTTGAGACATCAGGAGCGCGAACTGCGTCATCTTAGCGCAATTCCGCTCATATCTCTGGTGCCATAAGTTAAGGATACATACAGTTATTGGTAGGTTTTGATGTACCGTTAAGAATATAAAATAAAATCTCAAAGAAAAGAACAATACAAACGCTTTTGAAGTTTTAAGCCCTTATTTCTCCGATTGACATCACCCCATCGAAAATGTCCCTAGAACCATTTTTGTGAGATATTTTGTAGCGAACAGACATATATATATATGCTTGCCATACGTCCCGGTACTTGTCTCTTGTCTCTGGTCACCCGGGTTTATCAATGTTCCGGAAACGGCTGTAAGATGTATAAAGTAATGGATTTAGTTTTTAAGAATCATTTATGAATTGTTTACTTTTCTACAATGAATGCAGTGCCAAAGAAATGAGAACGATTGTAACTGTAATCAGAGAGCAAACGCAAGAACTAGCAAAAATAAGTAGCAAAATTTCCTTTTTTAGCACTTTCCTCCGAAGGAAAGTAGCTATTGAGGTTGGACTCATGACGGAATTTTTGAAAAATTTCTTCAAATCTTTATCGATCCTACCTAGTAGACACCGAAAATGACCCCCGTTAAAATTTATATATATATATATATATATATATATATATAGATATATATATGCATATATATATATATATATCTATATATATATATATGTGTCTGTTAACACGATAGCGGCCAGAGTTTTTGTTTTTTCGTCACGAAACTTGGTATATAGCATTCAATTAGCAAACGATTGAACGAGTTCGTTAACCACCAAAGTCGGTCCACCGGAAGGGGGGGTTTACCCCGAACCCAAAAAACTTATTTGACTATGTCAGCCGTAATATTTGTTATATTTCAACGAAACTTGGTATTCGTAGTGTTAATATAGAGAGAAAAGTGAGATATAAAAATGAACTAAATCGGTTCATTAGAAGGGGGGGGGGGTTTACTCCGGACCCACAATACCAATTCGCCACTACCAGCCGTGATTTTTGGTATATTTCGACGAAACTCGGTATTCGTAGTGCTAATCCACAGGTAAATATGTGTTGTAAAAATAAACGAAATCGGTTCATTAGGAGGGGGGGGTTTACTCCGGACCCACAATACCAATTCGCCACTACCAGCCGTGATTTTTGGTATATTTCGACGAAACTCGGTATTCGAAGTGGTAATCTACAGGTAAATATGTGTTGTAAAAAGAAACTAAATCGGTTCATTAGAAGGGGGGGTTTACTCCGGACCCAAATTCCTAATATACTCATACCGGTCGTAATTTCTGCTGTATTGTAACGAAACGCTGTATACGTCGTGGGTAACTCATGAGAAAGAATTGTTGTAAAAATGAGCTGAATCGGTCAATCGGAAAGCGGGGGTTTAATTTGTAATATATTTGAATAGAAAAGCCGGCAGACGTAGGTTCACAAAGCCGCCGCAAGGAGCGCTTTCTACCACTAGAGTGACTGTATCCTGTTCCTGCGTTAGATCAAAATACGATAATATGAGGATTTTTGTATTTATTACGTAGTGTAGTAGGTACCATGTGTAAACATAACTCTGGATGCAAATTAATAATTGATCAGTTACTCATTACAAAATGAGAACTATTCACGTTTTTATTTTATTTATGTAGGATATTTTAAGCAAATTGTTCTGGAAAGCAGTCTACACTACCCAAATTCTGAGGAAAGTGCTTAGTGATGCAGCTCCTGCGTGACGGACTTTTATTTTAACAAAGTGGGGAGACCAACAATTTAGTGGTCCAGATCCCCCACTCCTGTTACTCGCTGCGCTTAATAAAAAGGCTTAAAACTCACCATTTTGCTTCTAATTTTTACTATTTTTATCCCCCCCCCCCCCCCGGTATGCCCTTTTCATATTAATGTGTCCCGGTCTCACTCACCAAAAATATGGCAAGCCTATTTATATATATATATATATATATATATATATATATATATATATATATATATCCTTGGGGGTTAAACAAAATAGCCCACGCCGCGTGCGCCGCCGCCGACCATTTTAGTCCAGCGCGCCGCCGCCGGAAAATTCAGCCTCTGCGCGCATGTCTACCTCGAATGGACCATCACCAGGTATAGCGTAAACTCTATGAGGGGAAAAATCAAAGTTTATTTCTAGTAATCCAAGGTCTGGCAATCATAGTTGAAATAAACCGCAAATAAAAAAATACTATGAAATAGATACAGTGCGGTATCAGCTGACCTGTTATCATACTAGCAACGCATGCTGCCTAGGCGTGCCTATTCTAACCATCTAAAAATTCAAACCCCTATAAAAATACTTGAATATTTAAATATCAAAAAATCCTTTTGCATGTCCATGCAAAATTTCAAAATTTTCTGTCAAGTGGTTTGGTCTGGGCGATGATTTGACTCAGAGGTGTTTGACAAATATATAGTAGATACAGTCTCCTAAATTTTTATTTTTATAAGTACTAATGAATAAATACAAGATATTTCCTCGTCCATAGCACTGGACTGATAAATGCCCCACCTGATGTGTGTAAGAATGATGGTGTCAGGAACTAAAACAGAACACCGCAGTTAGACGTGGCCTAGCTAGGTGCACTAGAAACAGCTAGATCTGTATGCACACTGACCACTAGAGACTAGAAAGAGGAGCTGCTATCATTGATTCCACATGAGCTGCTAGACGTGAGCAGAATTAGCTAGTCTTTCTCTCTCTATTTCACTTTATCTCTGTCCTTCTTTCTCTATTTCTCTCTCTCTATCCCTCTATGATTGCCAGAGGTCTGGTATTACAGCTTTAATTTGGAGAAATATTGCTAGCTTGTGATAATTACCTCACGGGTGGATGGGCCATAAAAAGGAAATGGTTTGTAAGCTTACTTCAACTACAGCCAAACTCATCTCAACGCTACCAAGGTGATATGTTTAACTTGGCTATTGGCTCACATACAATAAGAGAATGACCAACCAACACCTACAGGAACCAAAGAGATGGAAGAGGTTTTGATCCGTTGAAGGATTGGTCGTTCCCAACTTTCCCGGAAATAAGCTATGCAGTTTTCGTATATTTACAGGGAGAGATTACACTTTGGTCTAATTACATGGAAATCTAATGGTATCAGATCAGGGGATCTAGGAGGCAAACGAACGGGTCCATAGCGGCCGGGTCCATAGCGGCCGGGTCCATAGCGGCCGGGTCCAACGGTTAGGGAATTCACTGTTCAGCCATTCCGTAACCATTCTTCCATTATGAGGGGGGCTTGTTTTATACAAGTTATTTAGTGTGAGAAGGATAGGACATCACTATTATCGTGTGAAATTAAAGAATGTGTTCAGAATGGCTCCTTCACGATATAGCACGTTTATTGGTTTTGACTTAGAAATCAGAAAAAAATAGATTCAAATAGATTTGTTTCTAAAACTACGAGGTACCATTTTGAAGATTATTAAATAGTGCAACTTTTGAGATGAAGTCTAAAAATAGCTGATTAAGAAAATATTGAATAATTTAATGAAACGCTAATATTAAACATTCTCATCTATAAGGCTTTTAATATAGCTCTTAATTTACATGGTAATATTTCAATATCGCTTTTTTTTTATTGAAAATTTAATGACGATTCTAAAAATGTGTTCGTTATTTACGATAAATTTATCAGAACTTCCTTTTCTTTGTGCTTTTTAAAATAGATAAACGTTTGAGTAGCTATGCTAAATTTTTAGATAGAACGCTCATTTTTGCGCCACTGAACTACAAAAGAGGTGCAGAATAAACCCCTAAAGTTATGAAATCTCAATGCGGGACACCCTGTATGTGTGTATATATATATATATATATATATCTACATGCATATATATATATATATATATATATATATATGCATGTAGATATATACATACATATACATGATCAAGCCATTCCTTGACTTATAAATTTTCAATATTTTAAAATTGTATTTTTAAAAAAAATTACAATAGGAGGCCCGGTGGCCGTGAGTGTTAATCCGTGAGCACTTAAGACTCAAAAAAACATCAGCTCTGTCCTGGCTAGAGAATTAATTATAATAGACGTTGCAAATCTAAATAAACAAAATTAGGATAGATTAAGACAATAAACATATTACTGCGACTCCCTGAAGAAGAATAAATCAGACACTGTAACAGAGTAATCAAGCTGGAATGCCTTTTTGCCATGAAACGTTAGTTCTCAACAGAAAAACTGGCTTCGACCAAATTCAAAACTGAGAAAGAATAAATCTTAGAAAAATATTAGTCCCAATTTATACCGAACGAGAAACATACAGACTTCGGAGTAACAAGAAAATCGAAGAATACTCTTATATACACTCAGACAAAAAAATAAAAAAAATCAATGCTAAAATATAAAAATTCAAGAGAAAGTACATTATTTTTAGGTGATATCAATTGATACCTTATTGAATGGTGTTGTGTTGTTGGAAAATTATTCATATCATATTTAAGCCTTTGGATTGAATGAAATAGAACTAGGTTATGACGTAAGCTAAGTTACCTAACCTAAGTTTGCATAAGACGGGAAAACTCTCTTCAATTTCCTTATCATGAAATGTTTGTCAAATAAATAAAAATGACATTTTTGTCAGGTTATATAGGGAAAATTCGTGAAAAATAAAATTAATTACTAGGACCCCTGCCGTATTTCCAATAACAGAAATTATAGCTTAAATTAGAATTTCTCGAAAATACCATATTCGCTACAGATTTAAAATCCGGTCTAACAATATAAACTAAATGTTAAAATGCAGACATTGCGAAATTGAAGAAAATATCATTCGCATATTATTCCAATGTATACTTTATAAAATAATTTATATTTTATTCATTTATTTATTTATGAGTATCCGCTTAATACAATTTTTACACATTGACCCTACCAGTTCAAACTATCGAATATGCAAAATCTCGTTTTTCAGATTCTAGACTTTGCTGAGCAAAGTTTGCTCTTGAATTCTGGACGATACGGCTTGTCGCCAATTGCCACAACTTTAGGCCTCTCGTCCACTGGAACCGAAAAGCTGCGAAATGAATTCGGACGAAAACGCACGAACAATCCAAACACGAGGCTCCATCATGGACCGCGTCCATTGGGCCCGTATCGTTCGTCCGTTTTCGTCCGAACTGGTCCGAAGTGCGAACCGATCCCATTCTGCTGGGATTTATAGTTACGAACGAGTGCGAATAGTCATGGTTGAAAATGGACTGTAAGTACGAGCCATCAAGTCTACTGCCAATTCGGACGAACACAGAGGCAATGGACGAGGGGCATTCGCACGTATCCGGACGATCGACGTTCGTCCGAATTCGTTGCTTCGCAGTTCGCAGCTCTTCGGATCCAGTGGACGAGCGGCCTTAGACTAGCCTTTCGACATCGCCCCATCGAAATTTCCTTCAGAATCTTTTTTGTAGAGAATTTAGTAAGATTTTGAATGGTTCTATGTACTTACCATGATTTCTTAACTGTTTTGAAGATATTAAGGAAAGTATACGAATATCTCACACCATTTCATGTCTGATAATAAAATATTTTATTCTAATCCTTATATATATATATATATATATATATATATATATATATATATATATATATATATGAACTACGGTTATTTTCGTTCTCTAGGGGTCCTGAAACGCAAAATTTTCTAGTCGGCACTTCCGGATTGCGTAATAAGGTCAATCTTATAAGCGGGGTTCCTCCCTATGGAGGGAGGGAGGAACAGCGCTAAAAGGCGTTCGTAACACTTATATTAATGCCTCGGATTTCCATCAGGCAGATGCGGGTTCGAGTCACGCCTGCAGGAGGTTGAGTTTTTTTTTATCGTTAGGTATGTCCGTTGTAAGTATTGCCTGCTGCCCCCGTGGATGTTTAGGAAGGTTGGCAACCTTCTACCAGGTTCCTGTGCATTTTGGCTTGTGAATCTCGCTATCAGGTTACGCTATTAGGTTTTTCAGGAAATGTCAAAATATCGCATTAACTTCTTCTATTCCAAGCCTGCCAAATGATACTAGTAATAAGAACGGAAACACGCTGTGATCACGAGGTTCCTGCAATTACATATATATGATGTAATTTCTGTTCTGTTTGACCGCAGTCGTAAAGTATATTCTAAACGTTTGTTCGATAAAGACTCTATCGATGAAACATTAGACGACGCACAGTGGTCAAAAACCGCCCAAATGCGCTCAAAACTCAATAACATGTGATATTGTTGATTTAGAAAACTGAAATTAAATATTTCAAGTAGGTCACGATTTTTCACTCGGATCACTTCAGAGATGCAGTCAACACTGACTTGAGTACTGCAAAAAAAATCCATCTTCGATTTGCTTCGAATGTTTACATAGAGATAACGCGCGTCTGTCTTACCGAGTTCGTTCACGTCTAGCACCGAAATAGGCAAACTTATGCAGCCAATTTCGGTCTGGGCTCTTTCTATACATGTCCACTGAAAATGTAAGCCCAAAATGAGAGAGACGCAAAAAGTATAAGACAAAACGAAATTTGATACGTGTATTTTTTTTTACTTTTTAAGTATCCACGTCCACGCCAACGATTCTAAAAATAAAAAAAATATTTTTTTTGCCCTTCGAACATCCCATTAAAACAAGAAAAAAATGCGTCAATCTTATTGGTCTGAACAAGTAGAGTTGCAGGAACGATTTTGGTACATGAGGATTTGGGAATTTTCTTCGTTTCTTGTACTTCCATGATTAACCACCGTCCTGCAATCAACAGTGGGGGCCTGAAACTCAAGAAATGACACTCTCAGGAGGTCTTTAACATATATTTAAGACCAAAATGTTCGGAGAAAATACTTCAAAAAATCAAGTTTTGAGCGCTTTTTGAATATTTTTGACCACTGTGCGACGGCCCCAAACAAATAGCAATATTTTTTTACCTTTCTATTAGTCCGACAATATCTAAAATCAATATCACCTCTGAAATGGAATGATATATTGCTCCTTGAAGAGAAAGGCTCCTTACTAGATTCATTTAAAAATAATTATTTCTTAGAATGGTAGCGAATAATCTTTGATCATTGATCACCATAGCAGATTATTCACTCCACAAAGGTATGGCGATAATGGCCTCAAAGGTTGTCATGCTATAAAAAAAAAAGAAAAAAGTCTGTTCTGTGTAATTAAGACAGAATCATCATATTTGATTCCACTGTCGTCATTTTTTCACTGTTGACGTTAGTTCAAAAAGAATATCTTTCGAAAGTTTTTTATAACAAGACTCTATGTCAACACTTTCTGATTAACATTTAACCAGAAAATTGGTCATTTCATTTCTCATCATGCCTGCATGTACCTTGATCCAAATAAAATAAATAGTTACTTACTTTTTTTTTTTTTTTTTTTTTTTTTTTTTTTTTTTTTTTTTTTTTTTTTTTTTTACGGCGCATCTACAACTTGGCATTAGCGCCGGGCTATCTATAGGCTGCCACCCTTTTATAATGCCAACAGCACGTGGTCGGTCACCCATTCAGGTACTGGCCACGCCCGACGTTGCTTAACTTCGGTGATCTACGGGAACCGGTGTATTCAACGTGGCTATGGCCGTTGGCAGTTGCTTACTTCTTTCTCATTCAAAAGTCCTTATGTTCATATTTGTAATGTCTTCTATAGAAAGTCGTGAGTTTTGTATCTTAGCTTTGAGATATATTCGAATTACTGGAGATGTCATGTTATTGTCAATAACATATCTCTGATATAACTCAATAAAATAAAATGAAGGATGATTTGAAGGACATGACCTACAAAGGAAATGAAGCATCGAGACTTGGAGTGGATGAAAGAGGCTTGTTGATATCTTTCTGAAAGTTGATAGCCGAGAGCCGTGATGGCCCTTGGAAGTTCCGTTGAAAGTTGGTCTACGTGTCGAGAATGATGAATGATCTCCTGTTCAAAGAAGATTGCTCCCGGCTCCTGAATGAAGTGTAACCTGTTAGAGATACTCCACTTCCCTCGATCCCCTTATATCGGGGAAATTGAATCCAGCCCTATAAATAAATTTGAAAAAATGTGATATCAATTTTACTAAATTGGAAAGCAGATTGATATATTTTTTGTATGTCCAAACTTTGTAACTGACTTATTTCAAGAATTATTGTAAACTAAAATGTCCATCACGCAAGAGCTGCTTAACTAAGCACATTTCTCTTGATCTTGGAGCTCAGGACGACACAAAGCCGGGCAGAAAGAAATTGCTTCACCGAAGCTTGTAAAACTGATTTAGACACAGGGACTGGAGTATGGTTACAGTGACCTGCGCACATTATATAACTGTGAACGTATGCCACGGCGTTTCTAGCTGACGTCTTAGACATAGCTACTTGTGCAGACTTTATGATCCTAGGGTAATGCGCGTAATGAAAACGAACCAGCTGGCTTACAGCTGTCCATCCGCGGTGCCCATCTCAAATGAGCCTATGTGGGATAGCACCGGCACGATGCATACAGAATTTTGTTGCTATGAATACAAAACATTACATACACCCACTTCGACTACGGTTGCCTGGTGTATGGAGGGCTCACTGGGGAGCTTGAGGATCGTCTTAAGCGATTAATGAATAGTTTTCTCAGATTTATCCTCGATACCCCCAGGGATGCCCATATTTCACACAGGTATCCCGAGTTGAAGTGGCTATTTCCATCAATTCGACGACAATACTTCCTAGGTTCCTTCCTTTACCAAACCATTTCTTCCAAATCCCCTTCCTATATCTCCAACCTCCTTCAGTTTAAAACTTCTGTCCATTCCTGTGGTACCCTCTCCCGTCCCTCAGATCTCTATCCTCCCACGCATAAAACAGCCTTCTTTGACCGTTCCTTCATCTACCGAGCCTCCTCCTTCTGGAACTCTATCCCTCTTTCGATACTACACTCTCCTTCCTTACCTGTATTTAAATCCCGCCTCTTTACTTTTCTCCTATCCTCCCAGGAAGACGCTTCTTAAGATTTGACCACCAGGAAGACCAGTTTAGCTTTGTAAATTATGTTGTGGTTTTCTTCTCTTGTTTATGCATTTATTTTTATTCATATCCTTTTATAGTCCCCATTTCTTTAATATTTATTTAATTTTTTAATATTTATTTAATTATTTATTTTTAAACTATTTAATTATATTCCCATCCCCCTCTGAACTTTGTATCATCATTGCCCAAATCCAATTATAATTTATGTACATATTTACTAATGTTTTATTTTATTATTTAAGACCACTAATAATATTTGCATTCGTTTTTTTATGCTTTTGTTTTTCTTTATTTATATTCATATTTTAAGGTTAAATTTATTTATTGTTTATTGTGTATTTATTTTTGTTCTTATGGGACGAAGTCCCAGAATAAAGTATTTTTTTCATTGATTCATTAAAAAAAAAAACATGGCCGATACGGGCAAATTAATAATTCAGATCCGTAATGAACCTCCCTACTACATGGACCGATTTTGGTGGTTAAAGAGCTCGTTCAACATATTACTATATATGTTTATTTTGTATTTTTACAGTTTAATTTAGACAAGTGTTTCAGGGGTGCAGCTTAAAATAACAATGCTGCTGAGAAATGTGTTTAGTTATGCAGCTCTTGCGTGACTGACATATTCCTAAATATTTTCCCGCGACATAAAACCCAAAGGTTCAGAAGTTTAAGGGCCCAGGAGGGTTGTGCATGGCTGGGTAGCGGTATTATGCTAGACATTTCGGCGACTATGACTCCTTGTGCTGTGAAGTATTCAGTTCTTCACAGGCCGGAGCCTTCTCAGAACATGTTGTTTTACTCCGTTCATCCCTTGCTTCGTCGAAAAATTAAAGATAATTCTTCAAGATAAATATATTCTCTGCAGAATAGTTGATTAATTATTAACCCTAGGATATGGGTATCCTAAGCCTCTTGGGGCCAACAACATCTTGACTGATTTACTCCTATGTGCTACAAATATGTTTTCTTGGTATTTTTGTATAATGATATAATGATCAAAAGAGACTGTTAGGGGAAAGATGAGGGAAAATACATAATGATTTTGAGCATTATGGTTTTTTTAAATACCTTGATAGATTTCTCAGATGACTGACCTTTTCATTCTTTTTTTTTCTTTTACAACCACGTTTTACGGAAATTACAACCACTATTGGGTCATTCATGCTTTATAGTCGGTAGCATAGATAGTCGGAGAGCTGGCAACGCACTTTTCATGAAGTGTTTTATGCACCCTGAAATTTTGCTATAATGTACCTCTAGGGTAGACAAGAAGGAAAATATGTGTTTCCTGGACATACCTTGGTGCACCAGGTACTGCGCATTGGGGAAAGGTTCAAAACAATATTGCCCAAAAGTAGAGTTTTATTCAGAAGCCAACTAATATTAATGAAAAAAATTGAAAATTAAGGCAATTTTAAAATTAATAATAAATAAGGCAGGTAATTTTAAGGGGGTTACAATGTAAATTTTTTTTAAAAAAAGTACCTTGTTTTTATTTTTAATATTAATTGAAGTGCTTTATTCACGCTGCGATTTAAACAGCGTCTTCAATAAACATATTTGAAAATAATTACAAAAGGGCAGACACTTTTGTGGGGTATAATTATCAGGAAACATAAAAATAAATGTTGCCTATGATAGACTGCAATACCGTAAGAGTGAATGACAGCCCCGCGCAGTAGTAGTTGTTCTCTGCGCACTCATTGGTTCTTGCTCATATGATCTTGTACAGCTGTTCCGGTTTACATGGCAGCGCGTATAAAACTCTCATTTATATATATAAAAATCACGTGTCTGTCTGTTTTTCTGTTTGTTTGTTCCTTATACAAATCCACACAGTTTGACCGATTTTGACCAAACTTGGAATAATGGTCGGTCTTGATACGAGAAATCTCCTAGGCTAGGTCAAAAAAATCTACCAGCTGTCTGTCTGTATGTTTGTCCCTTATACAAATCCACACCGTTTGTCCGATTTTGACTAAACTCGGTACACATGTGGCTCTTAATCTGGGGAGTGTCGTAGGCTAAGTCAAAAACGTCTACCAGCTGTATGTTTGCGTGTTGATCCCTATACAAGTCCACACCGTTCGACCGTATTTGACCACTTTTGGCACACAGGGATATCTTGATCAGGGAAGTCTCGTAGGCTAAGTCAAAAACGTCTATCAACTGTTTGTCTGTCTGTTTGTCTCTTATAAAAATCCACACCATTTGACCGTATTTGACCAAACTTGGCACACATGTAGGTCTCGATCCTGGAAGTATCATAGGCTAGGTTAAAATCGTCTAGGACTAACCATTCCGAGGTCACGGATTCGTAACTGTGATCCCGAACAGTTTCAGAGTTGTGTTATTAGATTTTAATATTACTTATTTGGTTTCTAATTTATTTGGGCTTTTCAAGATGCAGAAAGTAGGTGTAGCGTAGCACGCCGGGTAACGGCTAGTGTGTATATATATATATATATATATAAATATATATATATATATAAATATATATATATATATATATATATATATATATATATATATATATATACACACACACTAGCTCACTATAAAATGGAAATCTCACATTTCCATTTTATACTGTAATATCCCAAGTTATTACAATTAATACAAATATTATAAAAACAAGACTACAATATCCATAAACGCCTAGAAACTTTGCCCCATCTGTAAGCTCCATTCTGTGACCTCCAAGCAGCTAGTCCAACAAAGTTAATTGTTGGGGAAACGAAGAAAAACTGTTTTAGGATGCAATTTTTGATTTTTTTTGTGGGTGGGGGGGGGAGATTTGGATTTAGTACACATATTGCTTTACTCGACTGGATTTCTAAAAGTTTCACCCTGTTACTACATTAGTTATTAAGAAAAAGTAAATAATAGTTTGTAATCCGGCGCTAATAGCCAAGATTTGTTGATGCGCCGTAAAAAAAAAATAAATAGTTTGTACATGGGTCATTTTGGAACTGTATGATGGACAAGGGTCCTTTTGGAACTGTATGATGGACAAGGGTCATTTTGGAACTGTATGATGGACAAGGGTCATTTTGGAACTGTATGATGGACAAGGGTCCTTTTGGAACTGTATGATGGACAAGGGTCCTTTTGGAACTATATGATGGACAAGGGTCATTTTGGAACTGTATGATGGACAAGGGTCATTTCGGAATTGTATGAAATGTACTAGATGCATTTTAATTTTGTAGAATGCTTTATAATTTTTTAAAAAATATGAATCGCGTCATTTGTGTATATGGGCCACCGAAACCGGTTCGAAAAAAAAATTATAGAACGTTTTAGTAGACTTCAAACAGACAATCAAAGAACTGCTCACTTACATTAGACAAACCGACATATACAAATACACATAAAATACCACACTCCCAATGACCCAGTAGGGTGGAGGCAGGATAATTAAAAGAAAATCGACTATATATTTGTCAAATAACACTCACTCACTCACTGACCTATCATCGCCCAGCCCAAACCACTTGACAGAAAATTTTGAAATTTTGCGTATACACTCCCTATATAACGCAGACACTCACGAAGAAAGGATTTTTTGATATTCGAATTTTTAAGTATTTTTAGGGAGGTTTAAAGTTTGAGTTGGTTAGAGCCAACTCAGCCTGTCAAGCCAAGGCAGCATGCGTTGCTAGGACGATAACAGAACAGCTGTTACCGTACATTATCTATTTCATAGTATTATTTTTAATTGAGATTAATTTCAACTATGACGGAAGACCTTGAATTACTAGAAATAAACTCTTATTTTGTCCCTCATACAGTTTACGCCCTGGTCTATCCGAGGTAATAATATCCTGAACCACTTCACACAAAATTTGAAATTTTGCTCGGACAATCCGTTTAGAATGTAAACACTCGCTAAGAAAGTTTTTTTTTATATTCAAATGTTTAAGTACTTTTAGGGGGGGGGGGGCTTGAATTATTGAGAAGGTCCTCATCGGCTCAAAAATGTCCGATTTTGATTACATTTGGTACAAAAATCTTTCTTCTCATTTGAAAGGTCAAGTTCAATAACCAGCTGAATCCGTTTACTGGAACATGGTTTTGGGAGCAAAATGTGCGTGAATAGACCGGAACGCTTACACGTTCGAGTCCATATGCTTGCATGTATTTATTGTATAGGTTCATTAACGTAGGAAAACGAATGAAACCATTTTCAAGCAATTTTTGCCACCTTTTACGAGACAAATTGCTAGAAATACTTTTCCAAACTAATTTTCTGTTTGTGTATTCAGAAACGATGATTGGTTCACTTGAAACTTGTACCAGGTATTTGACATTCATCTAATCTAAGATACTTATACTTTGGAATCGTTTGGAGGTAGGAAGTATATAGAAAAAAATTGTATTAATGGTATACAACGTTTTCGGATCTCAGTATATTTTCTAAAATATCTCGAAAAGGTTGGGAAATCGTAGTGGCTATTCGAAGGGTTACTAAATTATCCACAAAGACGATTCTGTTGTAATGTTCGGTGGGGCGATGACTATCGAAGAGATAATTGCTTAAAACTTTAAAGTTGTTAGTTTTATTCGTTTCAACGTGTATTTGTCTCTGTTTACCTAACTTTTTAAGTAGTTGTTGTTATTTTTTTTTTTACTCCCCAACGGGGACAAGCACGGTTACCTCCACATGGTGTTTCCTGGGTAATTCTAATGTCCGTGCAATAATAAGCTGTACAAAATGATGTAGTAACGTTAATTTTGATCATATCTTATTTAACGCAATATAAAAACTTCTTATCGGCCGTGGTGAAGCACGGGTATTCAGCTAGTAAATATATATTTTGATGCTATGAGAGAAAGTTGTAAGTTACTTTGCGTATCTATTGCATGGTTAATTATGACGGTTTATTTTTAGCGCGGTTCCTCCCTCCCTCATAGGGAGGAACCCCGCTTATAAGGTTGATACAATGAAACAATCCGAAAGTGCCGACTAGAAAATTTCGCGTTTCAGAACCCCTAGAGAACGAAAATAACGGTGGTTGAAATTTGTATATATGTATATATTTATTTATATATATATATATATATATATATATATATATATATATATTTGTCTGTTCGCTCATTTCTGGCTTCCCTAATGGTCCGATTGGGATGAAATTTGGTACAAAAATCCGTCGTCTAATTTAAAAGGTCAAGTTCGTTAACCAGCAGAATCCGCCCACTGGAAGATGGCGTTTGGGGCGAAATTCGCGCAAAAAAATCGTAACGCTTACGTTTTTGAGTTTATATGCTTGCAGGTACTTGTTTTATAGGTTTGTTAACATAAGAAAACGAATGAAACCATTTTTAAGGCGATATCTGTAACCTATTCTGAGAAAAGTGGAATCAATGTTTTTGTAAGTCATTATTTTTTTGTGAGTACTTAGAATCGCGGGATTCAATTGAAATATTTTCTACATCTTGGAAATTAATCCCAACGAAGATGATTAAATTTTGATTATATTTGAAGTTAAGGAAGTATGCGAAAAAAAAATTTATTAATAGACGTGAAAAGTTTTCGGATCTCCATACATTTTTCGTAAATATCTCTTTTTGAGTTCATAAGCTTGTAAGTATTCGTTTTATACACTTCTTGGGCTAGGAAAACGAATGAAACCATTTTCAAGGCGATAGCTTTAACCGTTTTCGAGAAAATTGGAAAGATAGTTTTTGAATACCGTTTTTGGTTTGGGTACTTAGAATCATGGGATTCAGTTGAAACATTTTCTGCATGTTCTACTTTCATTAAAACTAATATGTTGACATTTTTGTTACGTTTGGAGTTTAGGAAGGGTTAGAATAAAATATTTTATTAACAGACATAAAAAGTTTTGGTAACTTTGTATACTTTCCTTAATATCTCGAAAAAGGTTGAGAATCTTGGTAAACGGAAGAACACCATTAGAAAGCTTATTCAATGCTCTAAAAAAAAGTCTCTAATGAAAGTTTTGATTAGGCGATTTCAATCGGAGAAATAAGAGCTTAAATTTTTAAAGTAATTGATTTCGCTTATTCGAACTGTTCTTTTTGTCTGTTTTTTATTCCTTGTTATTTTTTAATTGCTTATTGTTGGATAATGTATTTGAAAATAAAACAAGTTAAGAAAAATAGGAAAAACAATTTAATGTTAGAGATATGGATTTCCAAGATTCCAAGACCTTGTCACTAGCGGGTCCGTTTCTAGTGTAGCAGACCCTTCCAGGTAAGATTGAAAATCATGACCTTTCAAGACTTTACTACTCACAGGAATGGCGTTAGTGACCTTAAGGGTTGACACGCCATTATAATAATTAATTAAAAAAAAAAAGACTGGTGGAACCAAAATAATAACTGCTTCTATTTTAATCTTTCCAAATTAGACTAGGGATATGAACGGAACCGCGCTAAGATGATGCAGTCCTGCGAGACGGACTTTTGAATGGTTGGAATTGGGTAGCATTGGTAGGCGTTTGGTACATATTTAGTTTTCCAAACAATATTTGTTTCCATGTAGCTGGAGCACTTAATTTTTCACGCTCTTTCCCTTCGGAACATGGTGCAACAGATAAAGACAGTCTTTTAAGTTTTCTTGCTCTTTAACTGTCATGCTTAATAATATAAGGTATTATAATATCTTTCTAATAACTTCATAAATGATTAAAAATAAAAAATGAACATGAAATACAGCGGGGGCGAGGTTAGCTCAGTGGTAAAGCACTGGACTATTAAGTTGGAGGCCTGAGTTCAAATCCCGAGCAAGCACTAAAGATTTTTTCTTCTAGTGTCTTCGTTCATGGGTTGAATTCGGCCTCCCTGATCGTCCCTAGGCCAACCCAGTTTTTAATTAATTTAATAATGGGTACCGGGATCTCCCGTGGTCTAGTGGCTAGCGCGCTAGATTCATAAGCGGGAGATGGTGTGTTCGATCCCCACCGGCGCCAGAAATGTTCTCATCTCAGGGCTCGCTGAGAAAATTCCTGGCTGTACCCTGGATGTCGGCGCTAATAGCCAAGATTTGTTGATGCGCCGTAAAAAAAAAAAAAAAAAAATAATGGGTACCTTGGGTGCTAATGACTCCAACAGTTGAAGCGGCCAAGGGGAAAATCAGGCGGCCGGAGCATAGTACTGACCACACTATCTTCCTAGTGTGCCGTATTGTCATCAATCAGATAACTCTATAGTATCTGCCCCTCAGGGCCCTCGTGGCCTGTTAAGGGACCAATTTTTTTTTTTAAATACAGCAAACTACGGTTTGGCACACCATTACTCGCAGCAAAATTCAATAACACAATACACCGTAAGTACCTGTCTAAATCTTCTGCCGTTCGGTTATTTTTGTTATGCATCGCTGCCAAATGCAAATACACAATAGACATATAAAAACAAAGTTGAAAACGATAAAAAAAAAAAAAAAAAAATGAAAACAATAAAATGTAACTTGCTCTGACGCCGTTCCCAGAGTTGCACAGATGACTGGGAGAAGAAAGCAAATCATTTTTTCTGTCTGTGCACATCTCGTATTCGAACGCAAAACCTCTTTAGTAGATAACATCCAAGTCATATCTAAAAAGAGAGTTTTTTTATTATTAATTCCATCTAGCGGTTTAAAAAATGTGCTAGGTTTCATTCGGAAATAATCAAAACATATTTATAGAAGTTGGAATAACTAAGTAAATAATTTATGAAAATCCCCAAACTCTTCCCTCTCTTAATATATTTTTATTTCACCCATCCACTTCTTACGTCGCTAGTAACAATATTTTAAACAATGCCTTCTCTAGGAATAATAACAAATCCATATCCAGGGATGCAGCACAAAGGAAATTTTGATTATTTATGTTATGAAACACTTGTAGCAGAACATATATCTCGTTCAACAACAAAAGACAGCGTGAAAAAACAATTGGTGTTGTTTAGTTGCACCCTATCTCCATAGGGAGAACCCGCTTATGAGGTTGACCTTACGACGCGATCCGGACGTGCCGACCAGAAACTTTCTCGTTTCAGACCCCATAGATCACGAAAATATAGGTGGTTCAAATTTGTGTATATATATATATATATATATATATATATATATATATATATATGTATATATTTATATATATGCTTGTCTGTTCGCGCTCCTGACGGCTCATAAATGGTCCGATTTTGATGAAATTTGGTACAAAAATCTTTCTTCTAATTTTAAAGGTCAAGTTCGTTAACCAGCAGAATCCGCCCAATGGAAGATGTCGTTTGGGGCGAAATTCGTGCAAAAAATTCGTAACGCTTACGTTTTTGAGTTGATATGCTTGCAGGCACTTCTTTTATAGGTTTCTTAACATAGGAAAACGAATGAAACCATTTGTAAGGCGATATCTGTAACCGTTTTTGAGAAAAGTGGAGTCAATGTTTTCGTATGTCATTATTTTTTTGTGGGTACTTAGAATCACGGGATTCAATTGAATTTTTTTCTACATCGTGGAAATTAATCCCAACTAAGATGTTTAAATTTTGGTTATATTTTGAGTTAAGGAAGTATGCGAAAAAAAATTTTTATTAATAGACATGAAAAGTTTTCGGATCTTTATAAATTTTTCGTAAATATCTCGATAACGGTTGGGAAATCGTGGTAAGTGGAAGGCAACCATTCGAATGCTTACTAAATTCTCTACAAAAAAGGTTCTGAAGCAATATTTGATGGGGCAATTTCAATCAGAGATATAAACTCTTAAAACTTAAAAAGTATTTGTTTTGTTGTTTTAAACGTTTAAACGTTTATCCCACTTTTTAATTGATTGTCTTTTTTTATAATTGCATTTATCAGTGAAATTAGTATTTTAGTCAAATAAGCCAAGAAACTATAAAAGGTATTGGTAATACGTTTGGAATGGCTGTGGAAATGAAGATGGCTGTGGCTTACCATGATAGCGTATACATAGGTTTGTTTTGAATTCTCCTATCTATATAACCTTTCTCCTGCTACAACTGAAGTTATCATTATTTCTTATTTTATAGAAAGATTTATCTCACGAGAGAATGAACTTTTATTTGCCATGAAGCACATATTTACAGTTGATTATTACACTGAAACGGATTTGCTAGTAAAACAAGGAACTTGAAATGACAACGAATTTTCGGTTGTGTGGAATAGAGCCTTCTGAGCAGTAGTCGTAGAGTGAGTACGTTTTCATTACATAATTGTATTGACTTATTCAGCCTTCCTGAAGAATGAGGATTAAGAATTATCCGCTTCTGTGTAAGTTGGCTACTGTCAGTTTCCTGTTATTTGTCATGCCTAATCTACTCCACTTCTTCGAGATGTACGGAACCGCGCTAAGATGACGCAGTTCCTGCGAGTCGGACTTTTAATAAATGAGGAGCCTGTTATCAAAGTGGGACAACTCCACTTTTGCTTTTTTTTACAGGAGAGGTAAAAAACCATATCTACTATATTGATCTGTGATGTATGCAGCGTTATTTGTGGAGTTCTCGATTTCGTAGAAGGTAGAAAAATAATGTCTCTCCACTGTTTTTCAAAGTATTTATCAGCTAAAGCTTTTCGAGAACATGGTTCTCATCGTCAGTGCATCTACAATTTTCACAAAAACACGCATATATTAATTACAGAAATATTTATAAGTATTCTTATTACTAAAGCTATGACAAATATAAATATTTCTGTAATTAATATTTGTCATAGCTTTAGTAATAAGAATACTTATAAATATTTCTGTAATTAATATATGCGTGTTTTTGTAAAAATTGTAGATGCACTGACGATGAGAACCATGTTCTCGAAAAGCTTTTGCTAATAAATACTTTGAAAAACAGTGGAGAGACATTATTTTTCTACCTTCTACTATATTGATGTCAGTATCATGGTGATTTTTTTATATGGCATTCTTATAGGCCCCAGAAACATTTTTAAGAACGCATTACAAAATAATATGAGTATTAAGGCCGTAATTACACTTCAAATAGTGGAGTTGTCCATGTTTGAAACCAAGTCATGGAGTTGTCTGTTTTTGAAGCCAAAGGGAACCATTTTAAATTTAATCTGTCTTTTTTTGAAACCAAATCATGGAGTTGTCTGTTTTTGAAGCCAAAGGGAACAATTTTAAATTTAATCTGTCATTTTTGGAACCAAACAATTCTGAACTCGTTATCAATAAATTTATATTTCCTTCGTCTACACTCTAATGCATGAAGGTGTTGGAAAATAATGTAAACCATCTATTTCTTCCCGATTTTCTCCAAGGTTCTTGGCATTCAGCCATGATGGATTTGCAGTGCATGTTGGGAGATTGCATGAATGCAAGCTTCTCATTGGCTACTGAAGGAGTTGTCATTTTTTGAAACTGAACTGTAGCAGAACATATGTTACTATTAACACATATGTTAATTAACATATGTTCACCAAAAAAAAAGACAGTGAGTAAAAAAAAAAAACAATTGGTGTGTGTTATGAGATACTTGACAAACATGTTTTAAAAAAGTGTTTTATTGAAGTGTCTATCTCAAGCAACTGGTGTTTTATAAAATCATAGTCTTGTGAGTGCCAATTTTTATTTTGAACATTGGACTGCTGAAATTCCCTAACCTTCCTTAGCAGCTAACTTTCTGCTTAAGAGGCTATTGTGTTAAGGTGCATTACACCTCAGAAGACAAAGACAATTATTCCTTTCCTTTGTTCATATTAATTTTTAACATTTTGTTCCTAAAAATAATAATAATAATTTTATACCAAAAAAAATAGTTAGTGTTTTGTTAAATTTTATTTATTTTTTTTTGTTGGCTCCTTCTGAGCAATATCACTCAACACTATGCCAACAAGTGGTGACCCCGACGATGAAAAGGCAAAAGGACTACAACCATCCGATATCTTACCCTGTGGTTCAAAAATGCCCTTACCTCAGAAAATTACTGAAGAGGAATCTGAAGTCTCAGCATTCTCTGGTTCTCACAATCGCTTGCCACCATTTCATAAAGCAAACCCCTCACTCTGGTTTGCTCATGCAGAGGCCGTTTTCTTCACCTCTAAAGTCACATCCCAAGTGATGAAGTACCAAGCAACGATGGCAAATCTCGGAATGGAAGTTCTGGAACAGGTTGCAGATCTCATCGACAGGGCTGATACCAACACACCTTATGATGACCTCAAAGCTCGCCTGATCCAAGTCTATGGAGAATCCGAGACTCGAAGAATCCAGAGACTATTGCAGGATACTCAGCTCGGTAACCAAGCAGACACTATTGTCTCACGGGAGATGGTAAGAACTTTGTGGCTTAGAAACCTTCCAAGTAGGATGCAAGCAATTCTAACAGCGACTGGTCAAGATGATCTTGAAAAGCTAGCAGCGACGGCAGACAAGATTGCTGAGATAGAAACCCCAGTTGAGACATTTTCACTTTCACAAGAGGAAGCCCGGCCCCAGCAATCACCATCTTTGTCAATAGCACCACCTTCGATTGACCAGCTTGTCATGGAACTTCGATCTCTTCGCACTGAAGTAGCAGAATTGCGCCAGGCTCATCGGTCACGGAGCAATGACCGAAATCCATGGAGGGATACTCGTAGCCGACCCCCAAGTCGTTCAAGTTCCCGTGGAGGACTGTGTTTTTATCACTACAGATTTAAGGACAAAGCCAAAAAATGTACAAAACCCTGCAACTATAAAGTGAATTTAAACCCCTAGGGCTGGCGAATGAAGCGGCTATCGCCTCAGCCCAACCACAACGCCGCCTTTTCGTTAGAGATAAGCGGTCAGGGAAGATTTTTCTTATCGATACAGGTGCTTCTATATCCACCATTCCTCGTAACCCTCAGAAACACCGATCACCGACAGATTATAGTCTCATCGCTGCTAACAACACCCGAATCCCAACTTATGGAGAGCCAACCATGATCCTGGACCTAGGACTACGACGATCTTTTCCTTGGACCTTTGTTATTGCGGATGTAGGGAAGCCTATCATCGGTGCTGATTTCCTTTTCCGTCATGGTCTAGTAGTCGATATAAGGAATAAGCAGCTACGCGACGGCACTACAGGTCTTACTGCATGTGGAACGGTTTCCATGGTTTCTGTATCTACCATATCAACCATTACTGAAGACTGCAAATACTCACATATCCTACGAGAGTTCCCCAATCTAACCCGACCATCACCAATCAGAGGACCTTCACCCACTGTCGTCCAGCATCACATTGAGACAAAAGGAAATCCAGTAACAAGCAAATCCAGAAGACTTCCTCCGGACAAATATAAGGCCGTTAAGGAACACTTCCAGCAACTAATGAACGAAGGCATCTGCAGACCTTCTAAGAGTCCGTGGTCTAGCCCACTGCACGTAGTCACAAAGAAGAATGGAACCTTGCGTCCCTGCGGAGACTACAGGATGCTGAACAAGCAGACAGTACCAGACAGATATCCTGTACCTAATCTTCTAGACTTCACCACACAGCTAGAGGGAAAGAAGATTTTCTCGACACTGGATGTAGTCAGAGCCTTCTACCACATTCCAGTAGCTGAAGAAGACATTGAAAAGACAGCTGTAATTACACCATTCGGTTTGATGGAATTCACTAGAATGAGTTTTGGCTTAAGAAATGCTGCCCAGACTTTCCAGCGGTTCTCAGACACCCTATTTCGTGACCTTCCATTCATATTTCCATATCTGGACGATTATTTTATTGCTTCAGCTGATGAAGATGAACACGAGCGGCATATTAGGGAAGTTTTCAAGCGGATGGACGATAATGGACTGACACTCAATGTAGCAAAGTGTGTCTTTGGGAAATCTGAAATAGACTTCCTTGGTTACAGAGTAAATTCGTGTGGCATTACACCCCTGCCAACCAAAGTCCAGACCATCGCCGAATTTCCACAACCCACAACTATCTGCCAGCTTCGCCGTTTCCTCGGTATGGTAAACTTTTACAGAAGATGTATACCTGACGCAGCTACTGTTCAGACCCCTCTGAATCGCTTGTTGCACAATACCAAGAAAAACGACAAGCGACCTGTACCCTGGACTGAAGAAAGTTTGGAAGCATTCCAGAAAACCAAGGAGAGTCTCGCAGCAGCCGCACAGCTAGCACATCAATCCACTCACGAGGAGTTATCTCTTGCCTGCGATGCCTCAGATATCGGCATTGGTGCAGTTCTCCAGCAGCGGAAGAATGGGATATGGAGACCTTTGAGTTTCTTTTCAAGAGCTCTATCACAGACGCAGAAAAATTACTCTGCTTATGATAGAGAATTGCTCGCAGTCTATGAAGCTGTTAAACACTTCAGGCCACTTCTTGAAGGATTGAACTTTACTATAGTCACCGACCATAAACCACTAGTTCACGCCTTCGAACAGAAGCCCACCAGTGCATGTCCCCGACGTATCCGCCAGCTGAACTTTATTAGTCAGTTCTCAACGGACATAAAGTATCAGCCTGGTAAAGAAAATATGGTTGCCGACACCTTGTCCCGCCTGGAAGAAGTACAACTACCAGATGATCTAGATGCTCTCGCGGAAGCCCAGAAGAAGGATCCATCAATCGCTGACCTCAAGAAGAACCCCAGTCTGAACTTCAAACTCATCGACATCCCTGGATTCCATGGACCACTTCTCTGCGAAATGTCCACTGTCAAGGCACGTCCATACATTCCAGAAGGTCTTAGAAAAGCTCTCTTCAACCGACTGCATGGCCTTAGTCATCCAGGAGTTCGAGCAACCAGAAAACTTATATCACAGAGATTCTTCTGGCCAGAAATGAACCGTGACATCGGAACATGGACCAAGTCATGTATACCTTGCCAACGGTCAAAAGTACAGCGGCACACCCAGACACCATTGGGAACATTTCCAAGAGCGCAACGGTTTGAGCATGTCCACCTGGATCTGATTGGACCACTGCCCACATCCAATGGAAATCGATATTGCCTCACAATGATGGACCGTGGAACACGATGGCCAGAGGCTATACCACTCCCAGACATAACAGCAGCCACAGTCAGTGAAGCATTTTACACTCATTGGATAGCTCGCTTTGGCACGCCCAGCAGAATCACAACGGACCAAGGCCGGCAATTCGAGGCTGAGATATTCCAACGCCTTGCTGTTCTCATGGGAATAGAGAAAAAACGGACAACCGCCTATCACCCACAATCCAACGGTTGCATTGAGCGCTGGCACAGAACACTGAAAGCCGCTCTCACTGCACACCTCGATACAGATAGGTGGTCAGAACTATTACCAACCGTACTCCTTGGATTACGTTCAGCATTCAGAGAAGACATGGGTGCATCCGTCGCTGAAGCACTATATGGTCAACCTCTTAGACTACCAGGAGAATTTTTCCATGAGTCGCCCATTCAGCAGGAACCAGCAGCTGCTCTTCGACTTTTAAAGGAAGATCTTGCTAAGCTTAAACCCGCTGAACCAAGATCAACCACTCGAAAGGTATTCCAGCATGAAGATCTGCAAAAATGTTCGCATGTTTTTCTGAGAGAAGACGCTGTAAGGAGTCCTTTAGTCCCTCCTTATTCAGGACCTTACCCTATCCTCAAGCGTGCTGAGAAACATTTTACAATCCAGCTAGGAGACAGGGAAGTGACAGTGTCTCTCGATCGTCTCAAACCTGCCTACCGTCTCATGGACACTGAGAACATTCCCAGAACATCTACTGAGGTAACACCAAAGAGCGACACCACGAACCATACTGCAAACATGAACAGAACTTCTGACGCAGCAAGATCAACTCCACCGCCCTACAGGACAAGATCTGGTCGTCAGGTACGGCTAAACACACGCTTTTGCGACTCCGTCACTAGGGGGGGAGTAGTGTAGCAGAACATATGTTACTATTAACACATATGTTAATTAACATATGTTCACCAAAAAAAAAGACAGTGAGTAAAAAAAAAAACAATTGGTGTGTGTTATGAGATACTTGACAAACATGTTTTAAAAAAGTGTTTTATTGAAGTGTCTATCTCAAGCAACTGGTGTTTTATAAAATCATAGTCTTGTGAGTGCCAATTTTTATTTTGAACATTGGACTGCTGAAATTCCCTAACCTTCCTTAGCAGCTAACTTTCTGCTTAAGAGGCTATTGTGTTAAGGTGCATTACACCTCAGAAGACAAAGACAATTATTCCTTTCCTGTGTTCATATTAATTTTTAACATTTTGTTCCTAAAAATAATAATAATAATTTTATACCAAAAAAAATAGTTAGTGTTTTGTTAAATTTTATTTATTTTTTTTTGTTGGCTCCTTCTGAGCAATATCACTCAACACTATGCCAACAGAACTATGTTGGAATTGTCCATATTCTAATTCTTAACTGATCAAATACATGCTATTTTATTAAGTTTTTAATGCAGAAAACTTGTAAAACCAAATGCAGCATAAAAATCCGCTTAAGAATTCACTAAAATCTCAAAACTGAAAAAAATGGAGTTGTCCAACTTTGATACCAAGCTCCTCAAATAAAAAGTTTCTTATTTATATTAAATAAAAATAGTTTTTGGGACTATGTGAAATCGCACACGATTCATACAAGCAGCAGGTGTTGTGAAATATCAAGATCTATACTCCAGTGAGTTCCATTTTTTTGTAATAAAAATTGTAATGCTTAAATCTCCCTAACCTTCCTGAGTTGCTACATTTACCGCAAGAAGTTTGGGACTGACTAAAGAAACTGTTTATTAAAGTGCTTGGAACCACAGCAGCCAAGTCCTGACAAACTTTAATTCGATAACACAATCTTTATTTTTAATATTAATTCTAAAAGAGTTCATTTCTAAATGAGTGTAACATTATTTCATTTCATTTTATTTATTTTTTGGTTCCTTCCGAGCAAAATTTCAGGACATGATGCGAACTCACTGATCGAAAAAAAACGAGCGGGCGTGCAGTCGGTCCAAGTTTCACATCCAGTGCGACACGTACCTAAATCAAACACATATCTTAAGAACTCAGCGAAGAAATGGCGTACTAACGTATTTACGACACGCGATTCCCAGCTGGATGATGACAATGCAAAGAGTGTGCGTTGAATAACACATGTAATACACTTAACACTCACAAGTCTTGACTCTTTACAAATGTTTGTTTACCACTTGACATTCTATTCAGGTCGCCAACAATAGACATTCTTACAAGCTCTGCACGTGCCGGAGACACGTGGAACATCTGTCAAGACTCTATGAAGGATCTCTATACAGCTTCTGTGAACAAGTAATGGTATGTTTATTCGATGGACTTGTGTTCGGTAAAGTTGGTAATGTAATTAAATATACATATATATGGAATTTTATTTCTTTATTTATATAAGGAAACAAATGTAATCTACTATATATTTGTCAAATACCACTCACTCACTCACTCACTCACTCACTCACTCACTCATCTATCAACGCCCAGCCCAAACCGCTCGACAGAAAATTTTGAAATTTTGCATGGACACTCCCTATATAACGTAGGCGCTCGCTAAGAAAGGATTTTTTGATATTCGTATTTTTAAGCATTTTTAGAGGGGTTTAAAGTTTGAGTTGGTTAGAGAAGGCAAGCCTAGGCAGCCTGCGTTGCTAGGACGATAAAGAACAGCTGTTACCTTACATTATCTATCTCATAGTTTTATTTCTAATTGAGGTTAATGTCAACTCTGATGGCAGACCTTGAATTACTAGAAATTAACTGTCCCTCATAGAGTTTTAATTGCGTTTCTTTTCTGCCTGTCCCCGTCAGATAGGCTTGCCATATTTTTGGAGAGTTAAACCGAGACACATTAATATGGGATGGGCATACCAGGGGGGGGGGATAAAAAGAGTACAAATTATAAGCAAAATGGTTGGTGAGTTTTAAGCCTAGCAACTAACGGGAAGGGGGAATCCTAAACTGTTAGTCTACCCAAACCTTAAAAATAAGAACGGAACTTTTTTTGCTACTTGATTTTCTTAAAACAATCTCTCAGCCAAATAGTAGTGTCTGGCAGCTGGCAGCGCTGTGCAGGTAGTTCCAGCGTTTTACAGTTAGATTACTTCTCATTTCTTTGACACAGTGAGCAGTAGTAAAAATGTTAATTGCAGAAAAGTAACCGATTTAAAAAAGATTCTTATAAACATGAATTCATTACTTTTTACATCTTACAGCCTTTTCCGGGACATTGATAAAACTTGGCGGGACACCGAAACAATTGCAAAATACCGGGACAGTCCCGGTCAAACCGTGATGTATGGCATATCCTTAGGTTTTCCAGGCGAGGTAATAATATATATAACCTTGGTAATACTCGTAAATATATTGGGTGTTACCATATGACTTCTTGGAAACATAAACTTTTAAATTTTAACGCCCATTGAATAAAATATAGTATGACGGGAACCGTGCTGTAATAAAATGCATAGAATTGTATAGTAACGTAATTTTAATGAAACATTATTTAACGCAATAAAATAACTACTTATCTGCCGTGACGAAGCACGGGTATTCAGCTAGTCTACTATATATTTGTCAAATACCACTCACTCACTCACTCACTCACTCACTCATCTATCAACGCCCAGCCCAAACCGCTCGACAGAAAATTTTGAAATTTTGCATGGACACTCCCTATATAACGTAGGCACTCGCTAAGAACGGATTTTTTGATATTCGAATTTTTAAGCATTTTTAGGGGGGTTTAAAGTTTGAGTTGGTTAGAGAAGGCAAGCCTAGGCAGCCTGCGTTGCTAGGACGATAAAGAACAGCTGTTACCTTACATTATCTATCTCATAGTTTTCTTTCTAATTGAGGTTAATTTCAACTATGATGGCAGACCTTGAATTAATAGAAATTAACTATCCCTCATAGAGTTTTAATTGCGTTTCTTTTCTGCCTGTCCCCGTCAGATAGGCTTGCCATATTTTTGGAGAGTTAAATCGAGACACATTAATATGGGATGGGCATACCAGGGGGGGGGGAATAAAAAGAGTACAAATTATAAGCAGAATGGTTGGTGAGTTTTAAGCCTAGCAACTAACGGGAAGGGGGAATCCTAAACTGTTAGTCTACCCAAACCTTAAAAATAAGAACGGAACTTTTTTTGCTACTTGATTTTCTTAAAAAAATCTCTCAGCCAAATAGTTGTGACTGGCAGCTGGCAGCGCTGTGCAGGTAGTTTTACAGTTAGATTACTTCTCATATCTTTGACACTGAGAGCAGTAGTAAAAATGTTGATTGTAGAAAAGTAACCGATTTATAAAAGATTCTTATAAACATGAATTCATTACTTTTTACATCTTACAGCCTTTTCCGGGACACTGATAAAACCGGGCGGGACACAGAAACAATTGCAAAATACCGGGACAGTCCCGTTCAAACCGTGATGTATGGTAAGCCTATCCTTAGAGTTTTCTAGGTGAGGCAATAATATGCGGAACCCTTGCACAGCCTCCTCGCCTATTACCTTGGTAATGCTCGCAAATATAATGGGTGTTTCCAAATAACTTTTTGGAAACATAAACTTTTAAATTTTAATGCCCATTGAATAATATATAGTATGACGGGAACCGTGCTATAATAAACTGCACAAAATTGTATAGTAACGCAATTTTAATGAAACATTATTTAACGCAATAAAATAACTACTTATCTGCCGTGACGAAGCACGGGTATTCAGCTAGTCTACTATATATTTGACAAATACCACTCACTCACTCACTCACTGTATTATTTTTAATTGCGGTTCATTTCAATTTGTCCCCCATAGAGTTTTCGCTATACTTGGTGATGGTCCATCAGAGGTAATAATATCCCGAACCCTTGCACAGCCTCCTCACCCATCAGCATCCCCAATCAGCACACCTCTTGGTCATGCTTGCAAATATAATGGGAGTTTCCAAATGACACATGAGAAACATAAATTTTAACATACATTTATTATTGACAACGAAATTTAACCTGTATTGATTACACTGCTGTTACTGGTAACCATGGGCGTAGATCGGAAATAATTTCGAGGGGGCTGGGAAAATTTCGGGAGGGGGCTGGGACCATTTCTGTGGTATGGAATACTAACAGTTTAGAACTTCGAATAGTTTTAGGAAACTAAAACGCTATTACACGTAAAATAAAATATTTTTTATGAACTAAGTGATCTTATTTAATTTATTTTGAAAGGTTTTAAGACACATTTTTACCATCGAATCAAAATGTCGGAGGGGGGGGGGGGCTACAGACCCCTCAGCCCGCTCCTCCTTAAATACGCCCATGCTGGTAATATAGTATGACGGAAACCGTGCTATAATAAACTGCAAAAAATTATCATCGCACAGCCCAAACCACTTGACAGAAAATTTTGAAATTTTACATGGACACTCTCCTTAGCATTTAAACACTCGCTAAGAAAGGAATGTTTGATATTCAGATTTTTATGTATTTTTAGATGTTTGAATTTATAGTTGGTTAGAGAGCAGGCACGCCAGGCAGCAAGCGTTGCTAAGGCGATAACAGTTCAGCTGTTACCGTTTTGTGATTATTTCTTAATATCATTTCCATTTGAGCTTCATTTCAACTATGATGGTAAACCTTGAATTACTAGAAATAAACTGTGATTTTGTCCCTCATAGAGTTTACGCTATTCCTGGTGATGGTCCATCCGAGGTAATAATATCCCGAACCCTTGAACAGCCTCCTCACACATCAGTCAGAGCCCTTCTTGGTAATGTTCGCAAATAAAATGGGTTTTTCCAAATGAAATCTTGGAAACATAAATTTTTACATTATAACGTACATTTATTATAGACAGCGAATTTTAACCTGTACTGGTTAAACTGCTGTTACTCCTAACCTATAGATAACGAGTTATTTCTACGTTATCTTTTTTTGTCACTGGTCCAGAGCGCCCAAATGTCAAGAAACACTTTGATACTTTGATTACTTATCAATTGATGAATAACTTTTAGTGTGACGGGAACCGTGCTATAATAAACTGCACAAAATTATACATGATGGTACATTATTTAACGCACTGAAAAACTACTTATCGGCCGTGACGAAGCACGGGTATGTAATAATAACAGTTAGATCCGCCAACAGCCATAGCAATGCTGATTACACCTGTTCCCGTTGATCAGGCTAGGGGCGACGGGCGTGGCTAGTACATGAATGGGTGACCGACCACCTGCTGTTGCCATTATAAGAGGAAGGCAATCTGTAGATAGCTCGGCACTAATAGAAAACATAAATATGTAGGTCCATTGGTCTCGAGTGTCAACAAGAAAACATCTCTGGTTCGATATCCACTAGGGTCGATAGGTGTTCATTCTATAAAAGTCAGACTCGCAGGTCCTTATCCGTAGTTTCATTTCGAAAGCCTGGAACAGTGTAGTTAATGGTTAATATGGAACGTTTTAACACATATTAAAAAAAAAAAAAAATCTTGAATAAATGTGATTTGTTGCGCCATTATACAAAGAATACTAAAACAGTTACTTTCTTACATTAGCGGAAATTCCTCTTTGAATTTAGATTTTTGAACCTCCTAAAACGTGACAGACAATATATATATATATATATATATATATACATATATATATATACATATATATATACATATATATATACATATATATATATATATATATATATATATATATATACATATATATATATATATATATATATATATATATGTATATATATCTTTTGTTACACTTTATTCTTTGTATCACTTATTTTATATAGAATAAATTCGTACAGGGGTCTCCGTAGTATAGTGGCTAGCGCCTTAGATTCAGCGGGATATGGTGGGTTCGATCCCCACCGGCTGCAGGAATTTTTTCATGCTACGGCTCGTTGGGAAAATTCCTCGCTGCCCCCTGGATGTTGGAGCTAATGGCCTAGTTGTTGACCGTAAAAAAAAAAAATAAAAAATCGAACAAAGAAAAAAAATACATATGTACTTTTTTTTTTTACCTACGCCATATATATATCAAAATGAGTAAATTGGCCAAAAATACATGGAATAGAATATATTCATACAGGTCCCACTTTCCATAATTATTGTTTTCTTGGTTCGAAAGCGGCTAGATAATATTCGAAGGTAGGTAAATCCCCCTTCATATTTGCGGGAGGTTAATATCTACCGAGAAGCTGGTGAATGTTGAAAGGACGGAATCCTTTTCACATAGACACACACACACATGGTACAATGCATGAAAAGTATTAAACCCGGATAAAAAGAAAGGAAATAATCTGAATGTCAGAGCATAAAAGGATTGTTGAGGCGTTTTATTAAAAATAAGAAGAATGACACAGCTGGAAGGATTTTAGCTATAAATCATTATTAAGGGATCCCTAATCCTAATATTCTATTCTCCTTTCCATACTCTACGTGAAGGCACATAATTTCTTTAAAGGATATTTCAGGCGACAAGAAAGAAACTAAAGGGAAGCGCGATTAGTTTTTTTTATTTATTTATACAGGAATTGGTTTCAGTGATAAATAGGAATTTGTCTACAAAAGGGCGATATTTTTCAGTTTTTTGCGTTTTACGCGCAAACGGTGCGTCGGATCAAAAGATGTTTCAGAATAAATTAGTCTTAAAATTAAATTTTCTATCAGAATTCGTCATAAAAAAATACTTGCCGCCATTGGAAAATCAAGAGTTAGATGCGCTGGAGAATGTTACTAAGTCAACTAAACCTTCAAAAGAAACCTCATGCAACATAACTAAGACCTACCAAGTTTCATTTCGAAATTCCAACAACTCTAGGAGGAAAAGGGGGTGGACACATATACTGGGACACCCTGTATATTTTTATTTTAAGAAATATTACAATCAACAATTCAATTGCATAATGTTATTTGATACAGGTTAGTTGACCACGCCTCAGATGCCCCCAGTTGTCAGCTGAATACCTTCCTTGTTAGGAAGGATTCTAGGAAGACCTGGAGTTATCTTACACCATCCAACCACACCTTGCGACTAGCAGGGAGGATTGGAGGCGGGTGAGACGTGGCCAGTGATTTCATGAGGAGAGAAAATATCCACAGATATCACTCTCAATTTATACAATTATAATTTCTTTGATCACTCCACGAATAGTAGTTTTTTTTGTTCACTCCCCTACACTCCACTGCCTAAGTAGATCCCGGGGCCACTTCCTATTAAAACGTCTTGGTGGAGAGGAAGGATGATAGGTGCTGGATAAGGATTGGGCAATAGGATTAGTATGATTGATTAATTTGCTATGGAAAAATGAGAAGCGGCTAGGGATTATATCTTGGACAAAAGGGATATTATGGTCATTATTGAGGGTGCAATTTGTAACATAATAAGCAGCATTGACTATGGTACGCAGGACTTCGGATTGGAAGGTTTTGATTCGGTGGATGTTGGAATGCTTGGCTGTCCCCCAGAGTTCTATTCCGTATGTCCATATAGGTTTTATTAATGAGTTGTAGACAGTTAGTTTGTTATGTGTGGTTAAGTGAGGTGATCGATTTAGTATTCTGTATAGTTGTCCGAATCGTCGATTGAGTTCTTGTCGTTTGAGTTTAATGTGTGCGTTCCAAGTCAATCGAGAGTCAAGGTAAAACCCAAGGTATCGGATGGTATTGGTTATGGGTAAAGGATTGTCTTTGAAGGAAACAGTAGGGCAGGTTTTACGTCGAAGGGTAAAGGTTATTTGGTGACATTTTTCGATGTTTATCTTAATGCGCCACTTTTTGCACCACTGTTCAATTTGAGTTAAATGGGTTTGTAGGTTTTGTAAAGCACGATTAGTATTGAGAATTTTTGCTATGTTGTTTTCATAGCAAAATAATTTGTTGTTGGTAGATGAAAGAGGGAGTGAGGTTACCTCGAGTCGAGGTGGTAGTGCAAAAAAAAAACAAAAAGTCCGACTCGCAGGAACTGCCTCATCTTAGCGCGGTTCCGTTCTTATCCCTAGTCTAATTTCGAAAGATTAAAATAGAAGCAGTTATTATTTTGTTGAGAGGAGATCGTTGACCGTTGATGATGCAAGGTAGGGATTGTCCGGGTTCGGTCACTGCTACTTAATAATACATACCCCATATGTGTATGTATGTGGGCATATATATGTACATATGTGTGAGTGTATATGTGTATGTGTATATGCATATATATAAATATATATATATATATATATATGTGTTAGGTATATTTACATAGATATGTGCATATATTAGTGTTAAATATGTCCTACTGGTATTTACAGCCCTGATGAAGGCTTGAAGTTCAAGCCGAAACGTCGGCACAATAAAACCATTTTTACGATAAAAGTAGCAGTGACGGAACCCCGACAGTTATTGTTTTGGTTTCAACAGTCTTGAAACGTAGGATTTACAATCTTACCTGGAAGGGTCGGCATCACTAGAAACATTCCCGCTAGTTACAAGGTCTTGGAATCTTGGAACTCTATATTTCTAACAATAAATTGTTTTTGTTATTTTACTAAACCTGTTTTATTTTCGAATACATTATCCAACTATAAGCAATTAAAAAATAACAAGGAATAAAAAACAGACAAAAAGAACAGTTCGAATAAGCGAAATCAATTACTTTAAAGCTTTAAGCTCTTATTTCTCCGATTGTCATCGCCTAATCAAAACTTTCATTAGAACCTTTTATGTAGAGCATTTAATAAGCTTTCTAATGGTATTCTTCCGTTTACCAAGATTTTCAACCGTTTTCGAGATATTAATGAAAGTTCCCAAAATTTACATTATTTCTAGCAACAGAAAATTGGTCTCATTTTTCATATCCTGTTTTACACACAAAATTTTCCCAACATAAGAAATTACAAAAATAAAAAGCAATAAAAAACAAAGGGAAAGAGACAAAAATTACAAAAAGAACGACAAAAACCCGTTCTTAAGAACAAAACAGACGTATTTGAAGTTTTAAGCACTTATTTCTCCGATTGGCATAACCTAATCAAAAATAGTTTTAGAATATTTTTTGTAGAGAATTCAGAAAGCTTTCAAATAGTTTCTATCCACTTACCACGATTTCCCAACCGTGTTCGAGATATTCATGAAAGTATACGAAGTTCCCAAAACTTTTCTTGTCTGTTCATAAAATATTTTATTCTAACCCTTCCTTAACTCCAAACGTAACAAAATTTTCAACATATTAGTTTTAATGAATGTAGAACATGCAGATAATGTTTCAACTGAATCCCGTAATTCTAAGTACCCAAACAAAAAACGGTATTCAAAAATTATTTTTCCAATTTTCTCGAAAACGGTTAAAGCTATCGCCTTGAAAATGGTTCCATTCGTTTTCCTAGCCCAAGAAGCCTATAAAAAGAGTACTTACAAGCTTATGAACTCAAAAACGTAAGCGTTACGATTTTTTTGCGCGAATTTCGCCCCAAATGCCATCTTCCAGTGGGCGGATTTTGCTGGTTAACGAACTTGACCTTTCAAATTGGACGACGGATTTTTGTACCAAATTTCATCAAAATCGGCCCTTCAGGGAAGCCAGAAATGAGCGAACAGACAAATATATATATATATAAATATATACATATATATATATATATATATATATATATATATATATATATATATATATATATATACAAATTTGAACTACCATCATTTTCGGTTTCCAGAGGTTCTGAAACGCAAAATTTTCTAGTCGGCACTTCCGGATTGTTTCATTGTATCAACCCTACAAGCGGGGTTCCTCCCTATGAGGGAGGGAGGAACCGCGCTAAAACAAAAAAAAACAAGACTTCAACAAACACGGCTACAAACAGATTGGAGCGTAGAGAGAGCAAAGAGCTTTGTAATTTAGGTACTAATTTCTTCGACTATGATCATCCCATCAAATAAGTACTTTAGAACCGTTTTTAGCGCGGTTACTCCCTATCTCCATAGGGAGACCCCGCTTATGAGGTTGACCTCACGACGCAATCCGGAAATGCCGACTAGAAACTTTCTCGTTTCAGACTCGTATATATATATATATTTATTGGTACTAAGTTTGGAGTGGCTGTGGTAATCAAGATGGCTGTGGCTAATCATGATGGCGTATGCATAGTTTGTTTTGAATTCTCCTATCTATATAACCTTCCTCATAGCCTCCAACTGAAGTTATCATTATTTCTTATTTTCAAGAAAGATTTAACTCACGACAGAATCGAATTTTATTCGCCACGAAGCACATATTTACAGTTGATTATAACAGTAAAACGAATTTTCTAGTAAAAAAAGATACTTAAAATGACAACGAATTTTTGGTTGTTTAGAATAGAGCCTTCTCAGCAGTATTCGAAGAGTAAGTACATTTTCAATACATAATTGTATTGACTTAGATTAAGAATTATCCGCTTCTGTGTAAGTTGGCTACTGTCAGTTTCCTGTGATTTGTGATGCTAATCTATTCCATTTCTTCGAGATGTACGTAACCGTGCTAGGATGACGAAGTTCCTGCGAGTCGGACTTTTTAGATAATTATCAACCTTTCGAGTGGTTACATTTCAAATACCACGTTTTCCTAACAGATTTCAGATATTTAAGAAGATATACGAAAAGACTAAAACTGCTCCTCTCTGTTTATATATATTTTTTAAATACTTCCTTTACTCCCTAGTCAAATCAAATTTAAATATTTTACTTGGATGAATGTCGAATGCGCGGAATAATTTATAGTCAATCAATCATTTCAAATACGCAAACTGACAACTACATATATCCACTTTAATCGTAAACAGGTTCAAACATCGCCTTAAAAATGGTTTTATTCCCTCTTAACGTGTGAATTTCGCCCAAAAAAAAACATGTTCCAGTGGACGGATTACGGTGGTTAATGAACTTAAACTTTCAAATAAGGTAAGAAATTTTTATGATTGGTTCAACGAAATTGAACCATTTTTGGGCCCCCTAAAGCCCGTGTGTATACAAATTTTAACCATCGGTATTTTCGTGACCAATGGGGTATGTAAATCCAGATTGCGTCAAGACGGAAACTTCTAACAACAAACTCAAATATATATATATATATATATATATATATATATATATATATATATGTATATATAATCTATTTCTCTGTGGAGAAATAGATGATGTCGAGCATGTGCTTTTTATATGCCCGAGGTGGAAAAGCATCAGGCATGACTATAGTATGGCTACCAACAAGACGTTTGATGTTGTAAATATGATGAGAGACATAACTCCAGAGGAAACATGGAACTATTCCTACATCGCGGTCAGGATTATTGTAGAGACGAAGGAGAAGGAAATAAACAATGAAGGTTAATTAGACAGCTATCCATGATGAAGTAATGCGTGAGCGGTTTGGATCATGATCGCGAAGAACAAACAAGGAGGGAGGTTTTTAGTCGGTTGGAGTCCGACACTACCTGGTTTTCTCCTCGCCAGGTGTCCATGATGGATTTTCCTCCTACCAAAATAAAAAAATAAAAAATATGTATATATATATATATATATATATGTGTGTGTGTGTGTGTGTGTGTGTGTGTGTGTGTGTGTGTGTGTGTGTGTGTGTGTGTGTGTGTGTGTGTGTGTGTGTGTGTGAGTGTGTGTGTGGTGGAGTGTGCCCTTGTGGAAAAAATAATATAACGCATTTTACTCAAAAATACTTTTGGTTGAGTTCGCCCTTCGTATCCGCAAAGCCTCATATATATATATATATATATATATATATATATATATATATATATATATATATATATATAGCTACATGCTCGAACTAAATATAAATCGTTCATGCTGTCTGTTTCGCCAACTAGTCTACTCTGTGGACATCCATTTAACCTGACGGGTTTGATTTCTCCACAATCCTCTTTTTCACACTAACATCCACACAGTTTTTAGCCTGAGTGTAGGTTTTCATAGAGAAAGCTAGGGAAAATAACAGGTATTTTAGAACTTACACTCAGCTGAACATATTTATTCAGCAAGATTTCAAGAAAATATTTTGTCTCTTGTCAAGTTTTCCCCAGATTTTAATTGGTTTTTTTTTTTCATTAATTGCGTTTCTTATTAAAGTGAATATTTCAGTAAAAGGCGTTAATTAATTGATTGCTTGTATGAAATGTTTTGGGCGAAAAACTTCATGGTCGTTAGCTCCCTACCATGCAATTAAATCACAAAAATATGTATACAGGCCTATTCCCTGTGTTGGGGTGCGCTTTCCTTAAGGGTTTCCTCTTAATGTTTATATATATATATATATATATATATATATATATATATATATATATATATATATATATATACATATAATAATAATGAGAAAATCCAGACATGAATCCTACTTAAGGGGTAAATTATTATCTTATGTGATCAAAATCAAAGTAATTTTCTTGAATTTATAAGTAACAAAAAAATCAATATATTTCAATTCCTTATATCGAATGTTTTATATGGGATGTTAATTTCAAATTCAATTCTTTGTAATAAAATGGCGGTGCTGTGAAATATTCTTTTTTCACAGGCGATAGTCTGCAGGTGGCAATTTTGAATCTAGAACACAAAACTAAAATTATTTCGAAAGAAGAGGGTTAAATCTTCTTATTTTACACGATTTTCTTACCAATTTCGAGATATTTAACAAAATATACAAAGAAGCCAAAACTTTTTATGTTAATAAAATTTTTTTTCGAATACTTGCTGACCTCCAAACGTAACCAAAATTTAATTAACGTTGGTTGGACAAATCTCAAACATGTAGAAAATATTTCAATTGAATTAATGGATTCTAAGTACCTCTTAGAAATTAGTTAGAAAATATTTCAATTGAATTAATGGATTCTAAGTACCTCTTAGAAATTAGTTAGAAAATATTTCAATTGAATTAATGGATTCTAAGTACCTCTTAGAAATTAGTTAGAAAATATTTCAATTGAATAAATGGATTCTAAGTACCTCTTAGAAATTAGTTAGAAAATATTTTTTTGCCCACTTTTCTAATAAACGGTTAGAGATATCACCTTGGAAATAGTTTCATTCGTTTTTATGTGTTTTAAACCCTATAAAACGTATAGCTACAAGTCTATAACCTAACCGCAAGGATTTTTCTAGCGCAAATTTCGCCCATAAAACCGTGTTCCGGTGGGCGGATTCTGATGATTAACGAACTAGACCTTTTAACTTTAGTGTTTTTGTGCCATATGTAATCAAAATCGGACCATTTGTGAGCGTGATATATATATATATATATATATATATATATATATATATATATATATATATATATGTATATATATATATATGTTTGGTACTATGTATAAGTCGTACCTCTATGGAGGGAAGCTTCATAGAGGAACTAGAGCCCAACCGGATGTGATTTGGTTGGCAGTGGCTTCAGTGCATATTAAGACTCCATGAGGGAGCATAGTGTGTGACTCAAGTGCAACGTAAGACTCCATGAGGGAGCAGTGTTTTATAATAAGTCTCCATGTGGGAGCATTAGTGTTTGACCAGACTCCATGAGGGAGCAGTGTTTTATAATAAGTCTCCATGTGGGAGCATTAGTGTTTGACCATAACTGTGTGTCCATAAGACTCAGGCGAGCAGAAGCCCTGCAGCAGGAAGTCTCTATATACAAGAAGACCAGTGAGGTCCAAGTGAAGCTCCACACGAAGTGAGTACTAAATAGATTACATAGTATGAGATTACCGCTATGGCCATCCGGTGTACAAAGCAAAAATTACAGTCCACTCATTAGAGGAACAAACATATATATATATATATATATATATATATATATATATATATATATATATATATATATATATATATATATATATATATAATTTTGAACCACCGTTATTTTAGCTATCCAAGGTTTCTGAAACGAGAAATTTTCTAGTCGGCACTTCCAGGATTGCGTTATAAGGTCAACCTTATAAGGAAGCTTCCTCCCTATGGAGGAAGGGAGGAACCGCGCTAGTAAGAGACACTTCCTCAATCAAAATAGATTTTCTACAGAAATATATAAAGTAGCCTATTGCTGTTTAAGGTCGAATGTAGCCTAGAAAAATTGGGCCATAGAGAAGGGGAGAGAAATACGTGGCGTGTACTTAGCCCGATATTGACTGGGTCATAAAGAGGAACGGGCAACCAAATGGAATCATTTCCACCACCGGCTGGGAAATAGCTCCGGGAAAGGGGAGTGGGGGGCTTTTCCAGAATAAATCAGGAAAAACCACTTTATTCCAACCATAGGGGAAATAGGGAAATACAAATACCGATACAACTCTTGTTCTACACCACTTAAAATACAATAAACATACAATTATAAAGATTAATCATATGAAAACAATGTGTACTTATAAAATTATCTCTTAGAAAGCCATAGTAGCACGTTTCCGTAACCATGGGCGCATATAAGAATATATACCCCCGAAATTTTACCTTAATCGGTAAAAATGTATGATAAAAAATAAATTAAATAAGATCATTTAGTTAAAAAATAAAAAAAAAAAAATGGGGTCTTTCTGCGAAGACCACATCCAGTTACTTTTGAAGTAGCAGTAGTGATTGTATCAGTGATTCAGCGCAAGCGCATAACTCCTTTGCCTTCCTATTGGAGGATTCCGATGACCAATTGCATTGTTTCTTGCTGGGAGTAAAGTAACCTTCAACAGTGAATTAGCTTTTGTTTATGAAAAAGCTCTGCTTATGTTAGTGAGAAAAAAATGGGTCTTTTACAATTAGTTCGCGATGTTCCTGACAAAGAAAAAGGGATTTGTTTCTTATTCGGAAAAATTAATGAAATCCTATTAATTTTAAGCGAGTTGGATAGACTAGAGTCGCTAAAATTAACATAATTCTATTAATTGCGAGTTGGATTGACTAGAGTCTTGATATTTTCTTGAGCGAGCGGAGCGTAGCGTAGCGAGCGGAAACGCATAGCATGTAATGCCTAATAAATGTAAAATATCCAAAAAATAGGGAGAGAAAAGGAATAAAATATGTTTGTTTACATACATATATCGTTGTTTGTTATCCTTCATAACCTGCAATACAGTTGACTTTAATGCTTGATAACTTTTTTCATAGTTGAGAGAATTGATTTTGATTATATTAACCTTTTTAAATAATAATAATAAATAAATATCGCTTTGCCATTATCTAATATGAATTATTAACGTAGATAACGAGTCAAGTAGTAATAGATAACCAGCAAAGAACCTGTAAGCTAATCAGTAAGCTTATCAGCGAGTACGAGTAACAGTTATAAATCACTACTACTACTTCAAAAGTAACTGGATGTGGTCTTCGCAAAACGACCCAAAATATGTTCTTAGAGTAATAGCGTTTTAATTGGCTATAACTATTCCAAGTTCTTGATTTTTAGTATCCCGTACCCCCAAATGTTCTTAGCTCCCCCTCCAAAAATGCGTCCCCCAAATTATTTTCTATATACGCCCATGTCCGTAAGATGTCTTCTAGTGCAATTTAGAAAGGTTGTTATTTTTTTTTAAATATAACCACCAACTTCAATGAGATCTAGAAGAAAAATGAGATTTTAGGTGTCACAATGCACAGGAAACCTACAGTAGCGCGAATTATTTGTTCGGCGTCTTCCAGTTCCGCTCGGAATGCTCTATTGAAAACAAGAATTGATTTTCATTTTGTCTCTCGTTTCTTGCTTTGCTAACTAATTCATTGTACAGTCTAAAGCAATTAAAAAATAAAAACAAAAACGACAAAGTTGAGGGAAATACACGCAAAAAAATCTTTCAAAGCAAATTACTTTTATCAATTTGTTAGGTAGGTATTTAGTACGCCTTCGAATGTTTATATTCCACACTTATCACGATTTACTGACCGTTTTAAAGATATTTAAGAAACAATACGAAAATCCGAACACTGTTCATGTCTATTAATATATATATATATATATATATATATATATATATATATATATATATATATATATATATATATATATATAAAAAAAAAAAATCAGTCCCGTAACAGGCCACGAGGGCCCAGAGGGGCAGATACTATAGAGGTATCTGATTCATGACCATACGGCACACTAGGGAGATAGTGTGGTCAGTACTATGCTCCGGCAGCCTGATTTTCCCCTTGGCCGCTTCGACTGCTGTGTAGTCATTAGCAACCAAGGTACCCATTATTAATTAAATTAATTAAAGGCTGGGTTGGCCTAGGGACGGTCAGGGAGGCCGAATTCAACCCATGAACGAAGACACTAGAAGAAAAAAATCTTTAGTGCTTGCTCGGGATTTGAACTCAGGCCTCCAGCTTATTAGTCCAGTGCTCTACCACTGAGCTAACCTCGCCCCCCCATATATATATATATATATATATATATATATATATATATATATATATATATATATTTTATGATACTTTCCTGGCTCCAGGTGTAACCAAAATTTAAATATATTAGTTTCGACAAACGCCAAATATCTGCAAACATTTTAAACTGAATCCTACATTTTTACATACCCACCAACAATTTTTTTGGAAAACTAGATTTACCTACTTCTCTTAAATCTATAAAAAGAGTAAAGTATCGTAATAAGTCGCCCAAAAAACAATGTTCCGGTGGACTAATTTTGCTGGTACACGGACTACATCTTTTTAATTATGTCAGGTATTTTTGTATGAAATTTCCTCTCAATTTAGATATTAATTTCAGTGAAAATAAAACTATCCATTAAATCTAAGATGATGCAGGAGCCCTTTAATACGGGCAAGGTAATGTTTTTCAGCACTGGCATTAGGGCGTCAAGCTGCTTCAATCTCTTCCGAACCGCTCCACACATCCCTCCAGCTCAATGTTCATGACGTTACCTACTGGTCGGTGACAGGCTCGCCAAGAATCCGTCCCACCCCCAAACGGACAACATACTTCCGACAGTTCCCCCGGCGCAGAGTGTTCAGATCGGTGATCCAATTCGCTATTGGTGCGCCCACAACGATTACTTCTTCGCCTTTTGCCTAATGATGTCAGTTTTCGTTGCTAATGAATGTAAAGCATCATCTTCGGTATCTCCTAGCGATTTTTCGTTGATCGATAAAGCATCGAACGACCATAGCAGAGGGATGTTATTAAAACAAGAGAAATGGTTCGAGTTGGTGCGATAAAATCGTCGATACAAATGCAAAGTAACGAATGTGAAAAAATGCATCTTTCATTGTCAATCTTTACTAATTTCTGCTGGACTTGTGTACGGCCAAATCTTGAATCTTAGATCACTCTATTAAAAGGAAAGTATTCCACTATCAAAAGGTCAAATCTGCCGAGTATTTGACTGTCCAAAAAAAAGTTACGAATAAACGCTTTTCCACTCTGAAAAGTGGTGATTTTCACATTCGATACTTTGCATTTGTAGCGACGAAATGAGCAAGTATTCTCGTAGAATGTTGGCTCTACTGCTAGAATAATTCTCCCTTTCGTAGATAAATACAAGTTAGCTCCATTGTCCTTGTATTTTCCGAGTAATTCTACCGCGGGCTTTGGAATATTCTATCTGGACGGGGAGAATTCGGCAGATTATATACCTATGCAACCAGATATAACATTCGACCGTGGAAAATTAGAATTCATATTGGTAAAAGTAAACAATATAAATATCAAAAAATATTACTACAACAGCGTTTCAATATTGTAAAATTAACTACATTATTAATTATGTTTGAATATTTTCTAATCTCCAGCACATATTTTTGGAATACAGCATTTATTTCAAATTTCACAAAACAATATCTAACTTAATGTTTTAGGATTTCTGGATATGTCCGAGTCAATGTGGTAATAACCAACGTTTCGCCAGAGGTTCTGCAGGCTTCCTCAGGGTTTCTTCAGAGAATGAAGACACTTTTCAGCCTGGGCCTATTTATATCTATTTGTGGTCATATCTACATTGACACGGTCATGTGCATCCCGAAGACCTTAAAACATTAAATATGCTTTTCATGTTTTTCGGACATTTGCATTGTTTTCATTCAAATAATAAAATGAAAATTTAGTGATAAATAAAAGAAGTAAAATTTAAAACATCAGATAAGAGTTAAATTGGAAAATATTTTGGAGAAGCGGAAATCAATTTAGAAGTTTTAAATTGAACTAAGGCTATTGTTTGATACAATAATATCATAAAACATTACTGATATGAGAGCCAGGTTGATCGAGAGAGCTAGTTAAGAGTGACTGCTGTCAATTTGAGAGATAAGAGAGAATATTTGGCTGACATATCTTTGACAAACATATGGGCCGAGTTCTCAGTAACTGGTGCGGACTGTGTCCTGTCAGAGGTAAGCCAGCCCTTATAAACCCTTCACCTCACCTCTCCTCTAGTTCGTAGGTCGTCGATATTTACCTCTTCAGGGCCTAGAACTTACGGGAATTACCTTACGTATACGTACGCCATGTGTCGTGTGAATGACCCAGTGTTGGGCATCCAACCTTTCCTTTCGTCTTTACTCACCTACTCTAAGTACTAGAGGATACGGGTCCCTACCAAATAATAGGTAATAATGTGTTATTACGTCTAATATTAAAAATTATAATTTTCAAGAAAATGAAATAAATAGGAAAACTTTTGAACCTGCCAAGCGACCGCATGTCTATCAACCTTTGTCGGCCTGTTATCATACCTTTGTAACCGGGTCATTCCATGTCAAATCAACACACTTTTTGACCTCACCCTTTCCGATTTTAATGAAAATTAGTACACCCAAAGTAGGCGTTGGGACAAATAAAAATACCAAATTTCAAATTTTTATCTAAAACGGTTTTCAAAATACGGCCACGTAAAGTTGTCAAAAAGCGTCAAAATCTCGCTGTTTCAAAATATTTATATAGACATAACTCCTCTCCTGTTTACGTTACAAACATGGAGAAGGTGTCATTGTTTAGCTCTTTATATGCCCTTTCAACACATGATAGGTTATGAGAACATATTTTTTTTCAAAATCAAAAATAAAATTTTGAATCTAAATATTTTCATAAACGCATCTTCAAAAATTTTGAAAAAATTATATATAATAGGTCATATTATTACTAATTTGTATAGCAAATTTGGTTATGGGATGGAAATGGGCTCTAAGTCAAAATAATTTAAAACCGAAGGCGGCTTTGGACTAATTTTACTTATTTTTATATATAAAAGCTTTTTAATACCTAATTGTATAATTTAATCCAAACTTTACTGTTGCATATATTTTATAGATACTTCAACTTCATTATGTTAATTCCAAAATTTGTTTAAAAAAATATTAGACCTTAAGTTAGTTGTAATAAGTTTAATTTAGAATATTTGTCTAAAATTTAATGATATTGTAAGGCCCCGTTTTCCCTTTTTCTTTGTTAAGTGAATAAGGATGAGAGAAAAGGTTGGCTGTCCATCTCTAGAGGTGTGAGAACTGCGAATCAGCAAACGTTGCGTCTGTGTTGTTGGAACTGCACGTGGCTGATTCGTAAGATTCCCGGAAGATTTAAGACCTGAAAAGAGTTTCTAGTCCAGCCACCTGCTAAAGCAGGAGTGGGGCACAAAGGGTATAAAAAGAGCTGAGACCAAGGCAATCATCACTGATGCATCGCAGGAGCCTCACCACAGCCTTGTCGGGGACTTCAATGCCAAACATCAGGTCTGGCAGTGTTCCACGGCAAACGAACTGGGGCGGTTCATAGTGAGGACGAGCCTCGGAGTTATTCATCCGGGAATCCACACATTTAGACACGCAGGGAACCCCACCTGGACCTCCACCCTTGATCTCCTCCTCACTAGGGATCTGCATGCGGTCACCAGATGCAGTGCCTTAGATTATGGTCCCTCAGACCACCGCCCAGTCCTGTACGAGGTAGAAGGAGACCCACCGACAGAACTGCCCACGAAGTACCTTCTCCGCAAGGCATACTGGAAAGGATTTCAAGAGGACATCCTCTCCGCCCTGCCGTGCATCAGGAATTACGAAAATGCTACCGACATCGATGAAGCCGTCACCGTCTTCACCGAGGCCATCCAGTCCGCCGCCGACAGAAGGATTCCGAAGTTTTCACCAAAGCCCATCAACCAGCGCAGACCTCCTGCCCACATCACCAGGCTGATCGGGATGCGGAACAACCTCAAGAACACCTGGGCGCGGACGGGAGACGGCACCCTGAGGGCCCCTATCAATGCTATGACCCGGCAAATTGCGCAGCTGTCTGCGCAATGGAAGACGGCCCTCTGGCACGAGCAACTTCGACGTACTCATGAAGACACCAGGCAGTTCTGGCGGCTTCTGAGATGCACGGTCTCCAAGCGGCGAGAAGTCCTTCTCTCCGACGGCGATCACCTCCTGTCACAGGCAGAACAAGCCGAAGCCCTCGCCGACTATTACGAGGAGAACGACCGCCGGAGGACAGAAAGGACACTAAAGCTCCCTCCGGACCCCCAAGATCTCCCGAGGACCCCGCTATGCTTCACCTTCAGGGGGCTGGAATCAGCACTAAGGCGAACAAAGGGCAATAAATCCTCCGGATTGGATGGTGTACCTTACGTGATGCTGAAGATGCTCCCTAGGAAAGCCAAGGCCTCCCTATTGAACATCTTCAATGCAGCTTACCGCACTGGACACTTCCCGGACGCTTGGAAACATGCTGTGGTGGTCCCTCTTCGAAAACCAAAGAAGCCAGGTGACAAGCCCGAGCACTACCGGCCGATTAGCCTGCTGAGCCGCGTGAGCAAGATCTTCGAAAAGTTGATCCTGGCTCATGTATTGAAGCACTGTACGGAAGCGGACGTCATCCCTCCGGAACAGACTGGCTTTCGGTCCGGGCTCTCCTGTGATCACCACGTCGCCAAGCTCCAGAACACCGTGGCCGCAGAGCTCAACAAGAACAGAACTACGGCCTTTATCTCCCTGGACTGCACACAGGCGTTCGACTGCGTATCCCACCAGATGCTACTGCATCAGCTACGGATTCCCGGCACAGCTCGTCAAGATTTTTGACAGCTACTTGTCAGGAAGATCGTTCTCCGTCAGGATCGGCGGTGATACATCCAGCAGTCGACCGTCGACGTGTGGAGTACCCCAGGGGTCGGTGTTAGGTCCAGTGCTCTTCACAATCTACACTGCCCACATCATGAGGATGAAGTTCCCGAAAGTTTCCTTAGCTGCTTATGCTGACGATATTGGCGTCTATTCCTCCAGCTTCAACGCCCGCGTCGCACTTGGACGAGCCCAGGCAACCTGCGAGACTATCGTCGACGCACTCAGCGACACAGGAATACACGTCAACCCGACTAAGACAGATGCCGTTTTGTGTTCCTTCCAGGGAAACAAGGGAGGCAGACCCCGAGGATCTCTACCCTCGCACTTCGAGGTCCGAGGTCAGCGGATCAAGCTGTCCACGAAGATTAACTACCTGGGAGTGCACATACACCGGCATCTTTCTGTTACACCACACGTCAACAGCCGCCTGAAGGAAGCCAGGCAGAAGACGTTCCGCCTGAATCACCTATTGCGATCGGCCCAGCTGTCACTTCGGCTGAAGCTGCAGATTTACAAGGCAATCATCAGGCCAACGCCTCTGCATGGGGCGCTAGCCCTGCGTTACATCTACCCGAGTACGCTAAGGCGGCTACAGAAGTTCCAAAACGGGGTCCTCCTCCGCGCAGTACAGCACACAAGTCTTCAGAGGAAGAAGCCATCCCTCCTTCACGACGAGCTGCAGCTGCCAGAAGTTCAAGATTTCAAACGGAGACGTCATATCAAATTTTATGACAGCCTCCAGTACTGCGTCAACCCCCTATTCAGGGACGTGACACTCTCCCTACTATCTCTCTCTACTACCGCAGAGATGGCAGGGCAGCTCCAGGCGGATCCTGGACTTAGTTGAAGAGGCAGCTTAATGTATATAATGTGTATATTGTAATAATTGTAAATAGTCTAAGTTAGCTTTAAGTTAGGTTAAGTGATTTCCTTGTGTAGTCCCTCCCTATGCAACATTGTCTCCCCCTAGATTTAGTATCATAGACTAAGTAGGCTAAGATCCCCTTTGTACATTTTACAGTCCCTTCTAGTACGTAAGCGTAGAATAAGGTGTAGACTTAAGCCCGACTCCAGGCTCCAACCCGTTGGGCCTGGAGTTTCTGTAGATAAGTTCTGAGAATAAAATGGGGGGTGGGAAAAAAAAAAAAAAAAAAAAAAAAAAAAAAAAAAAAAAAAAAGACGGGTCAGAGTTCGCATCCGTTTCTGAGACTTCGGCCCAGATGCTGTTCAGAGGTAGGTCAGCTCCTAATTCTCTCTAATCTCCCCAAATGATCATATTTGATAACTTTACCTAGCTGTCTCTCTCACTCAACCTTTTCTCTCATCGTATTGATGTTTTATGACATTTATGTATGTAATAGTAACCTCAGTGTAAATTATAGTTTTGAAAGGACTTTACGCTTCTCTGAAATATTTCCCCATTATCTATCCCTTTAAATCCCGTCCTTGCTAATCAGTCCCTTACAATATATTGTACTCAAAATATTTTAATTGACTAGGAACTTAAATAAAACATAAATATCAACAATTTACATATTTATAAATGTTAAATGATTAAAGTGGTTGAATATTTTACAGAGAAACTTGCATAAGGTCTGCAAGTGTTGGAGGTACTGGGATAACATTTCATCGTTTCTTAAAATTTCATATTCAGTTACCACGTAATTTCTCCCTTTTGGAGTAATGCAATGTAATTGCATGATAGGGTTCCCTATCATGCAATTACATTTTAGCACTTTCCTCCGAAGGAAAGTAGCTATTGAGGTTGGACTCATGACGGAATTTTTTTTTATCGTATGAAGGCATTCCTGTCATGTATCAAGGCTCCCTATTATGTTGAGACAATCCTATCTTACTATACTATTTATATACCATATGTCATCCCTTTCATGTCATTCCATGGCATGTCTATCAAGTCATGGAATTACCATTAAGTGTTTTATCACATTTAGCTTTAGTAGTTATGACACGTGTAGCATCCTTATCATGTCGAGGAATAGCTATCATGTAATTTATTTATTTTTTATTGTTTTACGGTGCAACGAATATTAGGCCATTTGCGCCAAAATCCGTGGCGCATCAGGGAATCTACTCACCAGGTCCTGAAATGAGAAAATTCCCGCCATCAGAGGGACTCGAATCCCGCATGAGAATTCAAGGCGTTAGCCAGTAGACCAGACCTCGGGGAGACCCCCCATCATGTCATCCCTATAATGGCATTCCAAGAAATGCCTATCAAGTCATGACCCGTAAAATACCCTGACAGCCCTACCGTGCAGTACTTTTACTATCATAAAATGTCATCCCTATAATACCATTTCATGGCATGCCTCTCACGTCTTGCCCCGAATAATACCCTTGCAGCCCTACCGTGCAGTACTATTACTATCATAAAATGTTATCCCTATAATACCATTTCATGGCATGCCTCTCACGTCTTGCCCCGAATAATACCCTTGCAGCCCTACCGTGCAATACTATTACTATCATAAAATGTCATCCCTATAATACCATTTCATGGCATGCCTCTCACGTCTTGCCCCGAATAATACCCTTGCAGCCCTACCGTGCAATACTATTACTATCATCAAATGTCATCCCTATTATACCATTTCATGGCATGCCTCTCACGTCTTGCCCCGAATAATACCCTTGCAGCCCTACCGTGCAATACTATTACTATCATCAAATGTCATCCCTATAATACCATTTCATGGCATGCCTCTCACGTCTTGCCCCGTATAATACCCTGACTGCCCTACCGTGCAATACTATTACTATCATGTAATAAAATCTCCATCATTTTATACCATGACATATCTATCATCTCATGATCCCCTTTTCTACCTGTAAGCCTTACCATGTAGTTCTACAACAGTCAAGTCATGGTATTCCTTTTACGTCATGGCATTTCTATCATGAATACCTTCTCATATCGATCAGGACAGAATGTTTATCATAACATGACAACCCTAACATGCAATTCCAAACATACATTATGTCCAGACATTTCATTCATTTGAATGACCATACACTGAAATTCCTTCCTGCAATCATGTCAATTCTGACTATCATGCCTGGACTTACCGACTACGTCAGACAGACTCCCTACCATATCTTGGCGACACCGTAGTGTGACATTTCTACCATATAAACTTTTGGTAGCTCTATCATGTCATGGTTTTTCTAAAATATGCTGGTCCCCATTAAACCCAATCATACTTTTCTTTTCTTTCCTTGATCCCTTTGCACCCCTATCATATCTTGGATACCCTATAATGCACCATCATATCTATCAAAAAATGACATTCGTATCATGTAATGACATCATTATCATGCCTACTCGTATCTATCATGTCCTAGTCTCCTTATTGTGCTACATCCGTCACATATCAAGGCTGCCAGGGCATTCATATGGCAGCCTGAGCGTTCATAACCTTCTCAGATCTATTTCACTTAGATACATGTGTTATACTTACCAATATAGCCTATATTCAATATTTTGTGTGCCCTAATGTGATTGTTTTTGGAGTTCTCAGAGAAATGCATAAAGTATCTTGAACATTCCTCAGTTTTATCGAATGCCTAATGAGGAGTATGAAACAAACCGCTCAGAGGTGATATAAATCCTTGCCTTTATAAGATGAGAAACGGTAGCGGAATGGCGGAAGAGTTTGATCCCCGAGCCAATTTTCCCTCAATAAAACTAGATACTATGGAAGAGAGGAGCCGGCAATAAAGTCCCCCTAGGGGCTGGTTAGGCTTCAACAATATCACCCTTCGTGTCTTCTCTCCGCCGCAATATATCCCTTCTTCACAACTCGCCAAGAATACTTGTCAGATGAAAGCTTTCTCCTGTCGGTTGTAAATCTTCATTCCCAACATTAGATTTTATTAGAATGTCGGCTTTGGAGTCCACATGTATTTCAAGACTTGATGGGTACATGACATTTGGGTCTGTCTGCGAAGACCACGTCCAGTTGTGAAGTATCTGTAGTGATTACAACAGTGATTCAGCACACGCGCATATCTCATTCGCATTTCTATTGGTTGTTGCTGGTAGTAAAGTAACCTTCAACACTCAAGTCAATCGAAATCGCAAAAATTAATATAATTCTATTAACTTTAGCGATTTTGATTGACTACAGTTTTGATAACTTCTTGAGCGAGCGTAGCGAGTGGAAACGCATTGCACGTATGCCCATAATGTGAAATAAATATAAAATATAAATATGTTATAGAACCACCGGTCAAAAAAATCGGCGAGGATTTTAAGGCTAAACTTCACAGTTACCATTGATTTTTATAATATTAACCTTTTTATTATTAGATATTACTAGCTGAAATATATACTGCTTATTTTCATTTATGCTTTACAAGCCTAAAAGTATTCTTACAAATACAAGTTACTTGGTAAGGGACTTGGTAAACACAACGGGTGGTTTGTTCAAAAGGGATGGGATCTTTGAGTTTGGTATAGAGGGTTTTGAGTTTGTTGGAAGTTTTCAAACCAAAATTTAAGAAAGGGTAGGATTTTTTTATTGTCTTTGTAAGTTTATCAGTCAGTCCAGGTGTAAATGGTAGAGATCGGAACATTTGGGAACTGGTAGTTAGGGAAGAATTGGGAGAGACAGTGTTGGAAGGTTGGGATTTTACTTTTTTAACAAGGGATTTTATGAGGTTGGGGGGAAATTGGTTGCGTGCCAATATATCTGAGGCGATATTAATATTTTTATTGTGGAAGGAAGCATGGGATAGGGAGAGGACTCGGCGAAGGAGATTTCTGGCTACATTAATCTTGAGGTGGTAAGGATGCCATTTACACCTGGACTGACTGATAAACTTACAAAGACAATAAAAAAATCCTACCCTTCCCTAAATTTTGGTTTGAAAACTACCAACAAACTCAAAACCCTCTATACCAAACTCAAAGATCCCATCCCTTTTGAACAAACCACCCGTTGTGTTTACCAAGCCCCTTGCCAAACCCCTTCCTGTAATGGTGTATACATAGGATAAACCATAAATGACATTCACTCACGTCTTACACAACATAAACGAACCATCACTAATAAAGAAATAGATAAATCTGCACTTGCAAAACACGCCATTACACAAAAACACACTTTTAACTTCGACGACACGAAAATTCGTAATACACAACGAAACAAAAAAAGACTACAGATCTCGGAATGTGTGCACATAAACTTAAACAAAAAACAATGTAAACTACAAAACTGACCAACAAGGCATTTCTCCTATGTACGCTAATATTTTCCAAATACTCTCCCGACCTCCCACCTAGATTTTTACCATCCCCCTTGGGTATCCTTCCATTAACACCTTTTTCTCCTTTCCTGTCAAAAAAATGTCTTTTGATCCTTACCGACATTTCTCCCACCACCTGCTGTTTTCACTTACTTATACCCCAGTAGATTCCTTTCTCCTTAGACACTCTACAATGGTTTCTTAATTGCCAACCTTGGTCTTCCTCTGCCGCTCGGCATTTCTATTGGTATGTAGTATCTTATTTCTTTGTAAAATTAATAAATGTTACTATTAGCTACTATATTTGTCATTGGTATGTAGTTTCTTATTTCTTTGTAAAATCAATTAACGTTACTAATTACTATTAAAATCAATTATTGTACCTATTTACTTTTTCATTCTACTCATTCTAAGAATTTAAGACGATATGTTCATTTATGAGATAATTGTATCTATAGTTCTGTTACCTATCACAATTATAATTTCTTTTTTGTTTTTGTATTAATTTCTTTTTTTGTCATTTTAGCTGACGAAGGCTACCAATGAGTAGCCGAAACGTCCGAAATGTAGATTTTTTTAAAACAAAATCATATTGAGGTTTATTTAGCCGAATCCCAACCATTCCATCTTTACTTATCACCTCGACGGCTAACTATCTAATCATGATATATATATATATATATATATATATATATATATATATATCTGTTAACACGATAGCGGCCAGAGTTTTTGTTTTTTCGTCACGAAACTTGGTATTCGAGTTCATTACCACCAAAATCGGTCCACCGGAAGGGGGGGGGGGGTTACCCCGAACCCAAAACACTAATTTGACCATGCCAGCCGCAATATTTGTTTTATTTCAACGAAACTTGGTATTCGTAGTGGTAATCTAGAGAGAAAAAAGTCCGTCTCGCAGGAACTGCATCATCTTAGCGCGTTTCCGTTCATATCCCTAGTCTAATTTGGAAAGATTAAAATAGAAGCAGTTATTATTTTGGTTCCACCAGTCTTTTTTTTTAATTAATTATTATAATGGCGTGTCAACCCTTAAGGTCACTAACGCCATTCCTGTGAGTAGTAAAGTCTTGAAAGGTCATGATTTACAATCTTACCTGGAAAGGTCGGCTACACTAAAAACGGACCCGCTAGTGACAAGGTCTTGGAATCTTGGAAATCTATATTTCTAACAATAAATTGTTTTTGTTATTTTACTTTACCAGTTTTATTGTCAAATACATTATCGAACTATAAGCAATTAAAAATTAACAAGGAATAAAAAACAGACAAAAAGAACAGTTCGAATAAGCGAAATAAATTACTTTAAAGTTTTAAGCTCTTATTTCTCCGATTGACATCGCCTAATCAAAACTTTTATTAGAACCTTTTTTTTAGAGCATTTAATAAGCTTTCTAATGGTATTCTTCCGCTTACCAAGATTCTCAACCTTTTTCGAGATATTAAGGAAAGTAAACAAAGTTACTAAAACTTTTTATGTCTGTTAATAAAATATTTTATTCTAACCCTTCCTTAACTCCAAACGTAAACAAAATTTCAACATATTAGTTTTGATGAATGTAGAACATGCAGGAAATGTTTCAACTGAATCCCATGATTTTAAGTACCCAAACCAAAAACGGTATTCAAAAACTATTTTTCCAATTTTCTCGAAAACGGTTAAAGCTATCGCCATGAAAATGGTTTCATTCGTTTTCCTAGCCCAGGAAGCATATAAAACGAGTACTTACAAGCTTATGAACTCAAAAACGTAAGCGTTACGATTTTTTTTGCGCGAATTTCGCCCCAAAATCTCAAAGCAAGGAATTCAACTCATGATTTGTACAAATTTAGAGGCTTTTAAACCACAAAATCCCAATTAAGATAACACTAACGTCCTAGCGTTACAAAAAAGTGTCTCAAGAAGGTGTCCGCTGGCGTTCGCGCACGCGCAGTAATAGAATACATTACATTATTTTTTTTTTCAATTTTAACCAATGCGAATTTGGTGCTGTCTGATTTTGTTGGCCATTTTTCATTGTTCATTTATTCACTTTTGATTCGATTTCTACAAAAACATTAAAATGTCACATTGGACCGCACTTCGAAATTTGGGTAGCAGCTAATGTGTTAACCAGATTCAAACGTTTCTATTGAAAATTATATAGGATACAATAGAGTTCTGGTAAATGCAAATATAAGGATTAAAGAATGGATAGAAATATGACTGTACTCAATCTTGCTCTCTTTCTTTTTGTATTAATACAGATAAATATTCTGCCAGAAAAGGTTATAAAAAAATAATTCTTTCATTTTCCCCGTGGAATATTAATATAAATGGAATATCTCTCTCCGTGGAATTATTAAGACACGATGAGGATATATTGAAGAGAGTGGATTGTTTTAGAAGGGCATTGGCTGTTATCGTTTCACACCCCTCGCTCTTGGTCTTCCGCTTCACCTAGTCCTCGCTCGGCTCCCTTACTTCAAGCTCCTCTACTCTTATAACTAATACCATACCAAGACTCTTACAATCTTACCCTTACACACACACACACACACACACACATATATATATATATATATATATATATATATATATATACATACATATATCAAATAGGAAAAATAAAACTCCAGGTCTCCATGACAATTATCTATTGATTCAATTTTCACAAAATGCGCTCTAAGACTCTACAGCTCCATCTTAAATGCATTTATAACAATCATTGCTTTTTGTAAGTAAATTTTGAGTTGGCGTCGTCCATGTTTGGCTTGGGGAGGATGATGTGTGGACTTGAACTATTTTTTTTCAACATCTAGGCCATTAGCGCCGATATCCAGGGTGCAGCGAGGAATTTTCCCAACGAGCCGTGTGATGAGAAAATTCCTGCCGTCAATGGGGATCGAACCCACCATCTCCCGCTTATGAATCTAAGGCGCTAGCCACTAGACCACAGGAGATCCCCAACTATTGTTATTATTCTGACTACTCTTTATCTTGTAGGAATTTTATTTTTCATAAAGAAATGCCCTTGTGTCCTTGTCTGACACTTATTAATTTCAAGTCTAATGTAGCCGCCACCTTATGGGATTTAGTTACGTAGGTACATAATAGCCATGTATAGAAAAAAATGTTAATAAAAAAAAAAATCAGTCCCGTAACAGGCCACGAGGGCCCTGAGGGGCTGATACTGTAGAGGTATCAGATTCATGACCATGCGGCACACTAGGGAGATAGTATGGTCAGTACTATGCTCCGGCCGCCTGGTTTTCCTCTTTGTGGTTCGACTGCTAGAGTCATTAGCACAAAGGTACCCATTATTAAATTAATTAAAGACTCGGTCAACGGCCATAGCCACGTTGAATGCACCGGTTCCCATAGATCACCGAAGTTAAGCAACGTCGGGCGTGGTCGGTACCCGAACTGGGTGTTGGCATTAGAAAAGGGTGGCAACCTTTAGATAGCCCGGCGCTAATGACCAAGATGTAGATGCACCGTTAAAAAAAAAAAAAAAAAAAAAAAAAAAAAAAAAAAAAAAAAAATTAAAGACTGGGTTGGCCTAGGGACGGTCAGGGGGCCGAATTCAACCCTCGAGCGAAGACACTAGAAGGAAAAATCATTAGTGCTAGCTCGGGATTTGAACTCATGTCCTCCAGCTTATTAGTCCAGTGCTCTACCACTGAGCTAACCTCGCCCCTAAAAAATGTTAATATGTGTCTAAATGTTTCTTAAAACATCAAATATAGGTTTTCCTAACCGATACGATTCATTTGATATCCCACATGGTGGGTTTCCGAACAACAAGTACAAAACGGGCACCCCCCTCCCAGGAAGCGGATTCAAACACAGCGATTCAGGATTTTTCGATTTTTGCCTTTAATAACACCCTAATGCCTATCATCATGCAAAATTTCAAGTCGATCTTCGCGAAGTTCCTAATAATTTTGATGAGTGAGTGATTCCTATAAAGTCCGATTTTCCATAGCCTAAAACTCAAAAACTTAAAAAAAAGACTTATGAAACTTTCCAATTTTACTCAAATCTATTAGAATAATATCTATGTAAAATTTCATAAGTTTATCTTTAACTGGTCCCAGGACCGCCACATCTCAGAGCCGGGCCCGGGACCAGATAACGGGCTCCCACTTATCACAGCCGGGCCCCCACTTCTCAGAGGCAGAATGAAAATTTTAGTACTTTGCAATAGGACTTTGGGCATTTTAAAATTATTTTCATCTTCAGTTTTGAGCAAAATGAGAATAAAAGCCGACAATCGGTGCTGCAAAGGTCACTTTCAGTACTTTTTTCCAATTAGCCCCCACGGTGCCCGGGCCTGGGACAACTGTACCCGGTTGTCCCCCCCCCCCAATGTGGCGGCCCTGACTGGTCCCAAGTTATTAGAGGGTAAAAATCGGCTTTAATACCTCGTGTAATATACACACAAAGTGCGTAGGTCGGAACTTGGCCTGGCGCACTACCGTGTTTCTAGATATTGTTATATTTCGGAATTAAAATAATTAAGAGCCTTCAGAATACCTAATGATCCTCCTGTACAGTTGCTGCAGTTGGGTTCTAATGTAAACTTGTATGTAATTTCTTCTAAATAAATAGCGGAGCCTACTCCATTATTGTCCTTTGAACCATCAGCAAATACGTCTTGTCCTTTCTTATATACCACGGAGATAAATTACAATATATCCTAAAATCCCAACAAAAGTCCGATCTATGCAACGGTTATAGACATGGCATTGGAAGTGGTTTCATTATATTCCTCAAGTCTAATCTATATATATAAAAATCTCGTGTCTGTCTGTTTGCCTGTTTGTCTGTATGGCTGTTTGTTCTTTATACAAATCTACACCGTTTGACCGATTTGGACCAAACTTCGCACATATGTACGTCTTGATATGGGAAATCTCGTAGGCTAGCTCAAAATCTTCTAGGATTCATAGTTTGGAAGTAACGAGTTCGAAACTGTCATATACAGAAGAGTTTATAGTCAGAAATCGGCATTTTCTTTTCAGTGTTGCCCCTGCTTCTAAGAAGAAGTGCAATACAAAACCTTTGTTTGTTTATCTAAATAGTAGGTTTATATTCTCAGAGTTTGGACAAATATCATATAAGATATCATATAATAAAATATCATATTTTGTATAAGTGTGGAAAAACACTTAACTTTTTTTTTTGAAACTGATGAAGTGTGTAAATGTCATTGAAAAGGCAAAGGAGACCAAAGTTTGTGAAGATTGGGAACAGCAGGACTTAAGGATCAAATACAGTTTGAATTTCTTTGTGATTTGACAACAGCCTATGACATAGTTCAGAAATTTGATAGATTATACCTAAAGGAATCAACAGCATAGTAAATTGTACATAGAAACTTCAGATTATGTTAAAAAAATAAGTGCATTTAAGGCAGTAAAGAATCAATTTATCTGGACATGTTATAAATTTATAAAACTTGTATTGTAAAATGGACTGTGCCCCTTTGGAAAACAATAAGAACAAGGCTAAAAGTATTTTGGAATTGTTTACACTGATGTGGACCTTTTTTTAACTATGAGTCTCAAAGGTGAAAAATATTTTGTTTCATTTATAGATGATTATAGTAAGATTGCCCTCATGTTAATTTCTTCATAATTGTTGTTTTGTTTAATTGCTATTTAAGTGCTTAGTGATGAATTACCTTTGTCGCGGTCTCACTGATGTATAAATAAATAAATAGTAAGATTGCTAGGATTTAAACTACTAAACCTAAAACAGAAGTTTTTCATTCCTTTGTTCAATAAGTAAATGAGGTTGAAAACTTAGGAAATAAGAGAATTGGTATTATGAGATGTGACATTGGTAAGGAATATTTAAATAGTAAGAATTATGACTACCAAAAAAAAAAAGGGTATCAAAATTAATCCCTGCCCCACATATGTTCATGAATTAAACGGTGTGATTTAATAGAACAATTATGAATATATCTCATTGTTTACTGGCAGAGGCTATTGTAGAAAAAAATGTTGGCCAGAAATGGTCTGTGCAGCAACTTATTTGAAAAATCTCTCTTTAGCTAACACCATTGAGAATAAAATACCCTATGAAATCTGTTTTGGAAAGAAACCAGATGTTTCTAACTTTAATTTATATGGTAGTAAAAATTTTGTTAGGAAACCAGAACAAATAATAACTTCTAAATGGGATAAAAAGGTGAATATGTGCATTTTAATCGGTTATAGTGAAGTGGGATATAAAGTACTTTTGAATAATAAAATCATTGTCGCTAGGCATGTTGATGTTATCCAAGAAAACAAAAGCTGTATTGGATTGGCTGAGGGTGAATCTGATAAAGTTCAAGCGATTGTGATTTTTGGGATAGAGAAATAGATAGTTTGAAACAAAATAATGCTTGAGATTTTGTTGAAATAAGAAAGTTGAAGATATCAAATGGGTCTAAATGTTGAACAGATGGATGTAGAGACTATATTCTTAAATGATCATTTAGAAGGAAAATCCACCACTGGTTTTCTTATTAGGTTATTTGGTAATGTATTATACTGGAAATCGAGAAAGAAAAAAGATGTTACAGAAGAGTCTACATATGCAGAATATGTAGCTTTAAGTGAAGTTTAAAGTTCCAAGACTTTCCAAAAAGATAGAACTTTTTGTTTTAAACATAAAGATTTTTTTAAACATTAAAAACTCCTTTGTGATCAATGTCATTTTGTAAAGGACTTAAATTTATGAAATTGAAATTAATTCTTTCACATACATATGCAAATATTATTAAAATATTATATTAAATGTTGTTATATTTAACTTATTTTTTTATTAGCATATAGATAGACGTACATAATAAATGACATAAATGTTTATAATCATACAAATGAATGTATATAAATGAATTAATTTTCACCACATTTTGAAACATTATTTTATTATTATAAGAGCTGTATGGTTTAGCAACCCTATTAATTTGGGCAGCCTCACTTTAATTTTTTTTTAATATAGTTATTCTTCTTATAATATAAGCTGTTCTTTGCATGCTATTTTTTTGCAGATAAATTAATGTATTAAAATATTATTTTTATAAGAAGAGGAAGTCACGTGAATTGTGGTGTTCTAATAAATGAATAAGTAATTAAATTTTCCAAGCAATTTTTTATTAATTTAGTATCCAGAATAATTTAATCATTATATTCTGACATATGCTTTCTTTTGTCTGAGATAATTATATCCTCTGACTGTCACCATTTAGTCGGAGAGCTGGTAACGCACATTTCATGAAGTGTTTTATGGACCTTGGAATTTTGGTGTATTGCATGTCGTGGATAGGTAAGGCATATAAGTGTATCCTGGACATACCTTGGAACACCAGGTACTGCACATAGGGGAAAGGTGTTAAAAAAATATGTCACAAAAATGGTATTTTATTCAGAAGCCAACAATCTTTAGTTGCTTTATTTCTAGAACAGCCACAACTGTCCTGTCCAGATGATTGGTGCTCTCACTCACTCTTACGGTTACACGCAGTGTATTGCAGTCTATCATCGGCTGAATTTATTTTCATGTTTGCTGATTACTAAACCTCACAAAAAGTCTCTGCCCTTTTGTAATTATTTTCAATTATGGTTTTTAAATAGCAGTGTGAAGAAGAGACTTCATTTAATATTACAAAAAAACCCACTTCGGGGTTTTTTTTTATATGTATCCCACTTAAAAGTGTCTGCCTTATATATTATTCATTGTAGAATTGCCTTAATTTTACATTAAAGACTTATAGCTTCTGAATAAAACATTATTTTTGGCCCATAGTTTGTTACTGATTACCATGGGCAGTACCTGGTGTTTCAAGGTATGTCCAGCAACCACATACTTAACTTTTTATCTACACTAGAGACCCACTAAAGCACAATTTCAAGGCACAAAAAACACTTGAAAAGTGTGTTACCAGCTCTTGGACTAAATGTTGAAATACGGTTGCAATTATGGTAAAAATATTGTTGCTCGCCAAGTCAATGTCGTTATTGAAATTCCCAAATACCTTTAATTCATTGTTGTCCATAACACCAAGAAAAATATCTTAAATTTGTTTTTATTCTTAGAGGCCCCTATTTCCTATGATAGAAGGACTATCCTTATAGAAGAGCTCATGAACCATAAAATTTGAAACAGAAGCTTTAATAGAAAGGAAAAAAAAGTGAACCAAAATATGTGAAAGTGTATTTGAAACAACAAACTATGTTTTTAAAACTTTCCTTTTGGCATAAATAACATAAACCCTGCACGACTAACCTACTTTTTCATTCAAAAAAAAAAAACTCAGTTACGGATTATTACATGAACAGGTAAACAATATAACATATTAATATTATATTTGCGCAAGGGTGAGGTTTTAGCTTTAGATGGGAAGCCCTTAAAATAAATAAATATTATATTTAAAAAAAAATCAGTTAAAATAGAGAATATAGTTTCAGTTGTAGGTTATTACAACTTATAACTAATCATAACCTTAATTAAATGCCTCATTTGTATTGCTATTTTTTATGAATATTTATTTATGGACCAAATATTTTTTTTTCTTAAAAAAAAAATAAACACAGGGAGTTTGGTTTGGATTTTCTTTAAAACGGTATTGCAATTAAATTATTTGGAATCATTTAATTGTAATACCATTTTAAAAGTAAGGGTACTTTTTAAAATAAGGGTACTTTTTAAAAAATAAGGATTAATTTATTTTCCACCCCACTTTCTCTAAAAAAAAAAATGGAAAATAAATTTTTCAGCCGAGCTCTCAATTTATTATCTTATACTCTCATAATTTGGACAAATATAATATAATCATTCATTTTTTTAAATATATAATATAACGTAGGCGTACCATGGAAGCTGGGTTACAACTATTTAATATGAAGCATGTGTAGCATGGTAAGCCCGGCTACAGATATTTAATATAAAGTAGGTGTAGCATGCAAAGCCGTTATTTTCGTTATGAGGACAGAAACGTGAAATATTCTAGTCGGCACTTCCGGATTGCGTCGTGATCTCATAAGCAGATTTCCTCCCTAAAGAGGAAGGTAGGAAACACGCTAATGAAGGCCATTATTAAGTGGTAAAGAAAACTTGAGTAGGTATAATCAACTTTTATTCTCTGTATTTATACAGAATTAAAAGGCCTTTGTATTGTAACAGGAAAGGGAACCGCGACAAATTATTTTGGCGAGATAAAAAATAAATGGGGGACAAAATTAAAGATAATAAGTTACCGCGGGTTTTAATAAAAAAAAAAATTAAATTAAAAGAGAGGGAAAAACTTTTTACAGAGAATAGAATGATAATAATATCAATTGTTTGTCTTATTGTTGTATTTAATTTAATGTGACACATTATTTCCTTGAGAATATCAGGTATATGGCTTAAAGAGGAAAATTTATTAGAGGCAGCAGTGATGACCCTAAGGGAAAAATAATAGAAATACAGCACAAAGATCGTGCATAGCGCTTTTTCGCCCACCCTCCATGGAGGAACCACGCTTATGAATTTGGATAATATTTTACAGTTGAAAAATTTGGATGTATTCAAAGAATTGTTTGGGTCTTTTTGCGAAGACCACATCCAGTTACTTTTGAAGTAGTGGTAGTGATTCATAACAGTTACTCGTACTCGCTGATAAGCTTACTGATTAGCTTAGAGGTTCTTTGCTGGTTATCTATTACTACTTGACTCGTTATCTACGGTAATAATTCATATTAGATAATGGCAAGCAATGTTTATTAATAAAAAGGTTAATATGATCAAAATCAATTCTCTCAACTATGAAATAAGTTATTAAGCATTAAAGTTGACTGTTTTGCAGGTTATGAAGGATAACAACATATTTTATTCCTTTTCTCTCCCTCTCTCTCTCTCTCTCTCTCTCTTTTTTGGATATTTTACCTTTATTAAGCATTACATGCTATGCGTTTCCGCTTGCTCAAGAAGATATCAAAACCCTAGCCAATCCAACTCGCAATTAATAGAATTACATTAATTTTACCGACTCTAGTCTATCCAACTCGCTAAAATTAATAGGATTCCATTAATTTTTCCGAGTAAGAAACTAATCCCTTTTTCTTTGTCAAGAACATCGCGAACTAATTGTAGAAGACTCATTTTTCTCACTAACATAAACAAAGCTTTTTCATACAAAAAAGCTAATTCACTGTTGAAGGTTACTTTACTCCCAGCAAGAACCAATGTGATTGGTCATAGGAATCCTCCAATAGGAAGGCAAAGAAGTTATGCGCATGCGCTGAATCACTGATACAATCACTACTGCTACTTCAAAAGTAACTGGATGTGGTCTTCGCAAAAAGAACCAATTGTTTAAATTTATTAACAATTTGTTTGTTAAATTTATTAAGGAATTTGTTCAAAATTCCTACTACATATAACATTTGCTTTCCTAAATGATGTTATGACGTTTGTAGCTATAAGTAGAGAATACATTTAATGAACTTAATGTTACTTATATATATATATATATATATATATATATATATATATATATATATCTTGTATTGGCTTCTTTCTCCAGCGGTGCTCTTTGTCCGGCCGTTATATTTCGCCCAAATCCTATTGGGCTTCATCAGACGTGTTCCTTACTCTTCGGGGTGTGCAGGAGCTATCCCTCCTGCATATCATAGCTCCTGCACACCCCGAAGAGTAAGGAACACGTCTCATTAAGCCCAATAGGATTTAGGCGAAATATAACGGCCGGTCAACGAGCACCGCTGGAGAAAGAAGCCGAGACAAGATCAAGACGATGCCCCAGCGAAGGAGCTTAAAGGAGAACATATATATATATATATATATATATATATATATATATATATATAGTAACAAATATATTTTTCGTTATTGACATTTATACCAGTACCAGGTCTGGTAAATCTAGTGTTAAATCTTACGTGATGGGCTGAAGCGGACTCCGTATTCGGATTCAGCGTTTGGAAATACATAAGTATATATATATGGTGTCTTTGGAAAATACCATCTTTTTTTGTGTGCCTATGTAATTATCTATTACAGAAGATCACACTAACGAATGTTCATTGAGTCTAATTAAAATATATCATAGGATAAAATATATATAGAGTATCTATAAGGCACCAACCACTTTTCACATTGGATACTTTGCAGTAGTTTTTTTTTTTTCTTTACGGCGCATCTACATCTAGGCCATTAGCGCCGACATCCAGGGCGCAGCGAGGGATTTTCCCAAAGAGCCGTGAGGTGAGAAAATTCCTGCCGCCGGATGGGAATTGAACCCACCATCTCCCGCTTATGAGTCCAAGGCGCTAGCCATTAGACCACGGGAGACCCCACTTTGCATTAGTATCGCCGTTATAATAGATAGTAAAAAATAGGGTCACTATCTTATAGCATGATATTATTATGGCAATTCCATGTCCTTCCGATCCAAATGTATCATTAGATAATTTTATGAAACGCCTTATTGGGGCAAACACCCTCTTTTTTGAGGTTTGGTATTTTTTGCAAATTTAATTTTTCATCCATGCTAGGGTCTAATTTAGTAACCTTAACATTATGAACTACAACAGAGAATCTGTTAACAAAAAAGGGGGAAATTCTACGAAACTTGGTATTAGTAATGTCGAATTCCTCCGAACTGGTTGGTAAATATAAAAGGCACTTCCATGAAAAAAGTTCTTTCCCAGGCGAACTAAATCAAAAACGTTTATATGTTTGATTGGCACGAAAATTCATACATGAGTGTTGTACTGTTTCCTCGAAACGAATCCCGTTATTTCGTAGTAAAAATTGTTTTTGTCTACTTCGTTGACATGCCTTCTGGTTTGTAATTCTTTCTATACAACTCAGCTCATTTTTTTATCTGCTTTATGTTTTCTGTATCGTCATGTAAAAACAGAGCTTGTCGAATGGTAAAAGCCGTTCGAATAAGTGGAATTTTTATTTTTAAATTAATCTTTTCCGGAGCTCCAAGGGATGGTTTGTGACGTTTAAAAAATGTTCTTGTATATTCCCCTTTAATACAAACATATACAAATTTTAATTACGTTTAGAAAATGTACAATACTAGCTGAATACTCGTGCTTCGTCACGGCAGATAAGTAGTTATTTTATTACAATAAATAATGTAACATCAAAATTAACGCTACTACGTATATCATTTTGTGCAGTTTATTATAGCTCGGTTCCCGTCATGCTGTATGTTATTCATCAATTGATAAGTAATCGAAGTATAATGTTTCTGGACACTGGGACGCTCCTGAGAAGTGTCAAGAAACAGACCCCCCCCCCTCTATAGGTTACCAATAACAGGAGTTTAAGGGTTCAGGATAGCACATCGGATTGACCATTACCAGGTACAGGGTAAACTCTATGAGGGACAAAATCAGTTTATTTCTAGTAATTGAAGGTGTGTCATCATATTCGAAATGAAGCTCAATAACAGCTGTTCTGTTATCGTCCAAGCAACGCATGCTGCCTTGGCTTGCCTGCTCTAACTAACTAAAACTTCAAACCCCTCTAAAATATTTAAAAATTCGAATATCAAAAAATCCTTTTCCTAGCGAGTGTTTTCATGCTAAAGGGAGTGTCCATGCAAAATTTCAAGATTTGCTGTCAAGTGGTTTGGGCTGGGGGATGATAGGTCAGTGAGTGAGTGAGTGGTATTTGACAAATATATAGTAGATTAAAATTAATGATAAAAATTGGGGTCTTTTTGCGAAGACCACATCCACTTACTTTTGAAGTAGCAGTAGTGATTTATAACAGTTACTCGTACTCGCTGATAAGCTTACTGATTACCTTATAGGTTCTTTGCTGGTTATCTATTACTACCTGACTCGTTATCTACGGTTATAATTTCTTATTAGATAATGGCAAGCAATATTTATTAATAAAAAGGTTAATATGATCAAAATCAATTCTCTCAACTATGAAATAAGTTATTAAGCATTAAAGTTGACTGTTTTGCAGGTTATGAAGGATAACAAACAACGTTATTTGTAAACAAACATATTTTAATCGTTTTCTCTCTCTTTTTTGGATATTTTACATTTATTAGGTATTACATGCTATGCGTTTCCGCTCGCTCAAGAAGATTACAAAACCCTAGCCAATCCAACTCGCAATTAATAGAATTACATTAATTTTACCGACTCTAGTCTATCCAACTCGCTAAAATTAATAGGATTCCATTAATTTTTCCGAGTAAGAAACCAATCCTTTTTTCTTTGTCAGGAACATCGCGAACTAATTGTAAAAGACTCATTTTTCTCACTAACATAAACAGAGCTTTTTCATACAAAAAAGCTAATTCACTGTTGAAGGTTACTTTACTCCCAGCAAGAACCAAAGCAATTGGTCATCGGAATCCTCTAATAGGAAGGCAAAGGAGTTATGCGCATGCGCTGAATCACTGATACAATCGCTACTGCTACTTCAAAAGTAACTGGATGTGGTCTTCGCAAAAAGACCCTAAAATGATTATAATTAATCTATTGCTATGTCGGGTAAAGGAAATGAAATGTATCTATATAAATATATATATAATTTCAGAGCCCTTTACATAACAACATAACATTGGTTTAGCACATTTCCCGATCTGTCCACTGTGCTGCTGATCCTCTATTATACTGCACAGCTCTGCAGGGGGGCACTGGAGATGACACTTTAAAATAGAGAATGTGGCCCTTGAGCCTGCCAATGCCGCCACTTATCTTGGCGAATCCATTAGCTGTGCAGGAAAGTTCAGACGGGCTGCTGACCATTTTATAAGCCGTGGTAGGAAGGCCCTTGGCAAGGTGAAGGACATATTGGTCCTGGGGAAGGTGAAATCCTGGGAGGCTTCTGTAAGGTTGATTGACTCAATTGTTGCGGTAATTGCTTTGCACGTGTAAGAAGTTGGAAATGTTTTTCAAATAAATCGGACTACTCCAAACAACTTCATAAGAATTGAATCTGGATGTTCACCTGAAGGAGTGGCAATCTTGAGGAGGAACCAAACGAATCACCAAAGAGGTTCTAAGATAAAATCTAAAATATAACTTCTTCACATCCTGAGAACCTTCAAGACCTTCTTCACATCCTGAGAACCTTCAAGACCTTCTTCACATCCTGAGAACCTTCAAGACCTTCTTCACATCCTGAGAACCTTCAAGACTCGTGTTTTGCCCCTCTTTGGAGTATTCAGACCAGCATTCGGTACAAGGATGTATTCCGTTTCGCGAACATCAACCCGCCGTTGAACAATTTTTTATTTTTTAATAATTAATACGTTTATTTAACATCTGTACAATTTAAAGTAAATTGGTTAAATTTGCTCACAATGGAAATTATAGTATACTAGCTGATTCCCGTGCTTCACCACGGCCGAAAAGTAATTTTTATATTGCGTTAAATAAGGTATGATCAAAATTAACGCTACTACATAATTTTGTACAGCTTATTATTGCACGGACTTTACAGTTACCCAGGAAACACCATGTGAATGTAACCGTGCTTGTTTCCGTTGGGGGAGTAAAAAAAAAAAAAAAAAATACTACAACCACTTAAAAATTTAGGAAAACAGAGACAAATACACGTTGAAAAGAATAAAACTAATAACTGAAGTTTTAAGCACTTATCTCTTCGATTGACATCGCCCCACCGAACATTACAACAGAATCTTTTTGTAGAGAATTTAGTAAGCTTTCGAATAGCCGCCTTCTACTTACTACGATTTCCCAACAGTTGTATCAAATGTCATCAAAATCGGACCATTTTTGAGCCGATGAGGAACTTCTTAATAATTCAAACCCCCCTAAAAGTACTTATACATTTGAACATAAAAAAAAAACTTTTTAGCGAGTGTTTACATTCCAAACGGATTGTCCGTGCAAAATTTCAAATTTTTGTGCCAAGTGGTTCGGGATATTATTACTTCGGATGGACCATCACCAGGGCGTAAACTCTATGACGGACAAAATCACAGTTTATTTTTAACAATTTAAGGTCTGCCATCAGAGTTGAAATTAACCTAACATAACATTTCATAGTATTGAAAATAATACTATGAAATAGACACAGAACGGTAAAAGCTGTTCTGTTCTGTTATCGTCCTAGCAACGCATGCTGCCTAGGCTTGCCTGCTCTAACCAACTAAAACTTTAATCCCCTCTAAAAATTCGAATATCAAAAAATCCTTTCTTAGCGAGTGTCTACGTTCTATAGGGAGTGTCCATGGAAAATTTCAAATTTTTCTGTTGAGTGGTTTGGGCTGAGCGGAATGTAATTTGGCAGCATTTTTGAGGATTCACCTTAATTTTCCACTTGTTGCACCAGTGCTGGATAGACTCCAGATGTTCTTGTAGATGATAGGAAGCAGTTACAGGATCAGGAGAGGAGGAAAAAATGGCCGTATCATCAGCATAAGTGGTTAAGTGGGTGCTGGGATGGGTGGGGACGTCTGCGGTGTACAAAAGGTAAAGGAGGGGACCAAGAATACTTCCCTGTGGTACTCCGGAGGAAATGGGATGGGGACTGGACATTGTGGAGCCAGATCTTACTTGGAAGGAGGGTTAGATAGGTAGGATTGTAGGATCAGGAAATATGTGTGAGGAATTATGCGCTTTACTATGTATAACAACCCCGGGTGCCAAACACGATCGAACGCTTGGGCGACTTCGAGGAAGGCACTCGTGCAGTATTTTCGACTTTCAAGCCCATTGGATATGGTGTCGACAACGCTAAAGCATTGCTGAATAGTTGAATGCTGAGGACGAAAACCAAACTGGTGATCTGGTAAGGAATTTGGGGGGATTGTGTACAGAATTCTTTTTAGGAGAAGTTTTTCAAATATCTTAGACATGATTGGGAGCAAACTGATAGAACGATAGGATGATGGATTCTTGGGAGATTTCTGGGGTTCAGTATAAGGATTATTATAGAGTGCTTCCATGGATTTGAGAAGTGGGTAGTTCGTAGGATTGAATTGAATATGTAAGTGAGGAGAATATTTGCTTTGTGAGGTAGATTTTTTAGGATTAGGGCTGTTATAAGGTCGTAACTGGGAGATTTTCTTGGAAGGTGTCTGATAATATATTTAACTTCTGCAGGATGGAATGTTTTCGGCGGAAGGGAGAGTGGAAGAGGGCTATTGAGGAAATCGAGTATTTCTTGGTCTTGGGAAGAGTTGGTTTCTGGATGAGGAGAAAAAGTGGATTCAATGTGGGAAGCAAATAGTTTAGCTTTGTCTTCATCACTTCTAGCCCAACTGCCGTCACTGCGTTGAAGAGGTTGAGGAACGGATTGAAATTTTAGGATTTTACGGGTGGCTTGCCAGAGGGAGTTTGTCTTCGGTGGTAAGTGATTGGAGGTAATCATTGAAGGATTCAGATCGGAATTTGAATAAGGTTTTTTTTAGGAGGCGAGTAAGTCGGTTGAAGGAAGTGTGGTCGGATGGGTAACGGGTCCTCTGCCAGCGAGCTCTTGCTTGACGCTTAGCTGACAAGAGGTTAAGGGTGTGGTCTGGGAGTTGAGGCTTAGGGTGAAAAGGAAGACGAGTTCTTGGCCTGCTTGAGATCAGAGCACTGTCTTGTATGGCTTTTGTGAAAATCAAAACAGCCTCGTCCATGTTGGATGGAGTTTTCAGAGGAACATTGAGATCTATGAGTTGAGTAATTTGTTGGCGGAACAACTCCCAGTTCATAGGCCCTGGTGTGAGAGTGGGATTGCTGGAGCGTTGTAGAGGAGAGGTATTCAGGACGAATAGGATGGCTGACTAATCAGATGAGAGTTCAAGCAGTGACTGAACTGAGTATGATATGCCCATTAGGCCAGAAGTGATGAAGAAATCAACCAGGTCGGGAGTGCGAGACGGATCGGTTGGCCGATTGTAGGAAGAATGGGAAAGGGAGATTGAACCTGCATGCTGTCTGTCAAGAGAGTGGAGTGCGAAAAGTGAGCCAAAGAACTTTTCACCATAACAGAAGCTCCATGCCGGGAATCGGAGGGAATGTCTGCCCTGTAGCACACAAAGCCTGGGATTGAAAAGCAGTTTGTGGTAAGTAGGTGTATTTCTGTAATAAGTGCGATGTCAATGTTCTTTTCTGCGAGTAGGAGTTCGAGCACGAGTCGTCGTGAGATAAGTCCGTTAGCGTTCCACAGGATTATTGTGAGGGAAGTGGAGTTGAAGGATATCATTTAAGGAGTTTTGGAAGGATGTCTGATATTAGGGAGGTCATGAGGGAGATGAGAGGAGTTAATACCGTTTCCAACTTATTTAGGAACGTGGAAAACAAGTTGAAGGGATCTTGGGGTGTAGGAGTGGGAGGGTACTGGAGGAGCATTAATAGGTTTAGCAGAGGAAACTGATGAGATATTCTTCTGGGAAGTTTGGGAAGGAGGCGTGAGGTTTTGTGCTAGGGTGGTTGGTGATTTTTGTACTGGTATCGGGTTAGGTTGAGGATTTACCAGCTTATTCTTTTGCATAGAGGAGAGAAGAGAGGCATAAGAGACATTTGGCCTCCGAGATGAAGTAGATGACGTGGATGGCACCTGAGTGGAGCCGGGAAGTGCCGCTCGTTCTCCGCCTTTGAGTCCAGAGTGTCCTGAGGGCTTTGTAGACATCTCATCCTTTGCAGTTAGATGGATGATTCTCTCCAAAGTTGGCGCAGGTTGCAGGTACGAATTTAGGTTTCGCGCAATCTTCAGACTTGTGTTGTTCACCACATTTCACGCACTTAGGTGCGTGGTTGCAATAACCTTTGGTGTGGTTATACTCCTGGCAGTTGTAGCATTGAGTCGACGGTGGAGCTCTTCTACGGATATTTTGGTGTAGAGAAGATATTGCTCCTTAAAAATTTCCCTGCTTTTTCTGTTTATTAGCAGGGAGGGCTGTTCTGGTGTGGAGTGATGAATATTACGTATCACCACTCTGTAAGCTTTCTCCTCCGGTAATTGGTAACAGTGGAAGTCGGCTTCCATTTCATTCAATTTTTTAATAATTGCCCTATAGGCATCGCTATTGATAGCACTGATCGCTATATCGTTAAATCTAGCTCTACAGGAGAATGATTTTTCTCTAGCAGCTTGGCTGAGGCGAGTATAAAGGTTTTTGTATTTTTTAATATTTCTAACATAGATATTGGGCGGCTTCTGATTTTCATTTGTTTTTAAAGGGATGGTTTTATTAATTTGGGAAGCATTTTGATCATCTGGCATTTTTGGTCCTCTTTGCTGTTTGGCTTTAGGCGACATTTTTGAGGTAGTTTTCTTCCGAAGACGTTTCCGTCTCCCCAGGGTAAAATTTTCTCCATCATGGGTTGATGTAGACTCCAAAAAAATGAGTTGTGACATTTTAGTAAAACAAGAAGAAAAAATTTTTGTTTGTAAAAAAACGTGGACTTGAACAACCGATTCCCAGTTGAGAGTCGTCTACGAAGTAATTGAGCCAATGGGGAGGCTGCCAGCTGACTGTCTAGAGAGAGTGTTGGCGGGACAAAGTATCTCCCACTCTGCAGGGGCTCCTATATGCACCAGGAGCGGGACTCTACAGGCAAGCCCCCCACCACTAGGCCTTCTAGCTGGGACGGCTGGATAATCTATAAATGCATGTAACTTCACTTACAGATTGTAGGGAAACTGCGATGTCTGGGTGAGCGATATTTCGCCGATATAAGCACTGAAACTTTGTCCAACAGTGTGCCAATTTTCGTGAGAAAATATGACCACTGTCCACCAATTTTCACTGATAAAACTGAGAGTTTTTAGGAACGCTGTGTCTCACTCTGATGCTTTGACAATACTCCGTTGAACAATAAGAATGGAATACTGGGGAGATGGGACAACCATCTCATCTCTTTTGATGTGGAGCGTGTACTTCACTCTGAGTGAAACCCTCTGTGTATGTGTGCGTAATGTATGAACACATATTCTCCTAGAACGCCCAATCAACATTTATGCCCGCACAACTTAGTATCAGGATAGGCACTAAGCAATTGGTGAAGAAACGTTCACATTGATTCTTCCACCGCCGAAGAAGGGCTCAATATTCAGGCTCTTCCGCTTCACCGAGGAAGCTCTGATGATGAGATAATTTGTGCTCAAAGTTCTTGTAATTTGACCCCTTAATTCTTTCAGGACCGATGGCTTCGAACAAAATTTCCATCAGGGCCCAAGACTTCCGTAAGTATCGTTATTTAGACAAACGTATAAAAAAACATAAATAAGCGAAATTATGTACTTATAGTGAATTAATTAAAATTTAGTAAAGTGTCAATTACGTGACGACTGCGAGCGTGCTGAAGGGATATTTCTGGCTGATTCAGTATCATACGATACCAGACCCGCGAACCTAACCGGGGATACGTAATGAGGTCCCAAACCAAATACGAAGGGCATAGGACATGGCCCGGAGTAGTGGGGATAGAAAGAAAGGCAAGCTATCTACCGACGCATATGCCACGACACCCGTAGAACACATCTCTCGTACGCATATGCCACGACCCTGCGCCCGTAGAATACATCTCTCGGACGCATATGCCACGACGATGGGCTCGATTTTCGTTTCATTTTTCTACAGCCTTTGTAGAATTCCTCCTGAAGAATTCACTAAGATCTCCTGTGCAACGTGCCCTACATTGCATAAAACAATGAGTCTAGTTACTAGTTGCCGTTGCTAAGGCTAAAGTGGTTTAGGATGAACTATAAGATAACAACAAAGCTATCTTATAACATAGCAAAGCTGAGTATAGATTGAGTTATTCTGTAGTTCGGAGGTGGCTAGGAACTACCAGGGGGTGGGGCAGAAATTCTAGTTGTATTTAGACCTTGTAAATTTGCATTAGCTAGCTAAAGGTGTATGGGGAGGACTTCGGACTTGAATGAATTTCCTGCAAAGCTCAGGAGCTCCTTTAATTAAATGAAAAAGAAATTAATTTAACGTTAAATTTGGTTGAATAAAATACAAAATTTATAGATTTTTAATTTCCGTGAACCAAAAAGATTTCACAAATATCTATCTCTCTCTCTCTCTCTCTCTCTCTCTCTCTATATATATATATATATATATATATATATATATATATATATATATGCATATAATATTATATACGTATATATACTGCTACCTGTCGAGCGGAGCATTTGAAACATAAAAATGTGCTTCACGCATTCACGAAAGGGCCGCATAAATAAAGAAATTTCTCAGAGAGGTAGCTTATTCTAATTTCCTGAATGTTGTTTTTAAAATATTTTATGGAAGTGCAAAATACCAAAAATGATATGGCTATTTTATAAGTGCAATGAGCAACTGATTAAGTTACTATTTTTTAAAATTTTAACGACTTCCCTTTTCTGGCCAGAATAGGGCTAGTGCCATGTATTTTTTCGAAAGGCAAATTTTAATCAATGGCTGTAGTTTCAAAATTTGTTTGCGGTAGAAAGTTTGTTGTTCGAAATTACTCGAGCATTCATAAATATTGTTCTACTCCATATTTTCATTTAGAGCCTTTGTTTCAAGTTAGTGATGTTCAGAAATATAGACAACATTTGAAAGCCACAGCTAAGCGTATAGGGAACAACATTTTGTATGACATGGTGGTTTACAGAAAAAGCAAAACAAAACATTCTTTGCCGTCGTTTCGCTAGTCTGCCAGCCTCCTCAGGGCTTAGTCTGAGAATGAATATGTTCTTCTAGTTCTTCTGTATAAATACCTATCTTTGTATTCATCCGCGGGCGTAATCGTCTCTTCTATGTCCCTGATTGGTTGGTCCCGGTCTTGCTTGATTCTCCCATCTGGATCATTGATTGGCTGAATAGAAGCCCTGAGGAATGATAAGCCCTGAGAAAGCTGGCAGTATGACTAGCGAAACTTCGGCAAAGAAGTTTGTGACACGGTCAATACCAGAAGATTATAATATTTATAATGCCTCGGACCGTGGAAGCCTACGAGTTAAAAAAAAAAAACTTTTTATTTCCGTATAGATTTGTCCATCAAATTATTTATTAAGTAGAAGGGGGTTATTTTTCTATCTGACTATATCCAGTAAGAGAGAATTACACTTCTTTATAAATTACTAAGCTTTTACAATCCTGTATAAAAAAATAAGTATTTTCCTTCTAAAGTGTGTAGTGAAAAGGGAATGAAATATAAAGGGTGTAGCGTATAAAGGCTTATCGTGTGAATGGCGAGCACCCATGTGAGAATTCCAGGCTAACTTTTAGACGATTCTACCACGAATCCTTCTGGACGGCTCAAATAGAGGGCTTTAGTCTGCTAGCTCTTTAGCTCTGCTTATGGAAGATTATATAAAAACTATTTTTTTTATTATTATACATTTGCATAAGGTACGATAATTATTTTATGAGATTTAGATAAACCTCTTTTCATGAATTCCTCCTTTTAGCGCGGTTCCTCTCTCCCTTCATAGGGAGGAACCCCGCTTATAAGGTTGACCTAATGAAACAATCTGGAAGTGCGGACTAGAACATTTTGCGTTTCAGAACCCCTAGAGAATGAATATAACGGTGGTTCAAATTTGTATATATATATATATATATATATATATATATATATATATATATATATATATTTGTTTGTTCGCTCTCTAGCTCCCAGACGAATGGTCCGATTTTGATGAAATTTAGTACAAAAATCTTTCGTCTAATTTGAAAGGTCAAGTTCGTTAACCAGCAGAATCCGCCCACCGGAACATGGTTTTTGGATCGAATGTCGCGCGAAAAAAATCGTTCCGCTTACTTCATATCCTTGCAAGTACTCGTTTTATAGTCCTCTTGGCCTAGGAAAACAAGGGTCAGACATCTGCCCGGGTCTAGGTATTAGGCAGGCTTCAGGTAGGCTTTTATTGCACTTCATAAACCAAGATTCATCCTAGGAGAGCTGACAGATATTTTACCTGTAGGAAGCCATGCGGCCAAATGCTATAGTAGAAATTTAATTATATTTTGTGGTTGTATGTGGCATAGTTCATTAAAAAATAACACTACTTTCTCATTTTCTTGTACAATTTTATTATGTTTAATTGCATTTAACATTAAAATGGATATGTTAGTAAGCAAAGTTAAATAAATTAGAAACGTATTCGTAGTAGAGTCTTCGTAGAGCGAAACTTGTGACGGCGGAAAGAGTAATTTCCGCTTAGAATAGTTTCTTGTGCCTTTCCGACAATCTTGCTTTTCTTTGGAACATGTGTTTACATTAAGAATGATCTAAACTATTCTAAGTATACAAAATGACACTAGGGATATGAATGGAACCGCGCTAAGATGATGCAGTTCCTGCGAGTCGGACTTTTTTTTTTAGCAACCTCGTTTTCAAGAGGCACTTAGTGGTCAATATCTTTGACACACTCTTGGAAACCTTGGAAAACCTCTTTGGCTCAGAAATACACTGATCGCTATTTTGAAAAAAAAAATATTTTGAAGCTGGCACATCGTTCTCAATATCTTGGAAATTATTTTTATAGACTACTAGCTGAATACACGTGCTTCACCACGGCCGATAAGTATTTTTTATATTGTTATAACTAACAAATTTGAGGTTTTTAGCACTTATCTCTTCGATTGACATCACCCCACCGAACATTACAACAGAATCTTATTGTAGAGAATTTAGTAACCTTTCGAATAGCCGCCTTCTACTTACTACGAGTTCCCAACCGTTTTCGAGATATTTTAGAAAATATACTGACATCCGAAAACTTTGTATCACCATTCATACGATTTTTTCCCAAATACTTCGTTTCAGATACCCAAACAGAAAATTAGTTTTGAAAAGTATTTCTATAAATTTTTCTGGTATATGGCTACTGAAATCGCTTAAAAAATGGTTTCATTCGTTTTCCTACGTTAAGGAATCTTTCGCACAAATTTCGCTCCAAAAACCATGTTCCAGTAAACGGATTCAACTGGTTAATGAACTTGACCTTTATAATGAGAAGAAAGATTTTTGTACCAAATGTTATCAAAATCTAACCATTTTTGAGCCGATGAGGAACTTCTTAATAATTCATGCCCCCCTAAAAGTACTTAAACATTTGAATATCAAAAAACCCTTTCATAGCGAGTGTTTACATTCTAAACTGATTGTCCGTGCAAAATTTCAAATTTTTGTGTCAAGTGGTTCGGGATATTATTACCTCGGATGGAGCATCACCAGGGCGTAAACTCTATCAGTGACAAAATCACAGTTTATTTCTAGTAATTCAAGGTCTGCTATTATAGTTGAAATTAACCTCAATTTAAAATAATACTGTGAAATAGATACAATACGGTAACAGCTGTTCTGTTATCGTCTTAGCAACGCTTGCTGCCTAGGCTTGCCTGCTCTAACCAACTCAAACTTTAAACCCCTCTAAAAATACTTAAAAATTCGAATATCAAAAAATCCTTTCTTAGTGAGTGCCTACGTTATGTAGGGAGTGCCCATGCAAAATTTCAAAATTTTCTGTCGAGTGGTTTGGGCTGGGGGATGATAGGTCAGTGAGTGAGTGAGTGGTATTTGACAAATATAAGGTAGAGTATATTAGGCTACCATTTCAACTGCTTAAATTCTTGCACTCAATGCTAATCATAAAATGTCTTTAATCCATGTTTGCATTATTTCCAAAGACAGCTCTGTATTTTGTCAACACCTGTTTTATTGTACACTTTATTTGTACACTGCTGTTGATGGCAGTTCTTCAGAAATGTAAGAGCATATCGCTTTTGTTGCGGTGCTCCAATAAAAAATAATATAAACAAAAATCTTATTAAACCATCTTAGCCACCTACTTATGAAATTAAGTCCATAAGGACCCTATTCTAAGTTTTGGAATGGTGGTGTCAGGTTTAATGATTTGGAGCTGCCTCTTTATTGTGTCACGTAAAAAAAAAATTACGGCCTGCTCAACGAACAACGTAAAATACAAATAAACAAAAACAAAAAACAATTATTGCAAAATTTAGTCGTTTTTTGACTCTGTTTCTGTCAAAACATTATCGTCAGTGCGGCTGAAGAAGGTAATAGCTTCAAGCTATACAATTTAATGTATTGTATAGCGTCATGTCCTTTTTTTCAACATATTTGTGTGCGAGGCTCAGTACGGCATTGTATTTCTCAGTTTTTAAGATCAGGGGGTGGATGTACGGGGATGGAATGTCAATATTGGACCTCACACACACTGTGGTTCTGTTGCTCTCATTCCACTATTGAAGTGACCAGAGCTGCTTCTTATTGTACCAGAAGAAACAGATAATTTTTAAATCCATGATTGTGTCCTGCCCTAATAATCCCCAAAAATGGAGCTGTCTGAAGAATGTGCTTAGTAATGCAGCTCCCACGTGACGGACCCCCTTCCCTTCAAGCCCACCATCTCCGCAAGGCTTGCTTTAACAAATACCCAAGGAATTACTTTTTAAACGAGCAATATTATTCCAAGACTAAATATAATTTTCAAGGTTTCCCTTTAGGTTTTGAGTTAATTTGCCTTTTACGCTATTCGTCCTTTGATGAAGCCTACTGGCTCGTTTGAATTTTTAAAACGGTAAATCTAATGGACTTTCTGAAAGTCCTTTATTTTCCCGAGTCTTTGTCGGCCATGAAAAAGGAAGGATCTTTCACAAAGCAGCTAAGTTCAAACGAACCATTTCTAGTAAATCTTATTTTAACTAAATTCTTTGCCAGCTTAAAATGCAAGCTTTTATACTCTTACAACAAACGTAAATTTAGTAAAGTTTAAGCAACATATTTATCTTCTTTTTGATTATTAATTATTATATGCATTAGTTATATTTACATACATACATATAATATGTATTAGTTATATTTACCTACATACATATAATATGTATTAGTTATATTTACATACAAACATATAATATGTATTAGTTATATTCACATACATACATATAATATGTATTAGTTATATTCACATACATACATATAATATGTATTAGTTATATTTACCTACATACATATAATATGTATTAGTTATATTTACATACATACATATAATATGTATTAGTTATATTTACATACAAACATATAATATGTATTAGTTATATTCACATACATACATATAATATGTATTAGTTATATTTACCTACATACATATAATATGTATTAGTTATATTTACATACATACATATAATATGTATTAGGGCGCCAACGGCCATAGCCACGTTGAATACACCGGTTCCCATAGATGACCGAAGTTAAGCAAGGTCGGGCGTGGTCAGTACCTGAATGGGTGACCGACCACGTGCTGTTGGCATTATAAAAGGGCGGCAACCTATAGATAGCCCGGCGCTAATGGCCAAGATGTAGATGCGCCGTAAAAAAAAAAAAAAAAAAAAAAAAAAAAAAATATATGTATTAATTATATTTAAATACATACATACATATAATATGTATTAGTTATATTCATATACATACATATAATATGTATTAGTTATATTTACCTACATACATATAATATGTATTAGTTATATTTACATACATACATATAATATGTATTAATTATATTTACATACATACATATAATATGTATTAGTTATATTCACATACATACATATAATATGTATTAGTTATATTTACCTACATACATATAATATGTATTAGTTATATTTAAATACACACATATAATATGCATTAATTATATTTACATACATACATATAATATGTATTAGTTATATTCACATACATACATATAATATGTATTAGTTATATTTACATACATACATATAATATGTATTAGTTATATTTACATACATACATGTAATATGTATTAGCTATATTTACATACATACATATAATATGTATTAGTTATATTTACATACATACATATAATATGTATTAGTTATATTCACATACATACATATAATATGTATTAGTTATATTTAAACTGTCCTTCCATCCCAATCCTAGAGCACAAACACTTTCCTCCCAAACTCACCCCAAAAATCCGCCTAGAAGGCTCAAGAGACATTGGCCTCGTGATCAATTAACTGAATAGGGACAAAACATTATTCTAAGTAGGAAGTGCCAGTATTGATTGGCTCCTTCCAAAAGTGTTATTATTATTGTGTTATTATTTTTATTATTATTTCCTATTCATTGTTTTTGTTTGTTTTGTTTTTTATGTACTTTTTCTTTCTTTTTTTTATTTTTTTTTAGTTTTTTTATTTTTTATTTTATTTTTTTTATTTATTTGCTTATTTGTTTTTTATTTATTTTGTATTTCAACTCAATTCTGTATATAATTATTATTTTTATCTGAGAGCAAACTTAACTAATGTACTCTCCAAATGTACAGATGTTAAATAAACGTATTACTAAAAAAAAAAAAAAAAAAAAAAAAAAAATTAGTTATATTTACCTACATACATATAATATGTATTAGTTATATTTACATACATACATATAATATGCATTAATTATATTTACATACATACATATAATATGTATTAGTTATATTCACATACATACATATAATATGTATTAGTTATATTTACATACATACATGTAATATGTATTTGCTATATTTACATACATACATATAATAAGTATTAGTTATATTTAGCGACTTAGCGAGCTCTAAATAACCAAATAAATAAATAAATTAGTTATATTTTAAGTGGGTTTAAGAATTAAATATATTTTTTTTTTAAAAAAAAGGTTCCAGTCCCCTCACCAAAGTTAATCGGAGTCGGGCGAGGTTATTACTGGATGGGTGACCGCTGGTGAGATCCAATTACCGTAGGGATTAAAAATGGGTGGCAACTTTTAGATAGGAGTAAAAACAAAAGGTTGATAAGCGTTAAAGAACAAATGTTGGCGTTAATGGCCTGTCTGGTGTCATCGACTTAAATTATTCTAAATAAAACAATAAAAAAAAAAAAAAATAAATAAATAAAATAAAAACACAACATAAATAGAAAATGCCCTTATTTATCGTTTGCAACCGGGTAAGTTTTTTTTTTTTTTAATAATTGACATATGCCAGAAAAAAACCATCATGCAGGAGTTGCATAATTTTTTTTTTTTTTTTTTTTTTTTTATTTATTATTTGGGTGCCTCGACTGCTTTGGTCATTGGCACCTTTGAAAATAACTTCATTTTTAACGTACAATGAAGTAGTCTTCATACTTTATTGCTGCTCTAACATTTCTACTGTTCTTATTAATTTCTATTTTGGGGGTTGTTATTAAAAATAATACTATTGTTTAACCTACTTCTTATCTCTAAAGCTAATGGTAATATGTACAAATTGTGTTAGTTCCTTAAAACATATGTCGGAACTAACTTTTAACCTAGATCTAATCCTAAAGGGACTATTTACATATATACATTACACACACACACACACACACACACACACACACACACACACACACACACACACACACACACACACACACACACACACACACACACACACACACACACACACACACACACACACACACACGTTCAATAAATACATTCACACTCACACAAAACGCACTCAAACAATAAATACATGCACTAAACAAAATATATACATAAATAAATTTAGTTGTTTGTATATACTAAACATGAACACAGTACTATATCAGATTATAAAGTTTTAGGTCTTTTAAGTATCTTATTATTTTGTCCACAGAGGCTTCATTTTTAGATAAAAGGTCCTTTAGGACGTTCGGAAGTTGGTGTCGTGTCCTGGCACCTTGAAATGCTGGGCAGTCTACCAAAATATGACGAACGTCGAGGATGCTGCCACAATGCTCACATTCAGGCCGGCGTCGTCCCACCAGATGATGCCCATGCGTTAGACGTGTATGACCGATTCGCAATCGAGTCATTACAACGTCGTCACGCCTGTGCAAACCAGCAGTCAGACTCTCGGACGTAACAGAATCCTCGACGTTCTTTATGAATGTATCTTTGGTGTTGTATTGTTCTTGCCACTTATTTTTGACCAGACTCTTCAGGAATCGTTTTTGATCGTCGATATGTAGTGGCGAGGCAGGATCTGCTACTGCAGATGATGCCTGCCTCGCCAACATATCGGCTTTTTCATTTCCTTCAATACTCGTGTGTCCTGGGACCCAGAGAAATTTTACACTCTGTCCACTGTAGGTAATATTACTTATTAAGATCGATATTTCAGTCAACAGTGGGTCTCTGGTGAATTTATTTTTCATTGCGACTAGAGAACTGTGAGAGTCTGTACACAATAAGATGTGCTTTTCGAGACTCCCACACTTCTCCAGTGCTATTTTTATAGCAAGTAATTCTGCATGGAAGACACTTGTATTCCGGTTTAAAGGGATAGATAATTGCATTTGGTTTTCAATGAATATCCCACAGCCAGTTCCCGTTTCCGTTTTAGAGCCATCTGTGAATATTACAGTATGTTCTGCATACTCCTGTAGCTTTTCTAGAAATATATTTTTATATATCGAGGGAGCAGTATATTGTTTTGCCAGCTGAGCTAGTGTAAGATCTATATGTGGATCCGGGAGCATCCATGGACTTAAGACCGGTGGTCGCAGGTCCATTAGATTTCCCCAGGCTCCACCATAAGAATCTAAGGCTTCTTGTGCCCTCACTACTAGCGGTCTTGTTGCAGAACGCCTAAAACTGAAAGTATCTGATATTACATTATCTATTATATCATCATGCATAAAATGATTAATTTTAGCTCGCAGTGACGATGTGTAAAGGAGCATCATCTGATTTCTTCTATGTTCTGGAGGTAGGTGGCCTGCCTCCACGTAGATAGCCTCCAATGGACTCGTGCGAAAGGCGCCGATCGCAAATCGCAGCCCCGCATTGTAAAGCCTATCTAGCTGCTTGATCCACGACTTGCGGGCAGAGCCGTATATAGCACAGCCATAATCGACTCTGGACCTGATTAGAGCATCGAATACTTTTAAGAGAATGGATCTCTCCGCACCCCATTGTAGTCTAGACAATGTCCTTAAGACATTAAGAGAGGACTCACACCGTTGAATGATATGATTGATGTGGTGTTTCCATCTCAGTTTCTTATCCAACATTAAGCCCAAAAATTTATGTGACTCTCTAAAGCTGACCTCGCAGTCACCCAGCGTTAAGCGAGGATGACTGTGAGGTCTCCGAAGCCTACAGAAGTGTAGAGCCACAGTTTTCTCGAAGGAAAAAGTGAATCCACGCCTTCTCGCAGCTGCAATTACGATATCAATTGCTTCCTGTAATTTTTGGGAGTCACAAACTTCAGCTGGGGTGGTCTCAAATAGGGCAAGGTCGTCTGCGTAGAGAGATCGGCCTATTTCTTGATTGATATTGTCAGCCAAGCCATTAATCGCGACAAGAAACAGCGTAACACTCAGGATTGAGCCTTGTGGAACTCCAGTTTCTTGCACCCTCATGGATGAAAGAGCACCGCCAACCCTTACTCTAAAGGTTCTTCCGGTGAGGAAGCTCCTCAGGAAGAGTGGCAATCTGCCCTTAAGCCCCCATCCATAAAGCCGTCTAAGGATGTCATATCTCCAGGCTCTGTCATACGCCTGCTTCAGGTCAAAGAAAATGGCTGTAACATGCAGACGGGAGTAGAAAGCCTTCTGAATATGATGCTCCAATAATGCCAACTGGTCCTGAGTGGAAAATCCATGTCTGAATCCTGCCTGATATTTAGATAAGAGATTTCTTTTCTCTAATTCATGTACTAGCCGATAGTTTACCATGGACTCCAGAAGCTTCCCCATACAACAGAGTAGTGAAATGGGTCGGTAACTTCCTGGATTCATAGGATCTTTACCGGGTTTCAGGATTGGGACGATAATCGATTCCTTCCAATCAGCAGGAAACTCTTCATTGGTCCAGAGTCGATTATACAGTTCTAGCAATATTATTTTACCTTCATCTGGGAGATTTTGGAACATTTCATAGGGCAGGCCGTCGGGCCCAGAAGATGTTTTCTGAGAGACGGCATGAAGGGCTCGGTTTAATTCGTCCATTTTGAACACAGTGTTGTAATCTTTTGTGTTGTCGTCTCCTGGTCCGAAGTCTAGAGGAATAGCCTCTTCCGCAGCTTTAACAATCCGAAAGTCTTCAACATAATGATCCATACAGAATGCGGTGGAAAAGTGGTCAGCAAATACATCAGCGACAGCTTGAGCTTCGCTAATGTAGTTGCCTTCATTCAATAGAATAGGGGTTTGCTTGTTTGTAGTCCTTCCCCCTATTGCTCTTATTTTCCTCCAGACTTCGGATAGAGGCGCATCTTTCGTCATACTACTAACATAAGAGGCCCAGGACTCCCTTTTTTTCTTAATTTTTAGCCGACGTTCAACTGCTCTAGCTTTCTTAAATGCTATCAGGTTTACTTGGGTAGGATGCCTTTTAAAGCGATTAAAAGCTTTCTTTTTGGCTTTGTTGGCAACCCAACATTCCTCATCCCACCAAGGAACAGGCATCTTCCTTGGGCAAGACGAGGAAAGGGGGATCGCCTCCTTTGCTGCGTTAATAATCGACCTTGATAGCGCTTGTAGCATGGTTTCTGCTTCATCTGCGGGTTCGGGAGCAACAAACGATTCTTTGAACTTATCCCAGTTAGCCTTCTTAACGTTCCACTTCACTGGTCTTTGAGGTTCATTGCATCTACCGGCAAGGGTTATTAAAATAGGGAAGTGGTCTGATCGGTGCAGATCACCCAGGATATTCCAAGATAAATGTCTTGTAACAGAGGTACTCGTTACGGTCAGGTCAATGGCATCCAATGATCCAGACGATTCACAGAAATGTGTCGGAGATCCGTCATTAAGAATCAGAAGATCCAGCTCCTCAAGCGTGTCATAGAGTAGGCGACCTTGTGGGGTAGATCTTCTGGAACCCCAGGCTACGTGATGTGTGTTAAAGTCTCCGAATATTATTGCAGGTGGGGGTAGTTGCTCCATAATATTTTTAACATCTCTGACCTCGTAACCTCTGCCATCCGGGAGATACAACGAACATACAGAAGCTTCTATTGGAGTCTTCAGGCGGACAGCGACTGCCTGTAGAGGTGTGACTAGTCTTATGGGTTGAGCTGCAAGGTTCTCCAAGGTGTACAAGGCCACACCTCCGTGGCTTCGCCCACCCGGTAAAACCGTAGGCTCTTTATGTACACAATTGTAGCCTGCCAAAGGCCTGGCAGAGCCTTCAGAAAACTTAGTTTCCTGAAGGGCCAGTACCAATGGAGAGTACGTTTTCAGCAAAAATCGCAATTCGTCACTGTGCTCTGAAAAGCCCCTTATGTTCCATTGAAGCAAACTGTTTGCCTGGGTCATATTGGAAATGTGTAAGACGTTATTGCTTGGACTCGGTAGACTGCTTCATTGGCCTTCGTTTCCTACCCTTGGGCCAGCCTTTCTTTTTATTTTTAACAGGGCTGAATGGACCTGCAGCCTCATCGCCCGTATCCTCGACGCCATCTGCATCGGAGATCGAGGGAGTAGCTGGCGATCCATTCCGTCCTTTTTCTATACATTTTAGGGAAATTTTATTTCCCACATCATTTTTTTCATCCACCGAGGCGGATGAAGTAGAAGGGAAAATGGGGAGGGATGGTGGCGGGAGGAGGGATGGTGGTGGGGGGAGGGGTGGGATGAATGGAGGAGGGGTCAGGGAAATGGGAGCAGGACGGGGTTTAGGAAGGTTTAGTGGTGATGGAGGGGAAGATGGAAAATTGTTTCTATTCCTTCTATCGCTAGTTTTAGAACTTTCTTTAATGTCTTTACCTCTTTTAACTGCACTGGAGTAGTCACCTCTCCAGGCGTACGAGGAACTGTTTACTAATGCTCTAGCTTGAGGGAAAGTTAAGTCTCTTATTTCAGTACGCATTTTCATAATTTCTTTTTCGATTTTATATTCCATACAATCTTTTGATCTGGAACTATGGGGCCCATCGCAGTTTGGACATTTGGGAGGTGATGGACAAGGATCTGGACCGTGTGATGGGTAACCACAAGTACAAATCTCTTGAGCCGATTTACACCTTGCAGCCGAATGTCCAAACTTTTGGCATTTAAAGCATCTCAGTGGTGGAGGGATGTAGGGGCGAACTTTTAACTTGTAAAAGGCCGCTTGAATACTGGAAGGGATCTCAGGTTGGTCAAACGTGAGCATCACACTCCCTGTAAACTCTAGCCTATCTTCAGGACTGTTCGTAGATTTCCTCTTTCGAAAAAATCGACGAACGGCGATTACTCCTTGATCTTTCAATCCCTCTAGAATTTCATCGTCCGTTGAGTTTTCTAAGTCAAAGCATGTTACCATACCTCTGGATGAATTCAGCGTTCTGTGCAATTCTGCATTGACGCTGAACACACCCAGAGTCTTAATATTCATGATCTTGTCGGACTGTTCCTTGCTAGCAGCCTCAATGAGCAAGGATCCACTGGACATTTTACTTAGCCCGACTACTTTCCCATACGTCTGGGAAACCAACTTATTAATGAGGAAGGGACACACTTTCGTAAAGGAGTTTCCTTCTGTCCTGCTTAAAACAATAAATTTTGCGAACTTCTGCGTTTTAATAAAAGAAAATTCATTTATAACTCGCTTTTTCTCTCGTTTGAACCTCTTCTTCTCGGGAGACTCTGTTGGCGTTGTGTATGGCTCCAAAGTATACCGGGAAGGAGAGGTGGTATTTGGTATAACACAATTTCCCAGTGCATCCTTAAGTGTTTCCTGGGTTATGTTTTCAGTTGATTTAGGTGGGTCCGTTTCCATGCCAAGGTCTCTCAGAGGGGCCTGCTTACCCTCTGAGTTGTCCGAAAAGGGGAGTCCGGCGTTTTCCGTAATTGTACTCGTAGGAAAATGTTTTTTAACTGACTCAGACCCCTAATCCTCGTCACCGAGTCTGCTGGTGGGGCTGCCACCTTGGCCGGCAGACCGACACAGTTCCTCCCGAAGGAGAGGATCCACTCAGCAGGGGAGGTGTCCCTGCCTCATCACGGATCCCCGCCTCTGCTTTTCGCCGTTCATGTACTCTACTAGAACGTTGCCCAGGGGGTACCACGGGGAGGAAAAGCAGTAGGCGTTGACGGGAATCAGGTATACTAGGAGATGCTAAGCAGTGGAATAGGGCACTATAGCTTAGCAGAGCTCCCATAAGAAGTCGGACGGCTCCCATATCCGCACGTCCGCTCCAGTAACCCTTTAGCCCGCCCGTTTACCCCCCGAGTTGCATAATTAAACAAATTATGGAGGTTGTATATATAAACGTTAAAGTTCACCAGTACTTTTGTTCGTGGATAATTATTTAATATTGATATGCAACTTGTTAGCCGTCGAGCTGATAACACTCAGAATTTCGGAAAAATCTATATGTTCTGTTATGTTATGCTACACCTAATTTCTGCATATAGAAAAGCCTAAATAAATTAGAAACCAAGTAAGTATTATTAAAATCTAATAACAAGAATCTGTAACTGTTTCGAACTCGTGACCTCCCAACTGTGCGTCCTAGACGACTTTGACATAACCTATAACACCCCCCGTATGAAGACATACATATATGCCAAGTTTGGTAAAAATCGGTCTAACGGTGGTGATTTTTATTTATAAAACGCAAAACATACAGACAGCAGCTGGTAGACGTTTTTGTCCTGACCTATGACAATCCCCTGATCAATACCAACCTGTGGGCCCAGTTTGATCAAAATCTGTTAAACGGTGTGGATTTTTATAAGGAACAAACATACAGACAGACAGCTGGTAGAGGTTTTTGACCTAGCTTACGGAACTCTCCAGATTACGATCTACCTGTGTTTAGTCAAAATCGGACGAACAGTGTAGATTTGTATAAGGAACAAACATACAGACAGACAGCTATAAGATGTTTTTGACTTAGCCTACGACACTCCTCAGATTAAGATCTACATGTGTACCGAGTTTAGTCAAAATCGGACGAACGGTGTGGAGACGGTACCGATTTTATTCAAAATCGGACGTACGGGGTGGATTTGTATAAGGGACAAACATACAGACAGACAGCTGGTAGATTTTTTTGACCTAGTTTAGGAGATTTCCCGCATCAAGACCTACCTGTGTGCCAAGTTTGGTCAAAATCGGTCCAACGGTGTGGATTTGTATGAGGAACAAACAAACAAACAGAAAAACAGACAAACAGACAGACACGTGATTTTTATATATTATATATATAGATTATCTATTATATTTTAATGTTTGTCAGTGATAATGTCTATTTATTGACAAACGTTCGAATATTATTATTATATCTCTTTTAAGGCAATAAAATTCTGCAAGCTGCCGAATCTCATAAAAGTTGTATAATTATATTACCTTTTGAATCGTATACTCGGAACTGCGACTAACGTACAAAACATGTTGGGCATGAATAATAAAAAACGTAATTATAACAAATGTTTACTGCTTTACGTGTTTATGTATAAGCCACTGAAAATATGAAGACAGAGTGAAAAAAAAGGAAATAATAAAAGTAGTTTTTATTTCTGTTAGAAGTGTTCTATTTGGGAAAAGGTGCGTAAATAATGGAGAGGTTTGAGATAGAAACATGTTATAGAATATGGAGGTTATGAATAGGTAGGGAGATGTTGAAGAAAACTGCCAAGACAGGAGATGAATTATGTAACATGGCTGCTATGGAGGTGGATTTCCTGTCAAGGTTTATACAGGCTAAGGTACACGTATCTTCCGGAATCTTAAGGGCTGCTTCTTGGATATATTTTCCATGTGGTAGGTGTGTGCAATGGGAGCAGACAATTTGTCAATTATTGATAGCAGAAATTCGGAGAAAGCAATAACCAATATCTATTGCGAAGGTAAAATTTACCTATATTCAATACTAGCTGAATGCAAGTATAAGTAGTTTTTTTATTGTGTTAAATTATGTTTTATCAAAATTAACACTACTATATAATTTTTTGCAGTTTATTATGGCATGGTTCCCGTCATACTGTATGTTTTTCATCAATTGATAAGCAGTGTTGGGCAAAACTAACGTTAGTAAACTAAACTAACGTTAGTTTCCCCTAACTAAAACTAAACTAATGTTATATTTTTAGTTTTAGTTTTAGTTTAGTTTTAGATTTCTATAATTATTAATCATATGGACTCCGTTTTTAGTAATGCAATTAGTTTAGTTTAGTAAAAGAGACCTAAATTTGTGATTTTAGTTTAGTTTTAGTTTTTAGTTAACTAATTTAGTTTATCAAAGAACATATGTTTTCAAATTACGAGAAAAAGCCACAATTTCTTATTCTTAAGCAAGTTCTATTAGTTTTAATAATTTACTTAATTATCGAAATAACATATGATTTATATTAATTCATGTTATTTTAGTAAAACTAAACTAAACTAAACTAAACTAAATTTTTAGTTTAGTTTTTAGTCAATTCCCAAAGATTTAGTTTTAGTTTTAGTTTAGTTAAATTCCATTAATTAGTAAAATTTTAGTTTTAGTTTTTTTTTAGGTTGCAATTTTTAGTTTAGTTTTAGTTTATTCCAAAAAGTGAATTTAGTTTTAATTTTAGTTTTAGTTTTTAGTTTTGCCCAACATTGTTGATAAGTAATCAAAGTATAATGTTTCTTGACAAAGGGGCGCTCCGGACCAGAGTCAACAAACAGATAACCCATTATCTATAGGACACCAGTAACAGGAATTATACCACTACAGGTTAAAATTCGTTGTCAATAATAAATGTACATGCTAATGACCATAGCACTAGATGCACCGTTAAAAAATAAAAATAAATAAATGTACGTTAAAATTTATGTTTCTCAGGTGTCATTTTGAAAGACCCATTATACTTGCGAGCATTACCAAGACTGGGGATGCTGATGGGTGAGGAGGCTGTGCAAGGGTTCGGGATATTATTACGTCGGATGGACCATCACCAGGAATAGCGTAAACTCTATGAGGGACAAAATCGCTGTTTATTTCTAGTAATTCAAGGTCTACCATCATACTTGAAATTAACCTCAAATAAAAATAATATTATGAAATAAATACAGTACGGTAACATCTGACCTGTTATCGTCGGTTATTTACAACTCCTTTTCTTTAAATAACTAGGTTTTATTATTCTGTAAAGAATTCACAAATATATTATAATAAACAAAACACCAATAATAACAACAATTTAGCGGTAACCAATTTACGTAGCAATAAAGAATAATTAAATTACAGAGTTCATAACTCATAAATTAAAACAATAACATTAACCCACTTCTAGTGTTCTAAGCACACGGGATCCACTGCCTATCTGAGTAGACCCAATGCCTGCATGATCACATGCCTTCATGATATACCAGTAGTCCTAGAGTGAAGATGCTACACACACACACACACACACACACACACATATATATCTATATCTATATATATATATATATATATATATATATATATATATATATATGTATATATATGTATATATATATATGATTGATTGTTGAGACGGCTTCTCTCTCCAGCGGTGTTCTTTTTGCGCCCCGGACGAGAAGCAACAGGACTAAGCAGGACAGACTCCAACCCCATTGGCTCACCAAGCTCCAACCCCATTGGCTCGCGAACTCTGAGGAGTAGAGCTACAAGAGGGGGAAAAACCAAGACAAACCTCATTCCCTTGCCAACCATCAAGGATGGATGAAGTCAGCCTGACGAAGCCGGAGAGGAAACCGGCGAAATATCGCAGAAAGGAGTGAAAGAACACCGCTGGAGAGAGAATCCTTCTTAACAATCAATCATTTCAACCCCAGCGAAGTAATTTAAAACAAAACACACACACACACACACACACACACACACACACACACATATATATATATATATATATATATATATATATATATATATATATATATATATTAATTCTTCTGAATATGCCCCAATATATATTTTTCAATTGCTCGTTTTTCTTTTTATGGCAGAGGGTCGATAAAGCAGAAGACCATTCGTTTTTGTTCAACTACTTTATTTTCTCTATTTTTCCCGACATGTTTCGTGCCTTTTTTCGCACCTCTTCAGGGGCTTTCCTATGCAAAAATATTTTTTTTTGTAAGTCCCAAATTCAAATTAAGTACAATAATAAACATTTATCGTTTCTCTAAATTAATTTACTTTTAAACAAATAATATTTTATTGAAAATTCTTATCCTACCTTATCAGGAAGTCCTCTCGTCATGTGTACTGCCAGTATACTTAATAATATTTTTGCATAGGAAAGCCCCTGAAGAGCAAAGGCACGAACATGTAGGCAAAATAGAGAAATTAAAGTAGTTGAAAAAAACGAATGGTTTTCTGCTTTATCGACCCTCCACCATAAAAAGATAAAAGAACAATTGAAATATATATATATATATATATATATATATATATATATATATATATATATATATATACAACATAGTTAAAACGCGATTTTAGATCACAAAAATTTCAATCAATTCTGCATATGTATGTTACTAAATTTAACGGTAAATTTAAATATTTTTTTTCAATTAATATTTAAAAAAGAAACTAAGTTATTTTCATGTCCCTTGACTAGAACTGCTTTATGCCCCCCAGCACTGATAATACCCTACCCATCCTCTTTGCAAACTTGCAAGTTGTAACTACAACTAGAATTAGTGCCCCGCCCCCAGATAGTTCCTAGCCACTCCCCAACTACAGCATAACTCAATCTGTACTTAGCTTTCCTATGTATTATATCTTATAATTCCTCCTAAACCACTTTAGCTTTAGCAAAAGCACCTAGTCAAAAGAGAGGTGTATGATCATAGCGAATTTTTCAATAATGAAAAATGGGCCAAAAAAATTAAACGAAAATATATCATGTATTGGGTATTCATAGGATACATACCTCATTGTTTCAAAAAGCGATTTTCAATAATTAAAAGTCCGTCACGCAGGAGCTGCATAACTAAGCACTTTCCTCAGAATTTGGGTAGTGTAGACTGCTTTCCAGAACAATTTGCTTAAAATATCCTACATAAATAAAATAAAAACGTGAATAGTTCTCATTTTGTAATGAGTAACTGATCAATTATTAATTTGCTTCCAGAGTTATGTTTACACATGGTACCTACTACACTACGTAATAAATACAAAAATCCTCATATTATCGTATTTTGATCTAACGCAGGAACAGGATACAGTCCCTCTAGTGATAGAAAGCGCTCCTTGCGGCGGCTTTGTGAACCTACGTCTGCCGGCTTTTCTATTCAAATATATTACAAATTAAACCCCCGCTTTCTGATTGACCGATTCAGCTCATTTTTACAACACTTCTTTCTCATGAGTTACCCACGACGTATACGGCGCTTCGTTACAATACAGCAGAAATTACGACCGGTATGAGTATATTAGGAATTTGGGTCCGGAGTAAACCCCCCCTTCTAATGAACCTATTTAGTTTATTTTTACAACATATATTTACCTGTGGATTAGCACTACGAATACCGAGTTTCGTCGAAATATACCAAAAATCACGGCTGGTAGTGGCGAATTGGTATTGTGGGTCCGGAGTAAACCCCCCCTTCTAATGAACCGATTTAGTTCATTTTTATATCTCACTTTTCTCTCTATATTAACACTACGAATACCAAGTTTCGTTGAAATATAACAAATATTACGGCTGACATAGTCAAATAAGTGTTTTGGGTTCGGGGTAAACCCCCCCTTCCGGTGGACCGACTTTGGTGGTTAACGAACTCGTTCAATCGTTTGCTAATTGAATGCTATATACCAAGTTTCGTGACGAAAAAACAAAAACTCTGGCCGCTATCGTGTTAACAGACACGTATATATATATATATATATATATATATATATGCATATATATATATATATATATATATATATATATATATATATAGATATATATAAATTTTAACGGGGGTCATTTTCGGTGTCTACTAGGTAGGATCGATAAAGATTTGAAGAAATTTTTCAAAAATTCCGTCATGAGTCCAACCTCAATAGCTACTTTCCTTCGGAGGAAAGTGCTAAAATGGAAGAAAGGTGAAGCATATGTGCATAATAGTGTTTATAAGAATGCCTCGATATCGTCGATACAAATGCAAAGTATCGAATGTGAAAAAATGCATTACTTATTTTCAATCTATACTGATTGCTATAGGACTCATGTTCGTTTTGGTGAACTCTCGAAAATCTAAGAAAATAATTATCAATTACAGGTAATTAAACTAACGAATGCTCATTAAGTCTAACTAAAATATATCAAAACAAAATATATATAAAGTCATCTATAAGGTATCAAAGAACTTTTCACATTCGATACTTTGTATCGACGATATCCTTGCTCAGAAAGAAAGTTACTAATTCTTTACAATAGAAACCTACATATTACCGTATCGACATTTGAATCTCTGCTGTATTCCTAGCCACAATGATATCAGGGGTAAAGACAAAGCGTATTTAGCTTCAAAACAACCTATTAAAGAAGCCATTTCTTAGTCTTTCATCCTACCCTCAGATCTTGAAGGACATCTAAAATATCTTATACTCTCGATATACAGATAACAAATTAAGAGAGATAAAATCCACTACCCCGGAATAGAAAGCCTCACCTCAAGACATTAGGCGAGATGAGGTGGTTTTATCTAGAGTAATAATCAGACAACACTAATTTCACGCATGTATATTTACATATAAGAAAAGCTAGGCGACAATGCGTTATACAGGTTGCCCCGCATTGAATTTCATAACTTTAGGAGTTTATTCTGCACCTCATTTGCAGTTACGCGGCGCAAAAATGGGCGTTCTATCTGAAAATGTAGCAGTGCTACTCAATATCTTGTCTATTTTAACCCCTAAAGTTATGAAATCTCAATGCGAGACACCCTGTATACTAGGAGACAACCATGAATTTAGCCCGAGAGCGATGGGTTTTTTGAGAGCCGTGGATCTATTTAAAAAAAAATAAAATAATAACGTTATTTAATTAAAAATTTATAAAAATAACTATAAAGAATTATAATTTACTTTGATTATATTAACTTTGATTTTATTATTATTAGTTATATTTTATTTACTACAATTTATTTTCTTTTTGTATATTAATTGAATTTTTCGTAATTATTATGTTTATATTAATTGAGAATTGTTCCTCTATTTGCAATAATTTCCAGTGTGGATATTTTATCGAGTTATTAATTTTAACAAATTTCTATAGGAATGACCCGCATAGATGAATTGCCTTAAACATAAAGTCCGTCACGCAGGAGCTGCATAACTAAGCACTTTCCTCAGAATTTGGGTAGTGTAGACTGCTTTCCAGAACAATTTGCTTAAAATATCCTACATAAATAAAATAAAAACGTGAATAGTTCTCATTTTGTAATGAGTAACTGATCAATTATTAATTTGCATCCAGAGTTATGTTTACACATGGTACCTACTACACTACGTAATAAATACAAAAATCCTCATATTATCGTATTTTGATCTAACGCAGGAACAGGATACAGTCACTCTAGTGGTAGAAAGCGCTCCTTGCGGGGGCTTTGTGAACCTACGTCTGCCGGCTTTTCTATTCAAATATATTACAAATTAAACCCCCGCTTTCCGATTGACCGATTCAGCTCATTTTTACAACACTTCTTTCTCATGAGTTACCCACGACGTATACAGCGTTTCGTTACAATACAGCAGAAATTTCGACCGGTATGAGTATATTAGGAATTTGGGTCCAGAGTAAACCCCCCCTTCTAATGAACCGATTTAGTTTCTTTTTACAACACATATTTACCTGTAGATTACCACTACGAATACCGAGTTTCGTCAAAATATACCAAAAATCACGGCTGGTAGTGGCGAATTGGTATTGTGGGTCCGGAGTAAACCCCCCCTCCTAATGAACCGATTTCGTTTATTTTTACAACACATATTTACCTGTGGATTAGCACTACGAATACCGAGTTTCGTCGAAATATACCAAAAATCACGGCTGGTAGTGGCGAATTGGTATTGTGGGTCCTGAGTAAACCCCCCCCTCCTAATGAACCGATTTCGTTTATTTTTACAACACATATTTACCTGTGGATTAGCACTACGAATACCGAGTTTCGTCGAAATATACCAAAAATCACGGCTGGTAGTGGCGAATTGGTATTGTGGGTCCGGAGTAAACCCCCCCTTCTAATGAACCGATTTAGTTCATTTTTATATCTCACTTTTCTCTCTATATTAAAACTACGAATACCAAGTTTCGTTGAAATATAACAAATATTACGGCTGACATAGTCAAATAAGTGTTTTGGGTTCGGGGTAAACCCCCCCTTACGGTGGACCGACTTTAGTGGTTAACGAACTCGTTCAATCGTTTGCTAATTGAATGCTATATACCAAGTTTCGTGACGAAAAAACAAAAACTCTGGCCGCTATCGTGTTAACAGACACACACATATATATATATATATATATATATATATATATATATATATATATATATATATATATATATATATATATGCATATATATATATATATATATATAGATATATATAAATTTTAACGGGGGTCATTTTCGGTGTCTACTAAGTAGGATCGATAAAGATTTGAAGAAATTTTTCAAAAATTCCGTCATGAGTGCAACCTCAATAGCTACTTTCCTTCAGAGGAAAGTGCTAAATGTGGCCATGAACATTCAGAAAATAGGGCTTCCGCGTTTTCGTGTTTTTTTAGCAATTCTGTAATTGTATTGAGTGAAAAAAGACAATATTCTTTGTTATCTCTATATATAAATATCAGGTTTTGCCTGTCTGTTTGCTTGCCCGTCTATTTGTTGCTTAAACAAATCCACATCGTTTGACCACATCTGGCACACAGGTAGGTCTTTATCCGGGGAGCCAAAATCTCAGGCTGGGTCAAAATCGCCTAAAACTCAGAGTTCGGAGGTCACGGGTTCGAAACTGTGGATCCAAACAGCTACAACAGATTTATTTATTTATAAGTGATTCGCATCTACTGGGATTTCACTCCTTCAAGGTAGTACCTGTAAGGTCTAATGAATCAGCATCTACTGGGATTTCACTCCTTCAAGGTAGTACCTGGAAGGTCTTATGAATCAGCATCTACTGGGATTTCACTCCTTCAAGATAGTACCTGTAAGGTCTAATGAATCAGCATCTACTGGGATTTCACTCCTTCAAGATAGTACCTGGAAGGTCTTATGAATCAGCATCTACTGGGATTTCACTCCTTCAAGGTAGTACCTGGAAGGTCTTATGAATCAGCATCTACTGGGATTTCACTCCTTCAAGATAGTACCTGTAAGGTCTAATGAATCAGCATCTACTGGGATTTCACTCCTTCAAGATAGTACCTGGAAGGTCTTATGAATCAGCATCTACTGGGATTTCACTCCTTCAAGGTAGTACCTGTAAGGTCTAACGAACCAGCATTAAGATGAGTATTTGATTCAATTATTTTCGTAACCAGAGGTTTGAAAATGTCTGTTATATGCCTGGAGGCCTCTGGTTATTCAGTAGATGTCTCCAAATGCGAGTGTATAGTTTAGTGTCCTGCAAGTAAGAAAGTATTGTGTTTATGTACTGGCTGCAGTCCCTCAACAATTCGTACATGTCATGTGGGATATTTAGGTTTTGTCGTCTTCTGCACTCCGTAAGTAGGTGTTTTAAAGTAAAGTCTGAATTGAATATATCATAAATTGGTTTGTCAAGTCTTGTCATGAGGTATTCGTGTGTTAGTATTGTGTGGCCAATTCGGAGTCGAGCAAGTTCAATTTCTTCTCGTCTGTTGTCTTGGTAGCTGGATGTCCACTCCTGAGTAGTAGTTTTTATAAGTTTTAGTCGAGTCCAGCTGTCTTGCCAATAATTTAAAACATTTTGTTTGATTGTATTAGTCAGGTCTTGGTGTGTGATTGATAGGTCAAGCTCAGGTTGTGTTTTTTTTTTTTTTTTTTTTTTTTTTTTTTTTTTTTTTTTTTTTTTTTTTTTTTTTTTTTTTTTTTACGGCGCATCTACATCTAGGTCATTAGCACCGACTCAGGTTGTGTTGTGGCAAGTTTTGCATGTGAGTCTGCTAGGGGGCTTTTTCCTAAACCTTCATGCCCTGCCAGCCAGTACATTGTGATGTGTTTGTTATGTGAGTAAATAGTTTTGAAAATGTCTATTATTACTGGATGCGCAACGTCAGGCGTGGCCAGTACCCGAATGGGTGACCGACCACGTGCTGTTGGCATTATAAAATGGTGGCAATCTATAGATATCCCGGCGCTAATGGCTAAGTTGTTGATACGCCGTAAAAAAAAAAGACAAAAAAAATTACTGGATGCGTACAGTATCTGTCTGCTCGTGCCTGTAGCGTGCTCAATGAGCCAGTGCGTAGAACACGCCCCGTTTGTCTGTCCTGGGAATGTTTTTCAGTCCAATAAGAATGCCGTAGAGCTCAGCTGTAAATATGCTACAATTATCATTAAGTTTCTTGGTAATGATTTTTTCATTAATTACAGTGCGGCTCCCACACCATTATCTGATTTGGATCCATCAGTGAAGATAAAGAGTTTATCGAAGTTACTTTGGTGGAATTCATGAAAATATTTTACATAGATTAATTTTGATGTAGGATAATATTTATGAAATTTTTATAATGATACATTTGTATCGAAATTGTCCACGGAGGAAAGGGAATTAAGCCTTTCCTCAGTGGACAAAACAACAGATTTGCGGTATTACGTTTTAATATTTCTTATTTGGTTTCTGATTTATTATTTTTTTTAGATGCAGAAAGTAGGTGCAGCTAGTATTATATAAAATGCAATGTTAGTTCCAAACGAACTGAAGACAGAAATTCCCTAAAGACTACTGAAGTATTGGTGTATTGCTGTAAATAATGGATTTTCGGAAACCAGCTCTAGATGCTTTGCCGTAGAGAATAAGAAGGATAAAAACCACAAAACCGCAACCGAGGTAATATTAAAGGATAAAGGTTAAACAAAGGATTCCAGGATCAGAAGGATGCCTCTCGCTTTTTATAAGGGGGGGGGGCTCAGTTTTTAAGGCGGCTTCTTTCTACTCTGCGCCCCCCTAGGGGGTTTTAGAAATATCTCTACGATAATAGGATAAACCTTCTTCACAATAAACGGATTGTTTGTGATGATAAGCGAACTAATTCACGGGTATTTTACAGATACAAAGGGTTAATCCAGGACTCAGGTTTTGTTTTGTTGCGTTGGATTACTTGTGTTTAAATGGAATAGGCCTTCATTCCATAGCGTCAGGCAAATTATTCTCTGAAAGGAGATCGTTGACCTTTGGGAATGCTGAGGTGGATTTAGTCGGGGTTTGCTCGTGGTATCTTAGACACATTTTTAATAAGAAAGCGTGTTTTATTTCCTGTCAAAGTTTCAGCTTAAAATTGAAGCCTTCATCAGGGCTGTAAAACAAAAAAACAGAGTTAATACTAATTTATATGTATAGAAAAAAAAAAGAAAGAAAAACGTTATGCATGGTCAAGGATGGATGATACATTTTTTAAGTGTGTGTTACAGTTAGAGCTTAAGTTAGAGGTAGATTTAAAACTTACATGAGTAACATAGAAATATACACATTGTGAGAAAATCATAGGTCAGGAAGGGAAACAGACTCGTGTCAGCAAAACTCAGCAGGTAGAAACCTGCAGTGCTCTATAATTCCCACGATTACCAATCCTACCTTCCTATATAGGCTGGGGAAAATCCAAGCCCCACTCTACTCGACGGTACTCTGCTCCGAACTCTCTACTCTTCACTTATCATCTTACAGGAAGGCAAGCAGACTTGTGTCAGCAAAACCCAACATTAGCAGTTATAGACCTGCAGTGCTCTGCAATTCCTACAATTCCCCAATCCTACCTGCCTATTTAGGCTGGCGAAAATCCAAGCCCCACTCTACTCGACGATACTCTGCTCCGAACTCTCTACTCTTCACTCATCATCTTACAGGAAGGCAAGCAGACTTGTGTCAGCAAAACCCAACATTAGCAGTTATAGACCTGCAGTGCTCTGCAATTCCTACAATTCCCCAATCCTACCTGCCTATTTAGGCTGGCGAAAATCCAAGCCCCACTCTACTCGACGATACTCTGCTCCGAACTCTCTACTCTTCACTCATCATCTTACAGGAAGGCAAGCAGACTTGTGTCAGCAAAACCCAACATTAGCAGTTATAGACCTGCAGTGCTCTGCAGTTCCTACAATTCCCCAATCCTACCTGCGTATTTAGGCTGGCGAAAATCCAAGCCCCACTCTACTCGACGATACTCTGCTCCGAACTCTCTACTCTTCACTCATCATCTTACAGGAAGGCAAGCAGACTTGTGTCAGCAAAACCCAACATTAGCAGTTATAGACCTGCAGTGCTCTGCAGTTCCTACAATTCCCCAATCCTACCTGCCTATTTAGGCTGGCGAAAATCCAAGCCCCACTCTACTCGACGATACTCTGCTCCGAACTCTCTACTCTTCACTTATCATCTTACAGGAAGGCAAGCAGACTTGTGTCAGCAAAACCCAACATTAGCAGTTATAGACCTGCAGTGCTCTGCAATTCCTACAATTCCCTAATCCTACCTGCCTATTTAGGCTGGCGAAAATCCAAGCCCCACTCTACTCGACGATACTCTGCTCCGAACTCTCTACTCTTCACTTATCATCTTACAGGAAGGCAAGCAGACTTGTGTCAGCAAAACCCAACATTAGCAGTTATAGACCTGCAGTGCTCTGCAATTCCTACAATTCCCCAATCCTACCTGCCTATTTAGGCTGGCGAAAATCCAAGCCCCACTCGACGATACTCTGCTCCGAACTCTCTACTCTTCACTTATCATCTTACAGGAAGGCAAGCAGACTTGTGTCAGCAAAACCCAACATTTGCAGTTATAGACCTGCAGTGCTCTGCAATTCCTACAATCCCCCAATCCTACCTGCCTATTTAGGCTGGCGAAAATCCAAGCCCCACTCTACTCGACGGTACTCTGCTCCAAACTCTCTACTCTTCACTCATCATCTTACAGGAAGGCAAGCAGACTTGTGTCAGCAAAACCCAACATTAGCAGTTATAGACCTGCAGTGCTCTGCAATTCCTACAATTCCCCAATCCTACCTGCCTATTTAGGCTGGCGAAAATCCAAGCCCCACTCTACTCGACGATACTCTGCTCCGAACTCTCTACTCTTCACTTATCATCTTACAGGAAGGCAAGCAGACTTGTGTCAGCAAAACCCAACATTTGCAGTTATAGACCTGCAGTGCTCTGCAATTCCTACAATCCCCCAATCCTACCTGCCTATTTAGGCTGGCGAAAATCCAAGCCCCACTCTACTCGACGGTACTCTGCTCCAAACTCTCTACTCTTCACTCATCATCTTACAGGAAGGCAAGCAGACTTGTGTCAGCAAACCCAACATTAGCAGTTATAGACCTGCAGTGCTCTGCAATTCCTACAATTCCCCAATCCTACCTTCCTATATAGGCTGGGGAAATCCAAGCCCCACTCTACTCGACGGTACTCTGCTCCGAACTCTCTACTCTTCACTCATCATCTTACAGGAAGGCAAGCAGACTTGTGTCAGCAAAACCCAACATTTGCAGTTATAGACCTGCAGTGCTCTGCAATTCCTACAATCCCCCAATCCTACCTGCCTATTTAGGCTGGCGAAAATCCAAGCCCCACTCTACTCGACGGTACTCTGCTCCAAACTCTCTACTCTTCACTCATCATCTTACAGGAAGGCAAGCAGACTTGTGTCAGCAAAACCCAACATTAGCAGTTATAGACCTGCAGTGCTCTGCCATTCCTACAATTCCCCAATCCTACCTGCCTATTTAGGCTGGCGAAAATCCAAGCCCCACTCTACTCGACGATACTCTGCTCCGAACTCTCTACTCTTCACTTATCATCTTACAGGAAGGCAAGCAGACTTGTGTCAGCAAAACCCAACATTTGCAGTTATAGACCTGCAGTGCTCTGCAATTCCTACAATCCCCCAATCCTACCTGCCTATTTAGGCTGGCGAAAATCCAAGCCCCACTCTACTCGACGGTACTCTGCTCCAAACTCTCTACTCTTCACTCATCATCTTACAGGAAGGCAAGCAGACTTGTGTCAGCAAAACCCAACATTAGCAGTTATAGACCTGCAGTGCTCTGCAATTCCTACAATTCCCCAATCCTACCTGCCTATTTAGGCTGGCGAAAATCCAAGCCCCACTCTACTCGACGGTACTCTGCTCCGAACTCTCTACTCTTCACTCATCATCTTACAGGAAGGCAAGCAGACTTGTGTCAGCAAACCCAACATTAGCAGTTATAGACCTGCAGTGCTCTGCAATTCCTACAATTCCCCAATCCTACCTTCCTATATAGGCTGGGGAAAATCCAAGCCCCACTCTACTCGACGGTACTCTGCTCCAAACTCTCTACTCTTCACTCATCATCTTACAGGAAGGCAAGCAGACTTGTGTCAGCAAAACCCAACATTAGCAGTTATAGACCTGCAGTGCTCTGCAATTCCTACAATTCCCCAATCCTACCTGCCTATTTAGGCTGGCGAAAATCCAAGCCCCACTCTACTCGACGGTACTCTGCTCCGAACTCTCTACTCTTCACTCATCATCTTACAGGAAGGCAAGCAGACTTGTGTCAGCCAACCCAACATTAGCAGTTATAGACCTGCAGTGCTCTGCAATTCCTACAATTCCCCAATCCTATTTAGGCTGGCGAAAATCCAAGCCCCACTCTACTCTTTATTCTCTACTCCACACTCTCCACTCTTCTTTCATTATCACCATCCCGGGCAGGCCAGTTGTCCTTTCAATACACGCTACAATACTTTCACGCTGCCTTTCATTTATAGCCCCGGAATCTCCATCACAATATAATTTATTTATTTAATGACTGCTCTAAAACTTAGGCGATTAGCAGATTGTAGATAGTAGCAGGTCGATTCATCACAATATAAAAGGATGAAAATAGGCTTACCCATCATATAATGGAGAAATTTGACTCACGGATGTGCAATCATTTCTGACTGTTGTTGATCGTGGTATGTTTGAGAAAAATGAGTATGTGGGGGACGGGAGGTTGACCACCTTTTTAGTTAAGGGTGGTAGGAGATTACAAGGGTGTGGGGACCGGTGTCATAAAAGTGAGTTGATAATAGAAGGGAGGAAGGTATGAAAGGTTTATTATAGTTAAATATATGAGTGTATTTATTTATTAAAGAATTCTAGTTAAGACAACAAATTAGGTATAATAGTAGATCATTAATATACCCACGGTCTTTCATAAGTGATTTAATCATGGAAGCGATCCAATTTAGTTGAACAAGATTCAAACATCACTTGAGGAACTGGCAATTAAAACCGGAGAAAATTCATGATTTATAAAACTCTAAAGTATAGTACGACAGCAAATAAAAGAACATGAAAGGGCCTGGCCTGAGTAGAGTAGGCCTTCTTCTACATGGGCTAAAAGCAGCGCGTGCGCTCTACCTTGTTCTTTTGTTTGTGAGCGGGCCATAGGAGGACGGAAGGTCGTAGTTTTGATTTACACCAGGAGTCGTGGCTTTTCTTTCAAAAAAAAAGAAAAGGCATTACACCTATCGTGGCTACAAATGGGTGGCAAGCTATAGATAACCCGTCCTAAAATTCGTTGTCAATAATAAATGGGCGTTAAAATTTTAATAAATAAAACCGCACCACTGGTGACATTTGCCTATAATTATGGCTAGAATCAAAGATTTCTAAAAACCGATGTTGATAAGAATCTTAACGTCACGCGTTAAGATGACGCAGTTCCTGTGAGTCATTCCTCTTAAATTCCAAAAGTGTGAATATAGATTTACAAATATTTTACTTTCTCAGTGATTCTTTAATAAACCATGGATTGCTTGAGAACTGATTGCTAAGAACATACTAATCAGGGCTTCATCCGGAAATATCACTTAGAATAGAGCAATAATCTCCCTGAGTACTTCGGTTTAGTTTCCCATTGATTGTGATCGCGGCTACCGTAGAACAATATCTTTGTATAGATACCAGCATAGGATAATAGGACCATTATCTGGATTAAACTATCCAGGGATTCGGCGGCATTCTACCAATTCAGCCAAGATTTGGGAATCCTATTATCTTATTGCTACAATCAGCGCTACATTTGAAATATTATTATTGAAATGAATTAACTTTATTATAATTAATTGTTTAGATAAATGTCAAAGTTTACGGAATTGGCCCTTTTGGAATATTAAAATTTCTGTTGAGTCTCCACTTTTCTCGAAAAATGTTTTTTATATAACCATTTTATTCAAGTTTACCGGCTAAAATATTTGGTCGAGGTATACGTTTTGCTGTATTATTTTGGTTTCACTATAGCCTCATTTTTATCGACCCAAAATAAGCATTTTGTATTTATAAATTCTTCAGTAATGCAGCGTAAACTACCTATCCTTCTGAGCAGTGCGTTTAGCGTCGAGAGCCCCGGCGGGAGCTGTGGGCTTGGCTAGGATTGGGACGAGTCCTCCCCCGCAGTCTGTTTGGTTGCCCTGGCAGCAGCAAGCACATCTTCTATCACTAAATGCAGGCCACTAAGGCAGAACTGACACGGGGGACTCTACTTCTATCATAGACCTAGCAGCCAGTCACCAAATGCAGGCCACTAAGGTAGAACTGTCAGAAGGGGACTCTACTTCTATCATAGACCTAGCAGCCAGTCACCAAATGCAGGCCACTAATGTAGAACTGGCAGAGGGGGACTCTACTTCTATCATAGACCTAGCAGCCAGTCACCAAATGCAGGCCACTAAGGTAGAACTGGCAGAGGGGGACTCTACTCGACCTTGGATAGGTCCGTCTCTTGCTGGAGATCGAGGGTTGTCATTGCTAGACAGTGGGGAATGAATGAACAGATAGTGGTTGAATTGCCGTAAAAAACTAAATACAAATAATAATGCAGCTCCTGCGTTACAGACGTTTAGCTATGAAATTGAATTATGTGTTCGATTTATTATTAAATATTCTGTAACTGCACTGATTTGTAAACTGAACTAGTTTTGGCTTTTTTTTTTTTTTTTTTTTCTTTTTTTTTTTCTAAAGAAATACAGCAAACCAAGTGTTAACGTGAATATATTACTCAGGGCACGCTAGAGCTATAACATAAAGCTGAATTTGTGCACTAAACCTAGTCACTCAGTTATGTTGATGTAGTGATGTAGTGGGTACAGATAGAATTTCTAGTAGTGGAATCTCTTGAGAACTGGCTGGCGTGTTTCGCTCTTTAGCATCTACATAAACACTTCCAGGCTGCGATGTTCTCTCCCTCGTATCTCACTAACAGCCTCACTCTTTACTATCTCTCTCTCTCTCTCTCTCTCTCTCTCTCGCTCTCTCTCTCTCTTTTTCTCTCTATGTATCTTTGTTCCTTTCTCTCATTACACCCTCTCACTCTTTCTACACCTTAAGAACTATCCCTCACTCCACCCTTACTTTCTCACACACACACATTCTCTGTGCTCCCTCCTCATTTTGACCCTCTCTCCCTCTTTCTTCCATGGCCTACACGGTCGAACCCACCTCTTGCTCTATTTATCTCTCACTCCCCCATTTTCCCGAATAGCCGAACATGTATCTCACACTCTAACTCGACTCCCTTAACACTTTACTGCATATGGCTTCTGTCTTCTAAACAGCTCCTTGGAGCGTCAATAACCTCTCTCACTAGGGAATGTTCTTGCAGTAACATTTGCTTCCAGACAGTAGAATGCCCGAATTACACCTGGCACTCTATATTTAGTTACAACTCATTATTTGTCCTTTAGTAATTCTTTTGGATATGTCTTTTGGCTGGGAATTAATTACAATTTTGAGTTCACCTGTTTTTGTCGGCGACACTCAACTTTAGTGGGTTAGGAAAATATTGGGGGGAAATCAGAGCCAATTTTACTGTGTATCTCATTATAGGTTTGTAAATCGCCGGCTTAGGACTTCTGGGGGGGGGCTGCTTAAATCGTAGAGCTGTATTTTGTTAGCAACAATCTGTTCTTACTTTATTGCCAGAGCAGTCTCAACTTCTTTAGTCAATAGCCGTCATAGGATAAATAGTCATTAAGAGCACATATCTCAGCACAGAGCTCAGCACTCGGCTCAGTTTATATCTCAACACATAGATCAGTAGATAGCTCGGTGCATAGCTCAGCACATATCTCAGTACACGGCTCAGCACTCGGCTCAGTTTATATCTCAACACATAGATCAGTAGATAGCTCGGTGCATAGCCCAGCACATATCTCAGTACATAGCTTAGCACATAGGTTAGTACATAACTCAGTATATAACTCGGCACACAACTAAAAACAAGTCTCAACACACGGCTCAGTACATAGCTTAGCACATAGGTTAGTACATAACTCAGTATATAACTCGGCACACAACTAAAAACAAGTCTCAACACACGGCTCAGTACATAGCTTAGCACACAGCTCATTACATAAATCAGCACAGAGCTCCACACTTAGCTCAGTTTATATCTCAACAAATATATCGTCGATACAAAAGCAAACTAACGAATATGAAAATGACCACTTTTCAGAGTGGAAAAGTATTTATTCATAACTTTTTTTTGGACAGTCAAATATTCGGCAGATTTGACCTTTTCATAGTGGAATACTTTCCCTTTAATAGAGTGAAGTCAGATTGAAGAATTTGCCGTAAATAAGTCCAGCAGAAATTATTAAAGATGGACAATGAAAGATGCATTTTTAGCACTTTCCCCCAAAGGAAAGTAGCTATTGAGGTTGGACTCATGACGGAATTTTTGAAAAATTTCTTCAAATCTTTATCGATCCTACCTAGTAGACACCGAAAATGACCCCCGTTAAAATTTATATATATCTATATATATATATATATATATATATATATATATAAGCATATATATATATATAAGCATATATATATATATATATATATATATATATATATATATATATATATATATATGTGTGTGTGTGTCTGTTAACACGATAGCGGCCAGAATTTTTGTATTTTCGTCACGCAACTTGGTATATAGCATTCAATTAGCCAACGATTGAACGAGTTCGTTAACCACCAAAGTCGGTCCACCAGAAGGGGGGGTTTACCCCGAACCCATAACACTAATTTGACTATGTCAGCCGTAATATTTGCTATATTTCAACGAAACTTGGTATTCGTTGTGTTAATATAGAGAGAAAATTGAGATATAAAAATGAACTAAATCGGTTCATTAGAAGGGGGGGGGGGTTTACTCCGGACCCACAATACCAATTCGCCACTACCAGCCGTGATTTTTGGTATATTTCGACGAAACTCGGTATTCGTAGTGGTAATCTACAGGTAAATATGTGTTGTAAAAATAAACTAAATCGGTTCATTAGGAGAGGGGGTTTACTCCGGACCCACAATACCAATTCGCCACTACCAGCCGTGATTTTTGGTATATTTAGACGAAACTCGGTATTCGTAGTGGTAATCTACAGGTAAATATGTGTTGTAAAAATAAACTGAATCGGTTCATTAGAAGGGGGGGTTTACTCCGGACCCAAATTCCTATTATACTCATACCGGTCGTAATTTCTGCTGTATTGTAACGAAACGCGGTATACGTCGTGGGTAACTCATGAGAAAGAAGTGTTGTAAAAATGAGCTGAATCGGTCAATCGGAAAGCGGGGGTTTAATTTGTAATATATTTCAATAGAAAAGCCCGCCAGACGTAGGCTCACAAAGCCTCCGCAAGGAGCGCTTTCTACCACTAGAGTGGCTGTATCCTGTTCCTGCGTTAGATCAAAATACGATAATATGAGGTTTTTTGTATTTATTACGTAGTGTAATAGGTACCATGTGTGAACATAACTCTGGAAGTAAATTAATAATTGATCAGTTACTCATTACAAATTTATAAGAGAACTATTCATGTTTTTATTTTATTTATGTAGGATATTTTAAGCAAATTGTTCTGGAAAGCAGTCTACACTACCCAAATTCTGAGGAAAGTGCTTAGTTATGCAGCTCCTGCGTGACGGACTTTTTCATATTCGTTAGTTTGCTTTTGCATCGACGATATCTCAGAACACTTTTTAGTTGACGATATGGCGCTAATAAAAAAATTACGGTTATGAAGCACCGAAATTTATTTTATTTATTTATTTTTTTATGGCCCATAGACGTCTAGGCCATTAGCGCCGACATGGAGGGTGCAGCGAGGAATTCCTGCCACCGCTCAGTGTAACGTCCAATGGACATAAACCTAAATTTATGTTTTCTTATATTTAATTTTTAATCCTCTAGCAAAGCTTAGAAACTATTCAAGGAATTAAAATCGTATAAAACTAATAAATATTAGTTTTATTTTGATCAAAAAACACATTAGCAATATTATAAACAAGGCAAAGTCTTTAAAACTTGCTTTATAGCAACAATCAGTTTGAGCCTCTCTCGTTGAAGATAGGACAGTGTTTTTATTAAGTCATCCGAAGGAAATTACGTCAAAACTATTCCTTTTTTATCTGATATAATTGATTATGGGTAATTACTCCCTTATTATTTATCCTGAATTATTCTTCATTGATCTTTGACATTTTTTTAAGTATAAAATTTTGATAGACCATAGCAAAAAAACTTTATATGAACACATCCCAAGTTTTTTAGAGCTTAAAGTTTACCTAAAGTATAATGTATTGAGGTTAATTTAGTTTGCCGAAATTTTTCGATTCCAACGATTTTTATTTTTAGATCCATCGTCATTTTTCTTCCAAATTTGAAAAAAAATGTGGATAAATCCAAGAAAACAGTATTAATCCTTGGGCAAATGATTCAATTTAATCTGCAGGATGCTCCTAAAGAAATATTAAGCAATATTAAAAAGACTGCCAGTTTAGTCCTATATTATATGTAAAAAATGTGGGAACGTGTTCACCGCAGAGAAAAAACTCTTATATAAATACTGGATATTAAGAAATTATTTAATAATTTCATAGAAAAAAGTCCGTCTCGCTGCAGAGGACTGCATCATCTTAGCGCGGTTCCGTTCATATCCCTAGTCTAATTTGGAAAGATTAAAATAGAAGCAGTTATTATTTTGGTTCCACCAGTCTTTTTTTTTAATTAATTATTATAATGGCGTGTCAACCCTTAAGGTCACTAACGCCATTCCTATGAGTAGTCTTGAAAGGTCATGATTTACAATCTTACCTGGAAGGGTCAGCTACACTAGAAACGGACCCGCTAGTGACAAGATCTTGGAATCTTGGAAATCTATATTTCTAACAATAAATTGTTTTTGTTATTTTACTTAACCAGTTTTATTGTCAAATACATTATCCAACTATAAGCAATTAAAAAATAACAAGAAATAAAACAGACAAAAAGAACCATTGGAATAAACGATATCAATTAATTTAAAGCTTTAAGCACTTTTTTATCTGATTAACATCGTCTAATTAAAACTTTCTTCAGAACCTTTTATGTAGAGCATTTAGTAAGCTTCCGAATGGTAATCTTCCGCTTCACAAGATTGTCAACGGTTTTCGAGATACTAACGAAATTATACAAAGTTACCAACACTTTTTTTGTCTGTTAATAAAATATTTTATTCTAACCCTTCCTTTACTCTAAACGTAACAAAAATTTCAAAATATTAGTGTTGATGAAACTCGAACATGCAGAAAATGTTTCAACTGTATCCCATAATTCTAAGTACCAAAATCAAAGACAAAGAACCCTCCCTAGGAAGGACGCTAGGCAGTTGAAAAGCTATATATCTTGGAAATCCATGTCTCTAACAGTAAATTGTTTTTCTTATTTTTCTTAAGCTGTTTTCAAATACATTATCCAACAATAAGCAATTAAAAAGTCCGACTCGCAGGAACTGCAGCATCTTAGCGCGGTTCCGTTCATGTCCCTAGTGCCATTTGATAAGCTTAGAAAAAAAAATAAACTTATTTTTTTTATATATCTTGTGAAAATTGTCAAAATCCTCTCGAACATCTCGAATAAAAGTGATATTAAGGCGTCAGGGACACCGACAGTAGCTAACTTTTACACAGAAGCGGAAATTACAGAATCTGGCTCTCATTCTAAAGCAAAGCTCTATAAATCAAAACAAAATATGCCTAATAAAGCCTTTCTAGAGGATACAGAAGCATGGGCGTATATGAGGGGGGGGGGCTGAGGGGACTGAGGGGGCTGAGGGGACTGCAGCCCCTCCCGAAATTTTGAATTGATGATAAAAACTTCTCGTAAAACCCTTAAAAATAAATTAAATAAGATCACTTAGTTCATAAAACATATTTTATTTTACGTGTAATAGCGTTTTAGTTGCCTAAAACTATTCCAAGCTCTAAATATTTAGTATTCCATACCCTGGAAATGGTCTCAGCCCCCCCCCGAAATTGTTTATATATACGCCCATGTACAGAAGGATCAAGAAGAAGTACACAAGATTGAGTAGAATACCCAGCCTAATATAGCCTATATAGAATAATATGTTGAATAAAACCTATCTAGTAAATACACAAGGACAAATAAAAGTCTTGACGAATAACAAATCAAGAAAAAAAACTTTATTTAACAAAATAAATCAAAGTTTAGTTGCCCAACTACAATAGAATAATATACCTAATTAAGTCTATGGAGTAGACACAAATGGACCAAAAACAAGTCTTGTGGAATATTGTTTTTTTTTTCTAATTAAATACTTTTTATCAATATTTAGTATATAACCTTTGTTGAAAACTATTGATTGCTAATTGATGAATCGGTTTACAACTAAGTAGTCTTTATCAATATTTAGTATATAACCTTATGTTTGGATCTGAGTTTTTGGGGTGCTCTCCGCCTAGGCTTTGTATTTGTGTCGGCAGATACCTGGGGTATATTTACAGCTCTTGAGGATTAACTCTTAGCAGGTAAATTTCCTGCGGCCCCCTGGTTTCTACGGGCATTGAACTTTAGGAGGATTGGATTTAGGACTTAATATACGTATGTAGACTAAATCATAGCAAGAAGTAATCCTCCGTCGTCGGTTCTTAATTATGTAGACTCGCTAATGTTATCCAATCTTAGATACATCGTATTTAAAATCCACAGCAAAAACACGACATTTCATCAGAATCCCCTGCTGAATAAAACTTATATAGAATAATATGCAAAATAAAGCCTATCTAGTGGATAAAAATAGAGGAAAAAAGCCGTTCGTGGTGGTAGAAAATCTTAAACGTATTTCGCTCAGAAATCTCCGAAATATTGTCACTAATTTTACGTATCCTGTTTTATAGCCAAATAGATTAATATTCTATAATCAATAAGAAAAACCTACTAACAATAAAAAACTATGGGTAACAGATGAAAATAGGGAATACCAAGAATAATTCTAAAGAACGAAATCAACACCAGTACTGTCACATCTAGATATTCATACGGCATCTTCGAATTCTAACAAACAAAATATTGATTCTAATTATACGTATCCTGTTTCATTGACAAATACATTTGACTACTATAAGCAATTAAAAACACTAGGGAATATGCCAAAGAACTCGGAGTAGGAGCCTCGACAGTTTCAAGACATTTGAAGGAAATCGACAAATCCAAAACTGACATTTCATACGGTATTTCTCCGATTGATATCGCCTAATCAAAACTTTCATTAGAACCTTTTTTGTAGAGCATTTAGTAAGCTTTCTAATGGTATTCTTCCGTTTCCCAAATTCTCAACCTTTTGCGAGATATTAAGGAAAGTATACAAAGTTACCAAAACTTTTTTATGCCTGTTAATAAAATATTTTATTCTAACCCTTCCTTAACTCCAAACGCAACCAAAATTTCAACATATTAGTTTTAATGAAAGTAGAACATGCAGTAAATGTTTCAACTGAATCCCTTGATTCTAAGTACCCAAACCAAAAACGGCATTCAAAAATTATTTTTTCAGTTTTCTCGAAAACGGTTAAAGCTATCGCCTTGAAAATGGTTCCATTCGTTTTCCTAGCCCAAGAAGCCTATAAAAAGAGTACTTACAAGCTTATGAACTCAAAAACGTAAGCGTTACGATTTTTTTTGCGCGAATTTCGCCCCAAACGCCATCTTCCAGTGGGCGGATTTTGCTGGTTAACGAACTTGACCTTTCAAATTGGACGACAGATTTTTGTACCAAATTTCATCAAAATCGGACCATTCGTCTTCTATTTAGAGAGCGAACAGACAAATATATATATATATAAATAAATATATACATATTTATATATATACAAATTTGAACCACCGTTATTTTCGGTTTCTAGGGGCTCTGAAACGCAAAATTTTCTAGTCGGCACTTCCGGATTGTTTCATTGTATCAACCTTATAAGCGGGGTTCCTCCCTATGGGGGAGGGAGGAACCGCGCTAAAAATAACAAGGAATAAAAAACAGACAAAAAGAACAGTTCGAATAAGCGAAATCAATTACTTTAAAGTTTTAAGCTCTTATTTCTCCGATTGACATCGCCTAATCAAAACTTTCATTAGAACTTTTTTTTTAGAGCATTTAATAAGCTTTCTAATGGTATTCTTCCGTTTACCAAGATTCTTAACCTTTTTCAAGATATTAAGGAAAGTAAACAAAGTTACTAAAACTTTTTATGTCTGTTAATAAAATATTTTATTCTAACACTTCCTTAACTCCAAACGTAACCAAAATTTCAACATATTAGTTTTGATGAAAGTAGAACATGCAGAAAATGTTTCAACTGAATCCCATGATCTAAGTACCCAAACCAAAAACGGTATTCAAAAAATGTTTTTCCAATTTTCTCGAAAACGGTTAAAGCTATCGCCTTGAAAATGGTTTCATTCGTTTTCCTAGCCCAGGAATCATATAAAACGAGTACTTAGAAGCTTATGAACTCAAAAACGGAAGCTTTACGATTTTTTTTGCGCGAATTTCGCCCCAAACGCCATCTTCCAGTAGGCGGATTTTGCTGGTTAACGAACTTGACCTTTCAAATTGGACGACGGATTTTTGTACCTAATTTCATCACAATCGGACCATTAGGGAAGCCAGAAATGAGCGAACAGATAAATATATATGTATATATATATATATATATATATATATATATATATATATACAAATTTGAACCACCGTTATTTTCGGTCTCTAGGGGTTCTGAAACGCGAAATTTTCTAGTCGGCACTTTCGGATTGTTTCATTGTATCAACCTTATAAGCGGGGTTCCTCCCTATGGGGGAGGGAGGAACCGCGCTAAAATGGTAAAATGTTATTATTCTATGGCAATATTACTATAAGTATAATTTACTACCATACTATTACTACATTGTATGTTACAGTTATAATATTGTTATTAATAATATTATTACCTGCTATATTACTTCTATTAATATTACAATTAATATTATTATAGCCGTATAGTATGCATTATTATACTATTGTTACCTTGTTTTGAGTTGATTTCAATTGATAAAAATGTTTATTTGAGAATAACTAGTGGTTAATGATTTTTGTCCATAATCCTAACTACTTCGTTACACTGTGCACCGGCGGGAATCGAACCCGCTATCTCCCCCATATGAATCTAAAGCGTTAGCCACTTGACCACGGGGAACTCGCCGAAATTTATTGTCGGCAAAAAGGGAAGAATCCTAATAGATCTGATATCATGTATCGAAACATAAGCATGTGCGGTAAATGTTTTGATAACAGGAGGGGGTATTGGTATTGGTCTGTAATTATGGTACATCTGAGAAAAGCAGAGATGTTTAGAAAGAAGCAATTAGAGAAGGGCGAGCTAGGGATGTGGGGAAGAGGATGGGTTGGAGAGGTCAGATTTAGATGGAAGGGATGTTGGATTAGATGAGTTGGAGAGGTCGGGTTTAGGTGGGGATAGGTGGGAGTAAGGTCGGTGGTGGATTTCGGATGAGATTTCTAGTTTAATTGGGATAGCAATTAAAGGCAGCAAGACATTCGGGAAGAGTTCAAAGGTTCTCTTTAATAACTAACCTCAATTCTATACTAATAGTTTCCATTTTTGTTTATAATAAAAAATACATTACGTTTTTTACGCCACAAGTCTCTCCTGAAAGGCAGAAGCTGTACTTTGGCTTAAGGACTAAAAAGTCCGTCACGCAGGAGCTGCATAACTACGCACTTTCCTCAGAATTTGGGTAGTGTAGACTGCTTTCCAGAACAATTTGCTTAAAATATCCTACATAAAAAAAATAAAAATGTGAATAGTTCTCTTTTAAATTTGTAATGAGTAACTGATCAATTATGAATTTGCTTCCAGAGTTATGTTTACACATGGTACCTACTACACTACGTAATAAATATAAAAAACCTCGTATTATCGTATTTTGATCTAACGCAGGAACAGGATACAGTCCCTCTAGTGGTAGAAAGCGCTCCTTGCGGCGGCTTTGTGAACCTATGTCTGGCGGGCTTTCCTATTGAAATATATTACAAATTAAACCCCCGCTTTCCGATTGACCGATTCAGCTCATTTTTACAACACATCTTTCCCATGTGTTACCCACGACGTATACCGCGTTTCGTTACAATACAGCAGAAATTACGACCGGTATGAGTATATTAGGAATTTGGGTCCGGAGTAAACCCCCCCTTCTAATGAACTGATTTAGTTTATTTTTACAACACATATTTACCTGTAGATTACCACTATGGATACCGAGTTTCGTCAAAATATACCAAAAATCACGGCTGGTAGTGGCGAATTGGTATTGTGGGTCCGGAGTAAACCCCCCTCCTAATGAACCGATTTAGTTTATTTTTACAACACATATTTACCTGTGGATTAGCACTACGAATACCGAGTTTCGTCGAAATATACCAAAAATCACGGCTGGTAGTGGCGAATTGGTATTGTGGGTCCGGAGTAAACCCCCCCTTCTAATGAACCGATTTAGTTCATTTTTATATCTCACTTTTCTCTCTATATTGCCACTACGAGTACCAAGTTTCGTTGAAATATAACAAATATTACGGCTGACATCGTCAAATTAGTGTTTTGGGTCCGGGGTAAACCCCCCCTTCCGGTGGACCGATTTTGGTGGTTAACGAACTCGTTCAATCGTTTGCTAATTGAATGCTATATACCAAGTTTCGTGACGAAAAAACAAAAACTATGGCCGCTATCGTGTTAACAGACACATATATATATATATAAATATATGCATATATATATATATATATATATATATATATATATATATATATATATAGATATATATAAATTTTAATGGGGGTCATTTTCGGTGTCTACTAGGTAGGATCGATAAAGATTTGAAGAAATTTTTCAAAAATTCCGTCATGAGTCCAACCTCAATAGCTACTTTCCTTCGGAGGAAAGTGCTAAAACGTGTTTCAAAAAGGTCTAGAGCCTCTACATCTTAAACGATTTCAATGCATTTTTCTTTTAATGTAAGCTAATAAAATTTAGAACATTTTTGTCACTTCACATTTTCGTTTTTTGTTTCGCCTGTTTATTAAATTACATGGAAAGAGGTTTATAACCGTCCAATGTTTATAATCTTCCAGTGTTTATAACAATGCTTACGAAATTCTAGCTACCTTTCTTATAAACAATTTTAAAATATGAATACTAATACTTCACTTATCGTAGTGTAACCGTTAAAAATTAACTGTTACACTAAGATTTATTTTTTCGGGACTGACATACTTCCGAAAGATTGATTAGCCTCTCAACTCCTCCTTTATATCTCCAACAAGGCAATCGAAGGTTTCTATGCTTATTAGGTAGTATATCTTAAATTAATTACTCATTTTCACTTCACTACGAGTTCATAACTGACGAGCTGTGATCGGATCGAGTCGGAACCAATGTAGGCACTTACGTCGGCCGTTGTCGGTCAAACGAAATAGGATCGGATCGGGAGAAATACGGGCCGAATGTAGGTGCAGCCTTACATGTGGGGGAACTCGGGGCGGAACGGGATACGTAATATTTATCGATTTTTTAAAAAATAGGGTAATCAAACAAAACCCATAATAAAGGCGTAAAACATTTATTTATATTGTTACTAAACACATGTAAAATGGTTAGTAGTTAATTGTAAGTAAAAACACATTTTTTACAATTTTCAAAAAAAGTCTACATATTTCCCGTTCTGTCTCGCATGGGGCAAAATGGGATAGGGGTTTTCATAAACAAATTCCTAAGTTAAAAAAATTTAAAAATGATAATTTTTGTTGCGTTTTGAAATAAACACAGAAAATTTACAAACTTACATTTCCTCAACGTCTTCGCTGTCTACTCCAGCGCATGAGTTGTGAGCGGGAAACGGTTGGGAAATCGTGGTAAGTGGAAGGTGACCATTCGAAAGCTTATTAAATACCCTACAAAAAAGGTTTAGGTGTAATTTTCGATGGGTCGATACGCCTAAAACTTTTCAACGGGGTTTTATCACTGTTTACCTAACGTTTTAATTGTATATTGTTTTAGCACTTTCCTCCGAAGGAAAGTAGCTATTGAGGTTGCACTCATGACGGAATTTTTGAAAAATTTCTTCAAATCATTATATATTTATATATATCTATCTATATAAATATATATATATATATATATATATATATATATATATATATATATATATATATATATATGTATGTGTCTGTTAACACGATAGCGGCCAGAGTTTTTGTTTTTTCTTCACGAAACGTGGTATATAGCGTTCAATTAGCAAACGATTGAACGAGTTCGTTAACCACCAAAATCGGTCCACCGGGAGGGGGGGTTTACCCCGGACCCAAAACAGTAATTTGACCATGCCAGCCGTAGTTGTTGTTATATATCAACGAAACTCGGTATTCGTTATGTTGATCTAAAGAGAGAAATACGTTGTAAAAATGAACTAAATCGGTTCATTAGGAGGGGGGGGGGGTTTACTCCGGACCCACATTACCAATTTGTCACTACCAGCCGTAATGTTTGTTACATTTCAACGAAACTTGGTATTCGTGGTGGTAATCAACAGAGAAAAATTGGTTGTAAAAATAAACTAAATCGGGTTATTTGGAGGGGGGGGGGTTACTCCGGACCTAAAGTATTAATGTACGCAGACCGGTCGTAATTTCTGCTGTATTGTAACGAAACGCGGTATACGTCTTGGGTACCTCATGAGAAAGAAGTGTTGTAAAAATTAAGGAAATCGGTCTATTGGAAAGGGGGGTTTACTTTGTACTATATTTCAATAGAATAGCCCGCCAGACGTAGGCTCACAAAGCCGCCGCGAGGAGCGCTATCTCCCACTATGGGGACTGTATCCTGTTCCTGCGTCAGATCAAAAGACGGAATATGAAGTGTTTGTGTATTTATTAATTAGTACAGTATCATATATTAAAATAACTCAGGAAGCAAATGATTTACAAAATTAATAATTGAACAGTTCTCATAAGAAATGCAAATGAGCAGAACTATTCACGTTTTTATTTTATTTATGTAGGTTATTTACAGCAAATTATTCAGTAATGTAGTGTACACTACAAAAATTCTGAGGAAAGTGCTTAGTTATGCAGCTCCTGCGTGACGGACTTTTTTTAATTGCAGTTAATAGTATAATATGCGTATTTCCATAACATCCCATTTCGCCTTCCCGTCTTCCTAACGTACGTTCGATCCTATACTATCCCGTTCTGCCCCATCCCGTTCTGCCCCATCCCGTTCTGCCCCATTCCGTTCTGCCTCATCCCGTTCTGCCTCATCCCGTTCTCCCCCATCCCGTTCTGCCCCATCCCGTTCTGCCCCATCCCGTTCCGCCCCGAGAACACGATTTAGGTTACGAGGCGATTTCTGAATTAAAATCTGTCATAATTATACTTACAACGAATTTTTAGCTACTGACATGCACTACAACGGCAGTTAACACTCATTAGCTTTGCATTAATGATTAGAAGCTTTCTATGCATTTAAGTCGACACAAAAGTTACAAAAAACTCGGCATAAAACAACCATCATCATCTCACTCAAAACAGTCAGTGAGAACTAAACAAAATGGCTACCGCATATTCTCTTCCGTTTGTAGGCTCAGTTAAATACTTAACCGCTTAAGGACACCACTCTCCTGTCCAGGAACGTGTCCTATCCCGTTCTACCCCGAGTTCCCCCTACTTGAAGAAGCGCTGCCTTTTGTATAATCTATTACATGGAATCGTAATATAGTTGGCCACCACTAGCAGATTTCCGATAGGGGAACTCAAACAAACATATCCTAGAGGTAACTAGAAACATATCCTACAGGTAACTAGAAACTTATCCTAGAGGTAACTAGAAACATATCCTAGTGGTAACTAGAAACTATGTTCACATATTCCTGGGAATAGATTATGTTCAGTTACAGCCCCTCAATATGTTTCGTGTTTCAGGTGTGGACTACGCGTTACACGTTCCTCAATAACATCGAACGAGAATTCTCTGATACAATGTTGTACATGTTCTGGGCAGCAACCCTCCTCCCTTTAGGCTAGGAACATAGGGTTCTGAGCGATCGCCCACTCCATATTCTTGCGATTTACAACCCATATTCTCTGTAGATTAGCACTACGAATATATAAGTTTCGTTGAAATATAACAAAAAGTATGGCTGTTACGTTCAAATTAGTGTTTTGGGTCCGGGGTAAAATCCTTCTTCCGGTTGACCGATTTTGATCTTTAACGAACTCGTTCAATCTTTTGCTAATTCATTGCTATATACCAAGTTTCGTGGCGAAAAAACAAAAACTCTCGCCGCCATCGTGTCAACAGACTCAGACACACATACATACATATATATATATATATATATATATATATATATATATATATATATATATATGTATATATAATGCGCTAATATAATGTCATATATATATATATATATATATATATATATATATATATATATTAGTTTTTTCATCATGTTGAGTGAAAGTTAGATTCCTGTAATGCCTGGTCCTGGCATTTCCCCAATATAATGGAAAGCTATTTATCCAAGAGTTCCTTTCCTCTGGAATTCTAGAAGGATATCAATTTCCCTGTCCTTCAAGGAAGTAGGAGTCAAGATTAAACTCAGGAAATCTTCAAACCAAAATCTTTTGTACATAGTATTCCATTATCTCTGCCCTTCTCTTATCTCTCGTAATCTTATCTCTAGATGCTTATCTATCTTACTCGAATCCTGTACAGTTCTGTATATATATAACTTTTGAAGTTACTGCGCTGGGGAGAATTATTAGTGTTTGTACAGGATTCCCAGAGTTCCGTTATTTGGGTGATATTTCGCCAAAATTCCATTCTGCTTCATCCGACGGTTGTCTGTGTTTTTTTTTTTAAATTTTATGTTGCACATTTAATAATAAACTGTAACATATGAAACTTATTTAGGGTCTGTTTGTGATGACCTCCAGTTATTTGTGGATTATCTGTAGTGTAGTATAACAGTGATTCGGCGCATGCGCATAACTCATTAGCTTTTCTATTGGCCTATTTCTATGGGAAATTCTATTGGTTGTTGCTGGTAGTAATGTAACCTTTAGCACTTATGTCAATCCTACTCGCAAAAATGATTAGAATTATATTAATTTTAGCGAGTTGGATTGACTAGAGTTTTGAAATCTTCTTGAGCGAGCCCGTAATGCGAAATAAATATAAAATATAAATATGTTATAGAACCACCGGACAAACAAAATGGCGAGGAGGCCCCTAAACTTCACAATTACCATTGATTTTATAATATTAACCTTTTTATTGAATGCTGAAATATGTTCGGCTCATTTTCATTTATGCTTTACAAGCCCAAAAGTATTACTTACAAATACAGGTTAATTAAGGGTTCGATAGAAACCGTATTATATAAATATAGTAGTAAAAAAAAAGTTAATTTTAGTAATGATTGCTTTGATTTTAAATACTTTTCATTACTATATTTACTTCTGATTACTATATTTATATATTATGGTTTCTAACCTTAGATAACCTGTAAAGAAGTAAAAGATACCCTGTAAAGAACCTTTAAGATATTCAGTAAGTACAAAAATCACTGTTTGAAATCACGACAGATACTTCAAAGTAACTGGATGTGGTCTTGGCAAACAGACCCCTTATTTTAACACATGTCGCCTTCCAGATGTATATTCTTGTATCGGCGCGTGTCGACACTGCGTGGAGCCGATGGAACTGTTTGGGAACTGCGATGGGCCTCCATGCTAGCGTGTTGGATGACACCTTCATCCCGGTTGAGAGTCCACGGTTGTTTAAATATTTCAGCAGCGTCTCTGAGTAACCTTCTTTGAAGATTGTCTTCTTTAGCTTTTAAAAAGCTTAAGTTGAAGTTAAAACCTAATAGGTGTTTAGAACTAGCTCTTTTTTTTTTGCCAAAAATGTGGATTAGGAATTCTGCTGAAAACGTTTTCAGAGTAGAATTTAAATAATTCAATTTTATTCTTGTGAATAATTTAACACGAAAAAAAGCAATAACAGTACGCTGGCAGGTACTTGCTTTATAGGTTTCTCAACGTACTAAAACGAATGAAACCATTTTTAAAGCGATATCTGCACCCGATTTTGAGATACATTGAAACATCTACTATTCCAAAGTAATTTTCAGTTTGAGTACTTAGAAAAGATTAATTCAGTTAAAACTTGTTCCAGACCTTTGACATTCATCTAATCTAAAATAGATACATTTTGGTTCCTCTTGCAGTCAAGAAAATACTAGAAATAAAATATTTCATTAACAGGCATGAAAAGTTTTGGGATTTTCGTATATTTTCTAAAATATCTCGGAAACGGTTGGGAAATCGTGGTAAGCGGAAGTTTCATTTCCTATTAAAAAGTTTTAGATATAATTTTAGATGGGGCTATGCCAATCCGAGAAATAAGTGCTTCAAATTTCAAAATTGTTAGTTTTGTTTTTTTCAACAGGGGTTTGTTACTGTTTACCTAACGTTTTAATTAGTTATTATTTTTTTAATCGCATTTAATAGTAAAATTAGTGTTTTAATAAAGTAAGGTATGAAAATGAGAAACGTATTGGTAATAGTGTTTCCCATGGAGAAGTTTGAGAAGGTAGGGGAAGTCATTTCCGCTTAGAATACTATCAGTTTCCTGTTTTGGCGCTTTAAATCTTCTTTCTCTTTGAGATGTCATTTTATATTTTTCCAATACCAATTATACCAGTTATACCAATAACTTCTTCTACTCCTTTGCTAATGACACTAGAGATATGAACGGAACCGCGCTAAGATGACGCAGTTCCTGCGAGTCGGGCTTTTATTATTTTTTTTTTGGGTGGCTGTAATTGGTAATTAATAAATAATAATTACATTTATGAAATAAGTATCCTAGGTTTTAGTAGATATGAAAACTTCTGAAGATGAATTCTTACCATACATCATTAAAATAAACCAGAAAAACTTAAAAGGATTAGCAAAAAAGCGAAACGTGGTTCCTGGTTTTAGAATAATACTGAAGAATTTCTCATAAAAACATGCTTTTAAAAGAAGAAAGGGATCTTCAAAATGAGAGCTAGGAAGGAAAGCGGTAGACCAGACTGGGAAGCTGGAAGAAAAACACTCTGCCAAGCAAGACAGCGGAAGAAAAGCGTTTGTAACGAGAACCAGCTGTCTCCTGCATTCGGCAAGGGAGAGGAGGAAGAGCGAGAAGGAGGAGGGGAGGGGGAGACAAGACGGGAAGGGAGTAAATAGGGTTGGGGAGGGGGTGAGAGGTTGAGAGAGAGAGAGAGGGAGTGACAGCGAGAGGGAGATGAGAGGGAGACGGAGAGAGAGAGAGAGAGAGAGAGAGAGTGAGGGCGAGGGAAGGGAGTGAGAGAAGGAACGAGTTGGAGGGTGGAGGAGGGGATATGAATTCAACTTATATTTTTTTTAAAATGTAAAGTAGTCCTCCCAGTGGAATACAGAGAATATTCCGAGTTCTCTGTCCGCTGTGTATTTATACAATTCTCTACTCAGGGAACAGCTAAAATACCTGTTCCTGAGTATAGGGCGCCGTAAAGAGTTCATATAATAACCAGTAATAACATTTACAATACCTTTATTCTTTATTTTCATTGTTTAGATAGGACAGCCTATGAGGTTAATGATACAAAGTTCAGGCTAAATATGGTGAAAATTACACGACCAAAGTTGAGGCCAAAGTATTTTCTCCCCGGAGACTCTCAAACGAAGAAATTCCAGACATCCGATTGGAGAGACTATCCTTGGTGTTCGAAGGACCAGGGTGTGTGTTACACTTAAATTCACTTCAAATAGAATTACGACAGGCTCACACACTAGAACCTCAAATCTGTACCCACTATTTGCCAGAAAACATCACTCTGACCTTACAGTCCAGTCAACGAGCACTTATAGATGGAAATTTTTGGAACAAAATTTTTGACTTCGTATCTTTGTTTGGGCTGGATAGGAAGTGAACATATCATAAGTAAAATAGCAAAGTCATATATATTATTGAAGGGAATGTAATACTCAAAAACCCTATAACCGTTATTTTTTGGGGGGGTTCATCGTTGAAGAGTTATCCCGACAAAACGGGGAAAAATATGCGGCAAAAGTGTATTTTCCCAAAATGACAGACTTTCAAGAGCGGATATTTCGAAAACTAAAGATATCTAAAAAAACTTTATTGAATAGAACTTGTAGGAAATTTAATCAGCTTTCATTTGTTACAGAATAATCATGTCGCTAGGACGCAGGGTTTCCGAGATATAAGTGAAACCCCAAAAAATGGGACCTTCTAAACCCCCCTCCCACGGCACAAAGGCTACGGGCGAGGACCTCCTATCCAGCCCAAACAATGTAACGAAGTCCAAAATTGTGTTCCAAAAACTTCCACCTTTAGCTGTTTTTAAGCATTCGTTGCCTGGACTGTAACTAGTTATTCTACTTCACAAGACTACTCTACTGACTTACCTGTTGGACCTTGGACCGGCATGACTCACATCAGGCAACTTCGAACTTTTCAGGACAAACGCCTGCGCACTAGCGGTGACGCTCATTGGGTCGTTCGTAAAACCTTGCTCCGTCCAGAATAATGGTTAACTACTAAGAAAATGGATAACGATTTTCAAACCAAACGAGGCCATAAGCGATGTTTTCAAAACATTAGCACTGATACGTAAAAAAGTCCAACTCGCAGGAACTGCGTCAACATCTGTTTTCTCCCTAGTGTCATTTGGAAAGCTTAGAATAGAAAATCCTATGGATGGAGGGAGGAGCCGCGCTAAAAGAGTAGCGAGGAAGCTAAAATAACTAAAGAGAACCTTGAAAAAACAGATTGTGTAGGAAGAGTGCCAAGGATAATATGGATGCTCCCAAAGATTCCAGGCAAATGCTTAGTAGACATGGTTGTTGCCACAGATTGTAGGAACAGTGCTAAGAGTAATATGAAAGTTCCCACAAACAGTGCCAAAGGTAATATGGACGCTCCCAAATATTCTAGGAAAATTCTTATCGATATGGAGAATCCCAAAGATTATTTAGGAGCAGTGCTAAGGGTAATATGAAAGTTCCCACAAATTGTGTAGGAACAGTGCCAAGGATAATATGGATGCCCCCAAAATTTCTAGGCAAATGCTTAGTGGATAAGGATTTTCCCACAGATTGTAGGAACAGTGCTAAGGGTAGTATGGATGTTCCCACAGATTGCGTAGGGACAGTGCCAAGGATAATATACATGCTACTAAATATCTAGGCAAATGTTTAGTGGATAAGGGTTTTTCCACAGATCGTAGGAACAGTGCTAAGGGAAGTATGGATGTTCCCAAAGATTGTGTAGGAACAGTTCCAAAGGTAATATGGACGGTCTCAAAGATTCTATGAAAATTCTTAGTAGATATGGAGGATTCCAAAGATTATTTAGGAACAGTGCTAAGGGTAATATAGATGTTCCCAAAGATTTTAACAACTTTGCTTAGGGTGAATGTTGGTGTTTTCACAGTTTGTATGAACAGTGCCAAGGGTAATATGGATGTTCTCACTGATTGTGAAGGAACAGTTCCAAAGGTAATATGGACGCTCTCAAAGATTCTAGGAAAATTCTTAGTAGATATGGAGGATTCCAAAGGCTATTTAGGAACAGTGCTAAGGGTAATGCAGATGTTTCCAAAGATTTTAACAACTGTGCTTAGGGTGAATATAGGTGTTTTCACAGTTTGTAAGAACAGTGCTAAGGGTAATATGGATGTTCCCACAAGTTGTAGAATCAGTTCTAAATGAATATGGATGTTCCCACAGATTGTGTAGGGACAGTGCCAAGGATAATACAGTTGCTCCCAAAGATTCTAGGAAAAGTGCTTAGTGGTTACGGACGTTCTAGTTAATAACACTGTTCTTGAGAATATGAATATTTCAACAGTTTTTAGGAACAATATGTAGCACTGTTCCTACAATATGGGTAATCCCACAGATTTTATGAACAGTGCTAAAGTGAATATGGGTGTTCCCAGAGATTGTAGGAACTGTTCTAGTTAATAACAGTATTCATGTGAATACTCTCACAGGTAATAGGAAATGGAGAGAGTTAGGCTTATCTATAGGCAAAAACTCTCCATCCCCTCTACTCCGGTTATGAGATGGAATTCTGAGGAGCAACTCCTCATAAAGCGGCGAATATAATTTCCTCAGAGATAGGGGAAGTTGGTAGCGGATTCTCACTAAAGTCTGCGAGTAGTCCACAAAGATATCAATTTCCAACACAGCTCTAGATTAAAGCAGCGGATTGGCTCTTCTCAGGAATCTGTGGTTAGTATCCCTTCCTCTCCCTCTCCCTCTCCCTCACCCTCTCCCTCTCCCTCTCCCTCTCCCTCTCCCTCCGGGAGATTGGGGAATAGATACAGCAGCCCTTGGAAGGGATAAATCCTCCTTCCCATAACTAACTGCTTTATATTCACTTCCTGTTGGCATCTCCCTTTCCAGAATTCCCCTAAACAAGCAATTTCTCTATCCAATCCGTGTTCTAAGTGTATCTCTACCGCTCATCAACCAGAAAGATGTAGTCTTCAACCATGATGGCTCTTGAGTACTTTTCGTTTCTTAGGTTGTGACAAAGTTCCATAGACTCAGTTATAGACATTTTTGGGCTCAGTTATTGGTGCTCTTCAACTGTCAGGGAGGGGATATCCATTAAATCCATTAAAACACAATGTTCCAATGGAAAATGTTGCTGGTTAACGAACCTGTCCTTTGAAATAGCACAAAGCATTATTGTACAAAATGTTTAGGCCTGCTAAAAAGCTGACAGACAAATGTAGTCGTGCGTGTATGTACACACACACACATATATATATATATATATATATATATATATATATATATATATATATATATGGGTTCTGAAACGTTAACGTTTCCAAGAACTTATATTAATATATTGTTTTCCGGTTGTACAAAATCGAGAAATTTCCTGGAATTGTTCATTAAGTCTTGTCAATTGTTTCGGAGAAAGGGAATTACAATTCATACAGGAACAAAATACCATATTTGAATAACAAAACCTTTTATGTGGTTAATCGTTCGTTGGACCATTTTCAACATGAAAGCCCCTGCAAATTGACCAGTATGTAAATAGGATTCGTATTTACAATTTCTTCCCATACGGTCAACAAGGAATCTAATGGTGCTTTATATAATTTTCCGTACACGTTTTGCATTCATGGAATAAGTATTGAAAATAATTTTTGCAAGTTTCTCTCCGGTCAGCATAGCATGGACGTATATAGAAAATAATTTCGGGGGGGGGCTGAGACCATTTCCGGTGTATGGATTACTAACAATTTAGATCTTGGAAGAGTTTTAGCCAACTTAAACGCTATTACACCCAAAATAGAATATGTTTTATGAACTAAATAATCTTATTTAATTTATTTTTATGGGTTTTATAAAATTTTTACCGATCAAATCAAAATTTCGGGGGGGGGGGGGCTGCAGCCCCCCCTTATATATACCCATGCTGCATAGAGAGGAAACCAGCTTTTCACGTCGACCTAATGACTAACAAAAATATCCACGTTTCAGTCCCTTACAGTCAAAACCTGGAAATACTTACTCCCAATCAAAAGTTCTAATAGGGGAACCGAATAAAGCAATTTTTACGAAGATGTCTGTTTTCGATAAAACTGAATACAAATAGTTTTTCCAAGTAACATTTGGTTTCAGTATTCAAGAACAATTGATTCAGTTTAGAAATTTTAAATATCTTCAGCTTATACGCCTACTAAGATATTTAAATTATGGTTACATTTGAAGAGCAGTTAGTATGTATTTTCTAAAAAAAAAAAAAAAAAAAAAAAAAAAAAAAATTCTACTTAAGAAGGGATAATTTATTTATAATTATTTAAGGATCTCTGTGGGAGATAATTATTTAAGGATCTCTGTGGGAGAAAAAGTTCTAGTAAGTATATCAATTCTAGGTTTTGCAAATGACATTTGTAATAGGATTTGCATAGGTTGCTCTACGATATAATCATTGGGCATGAGACGCGAAAACATTACGACTGTGTGGCTGTGTATAGATAGATAAATAGGTAATCATTTTTTTTTCTAGGCCGAAGGGGGTTGAATATTTTCTTTTTATTAGAAATTGGAAGAAAAATAACCATTTGTAATGAAACTAGAGAGCTCTAACCACGGAGTGCAAGGATTCACGATTTAAGACCAAGGGACATAGGTCATTCATAGCTGTATTATAAATGTATGTTTATTAACAAATATCCTTTGAAGTATGACGTGCATCAGCTAATGTGCAAACATCGGCTCTGGAAGTAGAACCAATATACAGCTATTGAGCAAATAACAAACATTAACGAGCGAGCTTTGCTCTTTGAGCGTTCATGTTTATTTTGAAAGGGGGAACCTTTGCTTTGGTTCATGGAGGGGAGCAGTTGCCAATTTCATGGAGTAATTTCCACTAATCGCTAACGATTTTAGCAGCCTAATGTGAATCTAATTATTATATGCCTTCGATGGTTCGATGCTACATGTACGAGTGTTTAGTTTCCTCCAAAAGCTGAAAGTATTTTGGATGAGTAGGTTGATTGGCAAGGAACACAATGGCCATTCTATGCTAGTGCTTGAAGCACGGAGTTTGAGGAGCATTCGAAGGTGCGTTGCGAAAGCAGCTAATGACAGTACTCACAGATATGAGGACCCCAGAGTTCATGGGGACTAAGTAACAAACTCATTGGGCCGGGTGAATAAAAAGTCCGTCTCGCAGGAACTGCATCATCTTAGCGCGGTTCCGTTCATATCCCTAGTCTAATTTGGAAAGATTAAAATAAAAGCAGTTATTATTTTGGTTCCACCACTCTTTTTTTTTTTAATTATTATAATGGCGTGTGAACCCTTAAGGTCACTAACGCCATTCCTGTGTGTAGTAAAGTCTTGAAAGGTCATGATTTACAATCTTACCTGGAAGGGTCTGCTAACACTAGAAACGGACCAGCTAGTGACAAGGTCTTGGAACCCTGGAAATCTATATTTCTAACAATAAATTGTTTTTCTTATTTTTCTTAACCTGTTTTATTTTCAAATACATTATCCAACTATAAGCAATTAAAAAATAACAAGGAATAAAAAACAGACAAAAAGAACAGTTCGAATAAGCGAAATCTATTACTTTAAAGTTTTAAGCTCTTATTTCTCCGATTGACATCGCCTAATCAAAACTTTCATTAGACCCTATTTTTTAAAGCATTTAATAAGCTTTCTAATGGTATTCTTCCGTTTACGAAGATTCTCAACCTTTTTCGAGATATTTAAGAAAGTAAACAAAGTTACTAAAACTTTTTATGTCTGTTAATAAAATATTTTATTCTAACCCTTCCTTAACTCCAAACGTAACCAAAATTTCAACATATTAGTTTTGATGAAATTAGAACATGCAGAAAATGTTTCAACTGAATCCCATGATTCTAAGTACCCAAACCAAAAACGGTATTCAAAAACTATTTTTCAAATTTTCTCGAAAACGGTTAAAGCTATTGCCTTAAAAATGGTGTCATTCGTTTTCCTAGGCCAAGAAGCTTATAAAACAAGTACTTACAAGCATATGAACTCATAAACGTAAGCGTTACGATTTTTTTGCGCGAATTTCGCCCCAAACGCCATCTTCCAGTGGGCGGATTTTGCTGGTTAACGAACTTGACCTTTCAAATTGGACGACGGATTTTCGTACCAAATTTCATCAAAATCGGACCATTCGTCTAGGAGCTACAGAGCGAACAGACAAATATATATATATATATATATATATATATATATATATATATATATATGTATATATATATATATACAAATTTGAACCACCGTTATTTTCGGTCTCTAGGGGTTCTGAAACGCGAAATTTTCTAGTCGGCATTTCCGGATTGTTTCATTGTATCAACCATATAAGCGGGGTTCCTCCCTATGGGGGAGGGAGGAACCGCACTAAAAACGAGTAGGACGAGTAAATACTCGTCCAGTCTCAAAAGACAAGTAAACACCGATATTGAAGTGAATAAAACCAGTATTTACTATTACTTGCAAGTAAATACTTGTACGGCAAGTATACCCCAAGTAAACGCCTAAATTGGTGTGAATAAGCGAAGGTAAATACTTCAATGACAAGTAAATACTTGTAGATTTACAAGTTCACCTGTCCCCAGACTTGCCAGTCGTACTTGCATATCGAGATGGCTGCATAGTTAAGGGAACGATCTACAATTACGTATTCAGGAGTTTTAGGGGTCGCTAATTGCGAATCCGTTATCAGAATTTAAAAAAAAAAAATCAAAAGTGCAGATCTAATATGGCGTCTTAGTATACGAAAAAACGTGCAAAAAATGAAGAAAATTAGCAATTGGCGTAAAACTAACTGCTTTGTGATTATTAGGGTCTGTGATTACAAATTTCTAGGAGGAGACTGGACTGGCAGGAGACTGGAGGTGAGAATCGGGCACACAAATCATTCGCATGGGTTTCTTATGTCGATAGAAGATTCGCTAAAATGTCCACGATGTGATGAGACTCTGCTTTAAAAAAAATCTTAGTCCACTGCCACCACTACAAGAAGGAATTAGACAAATTAAAAATTCCAGCAAATATCAGCATTATCTTTACCGCTGATATCCCCACTAATCCCAGTACCTTTACCACAACTTTTGCAGATGATACTGCAGTGCTTTCATGTTCCGCCAACCCGCAGCAAGCCTCAGATGTGCTCCAGAATCATCTCTTGGAAATCGAGATGTGGCTAAAGAAGTGGCGAACTAAAGTTAACGCCTAGAAATGCAAGCACGTCACATTCACACTGCGGCGCAGTGAGTGCCCATCTGTTACCTTTAACGAATCCCTCATTCGTTCAAATCTGATGTTGTTCGATACCTAGGCTTCCACCTCGACAAGAGACTTACTTGGAACACACACACAAAAACAAAACGACAAGAGTTAAACGGACGCTACGGCCTGCGCACACGACTAATAGGTCCCAAATCAAAACTCAGTACTGAAAACAAACTAACAGTCTACAAAACTATTATTAAACCGATTTGGACATACGGCATTGAACTATGGGGTACAGCAAAACCTTCCAACATAAACCCAATCCAAACCTTCCAGTCCAAAGTCCTTCGCCGGATCCTTAATGCTCCCTTCTACGTCAACAATAATATCATCCACCGAGACCTGGTAATTCCCTTTGTCTTGTAGCTAAAACCCGCTTCTCCACTTTTCATTCCAAGCTATCCTTTCATCCCAATCCCCTTGCCAAATCCCTTTCCACAGATGCGATCCCTTCATATCCCCCGAGACGCTTGAAAAGAAAGTGGCCTAGAGACCAACTGTAACTCTTAAATAAAGCATAATTAATTCCTTAGGGAGTGTCAGCAATGGCTGCCTTCTCCCCTCTGTTCTTCCTTGTCCAATAGTTATTATGTATTTACTTATTGTATTTTTTTTTTTTTTTTTTTTTTTTTTTTTTTTTTTTTTTTTTTTTTTTTTTTTTTTTTTACGGCGCATCTACTTCTAGGTCATTAGCGCCGACATCCAGGGTGCAGCGAGGAATTTTCCCAGTGAGCCTTGAGATGAGAAAATTCCTGCCGGAGGTGGGAATCGAACCCACCATCTCTCGCTTATGAATCCAGCGCGCTAGCCACTAGACTACGGGAGACCCCACTTATTGTTTTATATGTTATATGTATACAAATTGTGAATATTCAATAAAAAAAAAAAATATCAGCATTGCGCTGGGCAACGACAGTAAAATAATAGCCTTTCTTAAAAAAAAAATCTATTTATATAGAAATATATGAAGGATAAACGCGCATAATATATGCATTTATCCTATTATTAATATTATAAATACATATAAATAAACAAAAACAAAATAAAAAGAAATATATAAATGAAAATTGTAAAAAAAATATTTAGTTGGGGGAAAAAAATAAGAAAGAGAAACATTTACACAATTTCCATAAACACCACGCATAACTTATCATATTAAAAAAAAAAAAAAGGTGACACTAAAAATTAGGGCAATCTTGAGGTGTTTTGCCCTAAAAGTCAAAACAAACCGATAAACCGGATCCATCTAGCTAGTAATCTACAAAAGAAGAAATACATCATTAAATGAAATAGCTTACGTACATTATATTTATAATTAATACCTGACTCAAAGTGTGAAATTATCTACACTTCCCGCCATTTCTTTTTCGACTGCTATGGTCATTGGCACATTTCAAAGGTATTTGGAAATTAGAAGAGTGACGTGTGAATTCTAGATTTGTTCTGCTCTGCATTTAATTCCATATGCCTGTGAATTCTCAGGAGTTACATCGTATGGATCACAATCATTGTCATCCATTATGGTCATAGTTTTGATAAATTACATAGTATCATCCATTGATAAGAACCGAAACCAGTTATCGCAGATTAATAAAAAAGTAAACTTTAACACATTTGCAAGATCAGCTATCAACTAATTCGTTCCCGTCTGAAATGGTTCTTTAATGGATGTGTTTTTTAAATATCCGTAATTTAAATTTCATACTTTTCGGACAACAGATTTTTACTTTGGCCCATTTGTAAAGATTCTTTTGGTCTACACTTGTTACGTCACACGAGCACGCTTCCCAGTGTAAATCATGAATTAAAATGGGTTTCTTGGAGCCCCTGGCGGTTTTCCTACACCAATTACTAATTAAGTGAGTTGAAGCCTGTTAAACGAGAAACTCATGTTCCCGAACCGGTGTACACTTTCATTGTTCAGCAGCGTTGCATCAGAGAATGCTGTTTCGATGGCATTCAGAAACTTGTATTGTTCTCGATACATACCAATAAACTGTTGAGGTATGTTGTAGGACTGCATCGCTACTCCACCATGTAACCATACAATGTTGTCGAACAACGTGTTCACGTGCGGACTAAGTCTAACAAACACCACAGTTGATGTGGGTACATTAGTAATTGGGGTCATAAGTAACCCTCACCCTTCATGTTGATGCTTGTTAACGAACACGTTAAATGGTTTGTCAAATCGTTTTTATAAGAATTGTATATACCTAGTTCATATATATATATATATATATATATATATATATATATATATATATATACAGGGTGATTCAGGTCTAAGTAGCCAAACTCTAGGAGGTGATTGAAGACATAATTGCCAACAAAAAAGTTCATTTGAAGTATGGTCCGATTCCGAAAGGAAAAGGACCTATGTCCAAGTTTCTGTTTTTTTTTAAAGTAGTCATGTTTTTTTTAATGAAAAAGAAAAGATTGCTCAACAACTATTTGAATAAACTGAAGAAAAAAATTTAATTTTCATTTCACAGATTCATGTTTTTTTTTTAAAAACTTTTGTTCACATAGTTCAATAACACAGGATTGTGATACATGAATGGTAAATTGGTTAAATGTTAAAGTTTTTCTGAAACCCGGAAATCTCAGATCCTGCACATCAAGGAGTAACGCTGGTAAGAAATATCAAGAAAATGTCAGGAAATTTAGAATAGCTTTCTTGTGGTAAGGTATACATACTTACATTCATTCATTTTTACGTTTACTCCCAACTAGTCTTATAGTAAATTTACTCAGCTTTCGATTGGTTTCACTTTCCTTCCAGTAGAACCACCTGGGCCGGAGCTACAACGATTATTCTTCTAAAAACCACGTTTGTCTCGATAAAACATTAAAACGACGTTTTATCCGTTATGTGTGAGAATTCGGAAAATCGTCATAGAACATTTTTTGTTTCCCTTAAGGTCCCTTATCACCTCCCACAATATGACTAGACATTTACGGGACACCCTGTATATATATACCAGTAAAGTAAGAACTATTTACGGGTTAACTTCTGGAGGATCCGAGTTAACAATTTAAGTGCTCACTAACGATTTTATCTTCTAGTGTCGCTGTTTCAGGGTTGGACTAGGGGTCCTACACACAAACTTGGCCAATCCAGTCTTTAATTAATTTAATGGGTACTTGCAAAAGATCAAAAACAGGCGGATGGACCATACCACTAAGCTCACTTCCTCTCTATATACCGTATGGGGTAGAGAGATATCAAGTCACCCCAGAAATAATGCCAGTTTTTAACCCTGGATTGATTGATTCATGGATGGGAAGCATTCAGAAAGGTGAGGAACTTTTTTAGCTCTTCTGAACCGTGTATCCAGATCACTAATACGTCGTCTACGTATCTAAGCCACAATTTCGGCTTGAGAGTCTCCGTATTTATAGCTTGCTTCTCAAATTCCTGCATAATGATGTCTGCTACATACTGGTGATAGAGGGCTCTCCATCGCAACTCCGACCCTTTGTTTGTAAATTACATCATTATATTGGAAGTAACAAGGCGTAAGGCATACCTCTGCTAGCTTCATGATCTTGCCTTGGAGCAGAATGACTCTCCCTAATCCGGCATCGTCGGGACCAGGGTGCAGTCGTATTACAGAAAACGTCGGATAACAGAATTAAGATAGAACCTGACGCTTAGGTATTTGAAAAACCTTATTATTTGAGGATCTAATAATAAATACCATTTGCATTATAGCATTTTTAACCCTGGATTGACACTGCCATTGAAATTTACAGTAATGACACCGTGGGATAAATTTTAAACCATACTTTGAAAAATTTTGAAATTAATAATTTTCAATTTTTTCTTTGCTTTTTTTATACAAAAACAATGTATAGAACGGGAATATAAAGGAATCAACTCAAACACTAATAAATCTTCAAAATATTAATTAAAATTCACCAAACTGCTAGGTAATGCTAAAACTCAATATTGTTCTTACACCAAATAATTATCCTGAAAAAAAAAAATTACTAAACTGAAAACATGTTTTACGATCAATAAACTAGAATGATCAAAAGCCATAAAAATAGGTACTTAAGGAAAATACAATGTTCTGTCTTATTGAGACTCGTTAACATTTAACACATTTTGGTGATCGGAAATCGCCGAACATCGCCTTTCTACACACAGAGCATAGCTTTTTCGTCTTCCTGTCATCCTGTCTGTCACAAAATGAACATCTCACCGGTTTGTAACAAAATATGTTAAAGGTCCATCAGAAGTTGATTCATCTCCCAAAGAAACAAGCATCAGTGTCTTCAGTGGTTTTGGTATGTTCTCCAGTTAGGCACTAACTTCCACAGAAACTTTTACCAGTTGGTAGCCCAAATCAAGGGGAACATCTTTTCTGGGCAGTTTTCAGGCCATTTTGAAACTTGGAAAGCCTTAACATGAAAGTGATTGACCAGTGAAGATTTATCAGATGAGCGAAAACGTTATACGTTAAATGCGCCGTGGGGTAAAAAATACCCCATACAGAACTCGCGACCTTCTCATGTAGCGATTAGCTGACTAGTGGCTTTGTTTATATTAGTTTGTACCGGATAATGCACTTCCGAGTATTTAGGAAGAAGGGGGGAGTCTCTTTGATTTAATGAATCTCGGCCCTCGTTGACGGATCTCGGAACTCATTGAAACTAGACCTGCTGGAGGGTTCCTAGAAAACCTTCTCTACCTAGCTTGCCAAACATTTGTTTCGTGGTATTTTATTGTTTGGAAGTCAATGGTTCCGTTTTAGAGGCAGGAACATGTGTTTCTACTCAAGTACCTGCGGCTGGAACGCCTGATTTTAGCTAGTCTAGTTCGTACATTCATCGCGAGTGGAGTGCAAGTTTTAAAAGTAATTTTAATAATATGTACCATTTTTAAATATGCTATAATGCAAATGGTATTTATTATTATATCCTCAAATAATAAGGTTTTTCAAATACCTAAGCGTCAGGTTCTATCTGACGCTGTTATCCGACGTTTTCTGTAATACGACTGCACCCTGGTCCCGAGGATGCCGGATTAGGGAGAGTCATTGTGCTCCAAGGCAAGATCATAAAGCCAGCAGAGGTTTGCCTTACGTCTTGTTACTTCCAATATAATGATATAATTTATAAACAAAGGGACGGAGTTGCGATGGAGAGCCCTCTATCACCAGTTGTAGCAGACATCATTATGGAGGAATTTGAGAAGCAAGCTATAAATACGGCGACTCTCAAGCCGAAATTGTGGCTTAGATACGTAGACGACGTATTAGTGATCTGGCAACACAGTTCAGAAGAGCTAAAAAAGTTCCTAACCTTTCTGAATGCTTCCCACCCATCAATCAATTTTACAATGGAAGAAGAGAAGGATGGAAAGCTTCCCTTTTTGGATCTTTTGATCATCAAGGAACCAGGCGGCGGATTGGGGCCACAGTCTACAGAAAACCAACAGCTACCAGACGATATCTGCATGCCGAATCCCACCACCATCCAGCGCAGAAGAGAGGAGTTGCACAGACACTGACTCACAGGGCTTTCGAATTATGTAGCAATGAAGCCTACCTCGAAAATGAACTTGCCTTTCTGAAAAATGACCTAAAGCCAAACGGATATGCAACTAGGGACAAAGCAGTCATCCGTATTAAAAAGAAAAGGCAGGAAGAAATGGGTGATAAACAAAAAGAAGAAATGGGACACAGGATAACACTACCATACGTCCGAGGCATTAGTGAAAAAATAGGCAGACTCTTCACAAATCGCTGAGTAAATTGTGCTTTCCGGCCTCTAGACAAAATAGATGATTGGCTCGGATCGGCGAAAGATAGACAGTGGCTGCAAGACAAAAGTGTTTACGTCCATCCATGTGACTGTGGAACAGTCTATGTAGGACAAACAGGTAAAAAGATAGCCACGAGAATAGGAAAACACTCCGCTGACTACCGACTGAGACGTACAAAAACTTCGGCTGTAGCTAGACACGGACAAGAATGTCCCGGACAGATGCTTTTCGATCGAGCCAGGGTTTTAGCTAAAGAAGAAAATCTAAAAAGAAGGTTAGTCAGAGAGGCTGTGGAGTTTTTTAAGCAACCCAAGACTCTGAACCGGGAGGAAGGTGTGATACTACACCCTACTTGGAAGCCCGTACTCAGGTCGGTTAAAGCAAGATCGGCCGAGGAAAGACAACCAAGCACACCGCAGGAAGACGAAGAAAAGCCTCAAACTGTTACAGCGGCTCCACGCAGTGTCAACAGGCGCCGATTCAAGAACTGAACATCTGTAAAGCGTCATATGTCAAAATAAGTTTCAAATTGAAAAGGTTCTTATAAAATAACAAACAAAAAAAGTCGAAAAGAAAAAAACATGGACAACGGTCTGATGAAGGATGGGATTTCTACGAAATATCACCCAGTAAAGCCGACCGCTGGAGAATGTCGTATTCACATCTATAATTCCCCCATCGAAGAACCCTAAAAAATAATATATATATATATATATATATATATATATATTATTTTTAGGGGGATAATATATATATATATATATATATATATATATATATATATATATATATATATATGTTTGATGTTATTTTTCGTCGCTGGGATAGTATTTTTAGATGGAACGGCATTTTTCTCCAGCGGTGGTACTCCTCCTCACTTCTTCCCGGAATATTTCGATGGATTCATCTCCATCTTCTTCAGCCAGGTACTTGTTTCTTCCTCGGTGGTGGCCAAGTCATTCCCTTGGCTACCACCGAGGAAGAAACAAGTACCTGGCTGAAGAAGATGGAGATGAATCCATCGAAATATTCCGGGAAGAAGTGAGGAGGAGTACCACCGCTGGAGAAAAATGCCGTTCCATCTAAATATATATATATATATATATATATATATATATATATATATATATATATATATATATATATATATAGGGTTATATCCTTCTCTGTAAATGTCTAATACGTGAATATGTAGATAATAAGTTTGAGGTGTATGAGACAAGAGGTCCTGAGATTATTGCTAGAATTCCTCCATTTTCCTGGAGAGGAATTCCAGGCTGGAAGTTGTAGATCCCTTCCAACAACTTCTGCAACTATTTCCCTAACAGGCTTACTTCTCTAACATTTTCTCGCACGCTTCGCTAATCGGCTGCTTTTACTAACGGGCAACTTTCTTCAAGACCACGTATCTACATAAGTTGGGATTTCATTAAGATGTCTTCCATGTTCGCATTGAAATCTTCTTAATTGAGGATGAAACCGGCAAAGTATTTAATTAGGTGTAAATCTTATTTGCCTTTTGTTCGCTTCACTCCGCTCATTATATGTAAGAAGTCTACCCCGTGAGGTGCTGCCACCTAGCGGTGTGCCCGGGAACTACTTGCCCGCGGCAGTACGAACTGCACGCAAAGACAAGTTGGGAAGACATAGTCGCCTAGTCACCAAGCAGACAAAGTGTGGAGCATCTTTTTTTCTCTCCCCAAGTTTTACACACCAATGATGGAGGAGTAAACATCTAAGCCACCCAGGCCGAGCGAAGGGAGCAGGACATGGTGTTAGCCAGCCCACCATGATTTGGAGAAGCAAGAAGAAAATGCAGCACATTACAGGGCTTATACATTATGCTTAAACACATAATCTTCAAGACACCAGGTACCTCTCTTAATTTATCATTTATGAAGATCCAGCAAAACCATTCAACAGTTCAACCATCAGCAGCAGCTCATCATTCCCATGTTCAAAATTTAACTAACCCAATAACAATAAATATGTTCCTGTTTTGGCCTACACCCCCCATCCATTTAATTATAATTTCTGGAATAAATCCTGATTTTCAATTCAATCTATGTACAAATCTCTGCAGTCCTTCACCACCAGTGGTCTACTCTAAACCATATAAAAAATGGTAGAGTGACCACAATCGCAAACATGGTCCTCCGGGCAGAGATCTGTACCAGTATATCATAAACAATGGTCCTCCGGGCAGAGATCTGTACCAGTAAATCATAAACAATGGTCCTCCGGGCAGAGATCTGTATCAGTTACATAATTTTGGTAAAAATAGTCTTATATTCAGGCAATAAAAAATATATTGATATGGATTTATGAATTAATTGCTATCAAATATTATTATTTTCAAATCACATCAAGTCTATACCATTTTGTATTAATTATCATGAACTAATCAGTTTAAAAATTCACTTCATGATCCAAATCAGACTTGATCATTTTTCAAATGTGTTGCTTAGACTATTTTAATGTTTAAATAATTTCTGTAAATGTTTGAAGACATATTTAACTCAAGTAATTGACATTAGCCCAACATGAGAACTTACATTCAATTATATTATTAAATTATTCATATTATTGTCTCATGTTCATCTCTCAATTACCTTATAGATTTTATTCTTTATATTTTTTAATTTAATTACAATATGTTCTTCAATCATTTATTAATGATCTGGGTAGACAATAAGATTCTCATAAATATCATTTATATCTTTATTTTCTAGATATGTATCACACAGGTATTATTTCACATAAAGTCAATTCATTTGTTATTCCACACATAAACACCTATTTAAAACACAATTCTTCTTCCACTGTGACTGATCCTCATGGTTTTCTCAAACTAGGGAGGCTTCGCTCAGCTAGCTGTTTCTCCACCTAGACTCAGTCCATAGAGGTAGTAGTTATCAAGTCTAGTTACAGTGACCCCGCTCTCGTGACGTCACACTCTCCTTGGTTTCTTTTCGTGACAGTCACCTTATGTATGATGTGTTTTAAATGCTTTGATTATTTTAATGGTTTTAATTGACTTTAGCTTAGCCTGTTGCATTAATGTAGTCAATCATCTTACTCTATTTTAATGTTTCGTCTGCTCAGCCCGTTCTCTTCTCAAGTTTTATTTATTTTGTTGTTCTTATTGGTACCTGAACATTTTCTATCTCTATTTTATCTTGTGCTTCTTCCTTTTGCTCTATTGTTCTCATTCGTTTATTTGTTTGGCTAACTCCTTGCTCCGCTCCTGCTCGATCTGGTTGGCTGCTTTGTTTTTGTTTTGAATATGCCTGAAGATCAAGACGCTCAAAGGCGTCAAACGACGAAATCCTCTGATTATCTTAATCAAGCCAACGCACTTGAACGCAAAATGCGCCTTTTAAAGCGCAAAATCATTGGAATCGGCGACATTACATTGAATGATATCGCAGATGACGACATACGTAGCTTCGAGGCGAGGTATCTCGTCGCGAAGGAAGAGTGGGAGGAATTCTGCTGCACATGGGACAAACGCGACTCACTACATCTGCTTTTGGGAGAAAGCGATATTTTCCCTAATAAAGATTGGGATGCGGTATACAGCAAGCTACGGTCTGAAATTATCGCTGCTAAAGCCATTCTACTCTCCCTCATGGATCGCGACTCTTTCAGGAAAGCCGAGAAAACAGAAATGCCAATAATGACCTCCCGCGGTCCCGAGCTCGATAAGATCCCAATTCCCACATTCTCAGGTGACCTCCTACAATGGACCCACTTCAGAGACACGTTCCGCTCCATGATACACGATCGCAAATCTCTCAGCAAAATTGAGAAATTTCATTATCTGATAGCAGCTCTCAAAGGAGAATCCGCGTCATTAGTTTCCAATTTCACCATCGCGGATGAGTCCTACGATCAAGCTTGGGAGAAGGTAACAAAGACCTACGACAACCCTCGAGTATTAGCTCGTCTTCTAGTTCATCGCATCGTGGATTGTGAAGTTACCTCTGCCAAATCGGAACAGCAGAAATATGATAGGTTTCTTACAGGCGTTGCCGATAGTATCGAGGCCTTTAACTCTCTCAAACTCGGGAATCCTTGCGAATTCATATTATCCACATTAGCCCTGCGCGCTCTTGACGCTGAAACGAGGAAACAATTCGAATTATCTCGAGAGTCCAGCAAGGACCTTCCGAAAACTGAGGACGTAATAACATTCATTCGCCAAAGGAAACTCGCCCTCAAGATGTCACAGGATGTATCAGGAACAAGCTCCAGCAGTAGGTCCTCCTCAAACTCTCGTGTTAGCTGTCCCAGCAGAAACTCCTCGCGGTACAAAGCGGTTTCATTTCACACCAGCAACGATTCCTCGGATTCTCAAAGTTCTAAGTCCCGAGAAACCAGTCCTAAGCCCGTTCAATGCCTTTTCTGCCAAGGCGCCCACACCTGTGCGAAGTGCGAAAGATTTAAGAAACTTCCTGTAGAGCAACGGGCATCGATAATACGTTCTTGGAAGGTGTGTTTCAACTGTTTAAAAAAAGGGCACAGAGTAGGAAACTGCCGTTCCAAATTTCGCTGCATCTACTGCAGGAATAAACATCATTCGCTGATCCATCGAGATGATCGTGGAGTCACCAAGGATGAGGAACCAGCTCATGACAAAAGACAATCTCCAGTCGCAGACACTCAAGACAAGTCCTTCATCGGTTTTGGCTCAGCCCAGAAATCATGCTCAAGGAGCACCGTACTCCTCGGAACCGTGCGCACCTTGATTAGAGGTTCAAGAGGTGATTTCCACACCGCACACGCTCTCCTCGACTCAGGCAGTCAAAATACCTTCATGACTTCCTCTCTCGCAAAGAAGATAGGTGCTAAGATTTGCCCTTCCAAAGTGTCCATCACAAGCCTCGCAGGATCAACCCTACCAGCGCACCTAGTAAAAGGATCCACACACTGCGTTTTACGCCCACTCGTTGGAGACAAAGAATTAAAGGTGACACCGTTGGTCATCGACCACATTACATCTGATTTGCCCAGCATCAGCCTACCAACATCACTTTCCAGCAAGCTTATGGATTTACCCTTGGCCGATCACCAATTTGGAGAGTCTAAACCCATCGACATACTGTTAGGAGGAGATGTCTTCCATCAAATTATTTCCGGCGCATCCAAGCCCTCTGACATCGACGGTTTGTCATTGTTGCCCACCACATTCGGACTCGTTGTCACCGGCACATTGAATGATCACCCCTCTACTTCTCATCACTCATTCTTTATCGAAAGGCATCATTCAATTGAGGATGACATGAAGTTGTTTTGGGAGATTGAAGAGCCCAAACCTGTTGACCGAACCGACCCCGAAGATGCCTATTGCGAGGAATTTTACTCGAAGACACTTTCTCGAGATGACGAGGGACGATTTATAGTGAGACTGCCCTTCAAGGAAGGCGTTCCGATCGGCGACAACAGAGATATTGCATACCGCCGTTTCTACGCTCTGGAAACTAGATTCCGAAAGGATCCCGCGTTTTTTCATAAATATTCCAAATTCATGCAGGAATACAGGGACTTCGGACACATGTCTCCTGCAACAACTAAGTCCTCGTATCTCATCCCTCACCATGGCGTTTGGCAGGAGGGCCCCCACGGCGACATGAAGCTGAGGGTAGTTTTCGATGCGTCATGCCCTTCGTCATCAGGTTACAGTCTCAATGACGCACTCCTATCGGGACCCAAGCTTCAAGAAGATTTGTGCAACATTCTGATCCGTTTTCGCCTCTATTCCATTCCTCTATGTGCCGACATGGTTAAGATGTATCGCCAAGTTGTCGTTCACGAAGAAGACAGAAAATTCCAGCACATCCTGTGGCGCGATTCACCCAACAAGGCAATTCAGATAATGAAGCTCAATACCGTAACATATGGGCTTAAGTCAAGCGCATATCAAGCTCTTCGAACCGTAAGGCGACTTGTAGAAATCCATGGGTCAGAATTCCCCTTAGCCGCAAGTCGCGTTTTAGAGAACTGCTACGTTGACGACCTGTGCAGCGGAGCTGACACCTTAGAAGAAGCTCTTCTACTTCAAAACCAGTTATGCTGTTTATTCGCAAAAGGCGGATTTACCCTAAGCAAGTGGGCTTCGACCGAACCGATGCTTCTTCCTGCCAAAGAACAACATAGCGAATCTGTAGCCATCAGAATCGACGACTCCGCCAAAATATTAGGTCTACTTTGGCGTTCATCAAATGATTCCTTTTCCTATTCGGTCAAACCCCCTCATCCTTGTCCGGTCACTAAACGGCACATGCTGTCGTCAATATCGCGTATCTTTGACCCACTTGGACTGCTTGCTCCTGTGGTCTTCATCGCCAAGTCATTGCTCCAAGAGGTCTGGAAAGCGAAGACCGACTGGGACGAAGAACTCCCACACGATCTCGAAGTCGCCTGGATGGAACTTACAACCGATTGGCTAGTCCTGTCTTCTATCTCGATTCCACGATACGTCACTGAACCCCTAGCTGTTCGCCGCTTAGTTGGCTTCTGTGATGCATCATCCAAGGGATACAGCGCTGCCTTATACTTGCACTCCATGAGCTCAGCTGGCGAAGTCAAGGTCTCGTTTGTCAAAGGCAAAACCAAAGTATCTCCTTTAAAGTTCACATCAATGCCACAACAGTTGCACAAGGATGCCTCGATGAAAAAGCGGACAGATTATGTCCACATTTCACCTTTTTTCGATGAACAGGGGATCCTCAGGGTGGGCGGCAGATTGAAGAATTCACCCAGGAAGATTTCAACCCATCATCAAATCGGGAGACCTCGTGATCCTTGTGGAAAGAAGACCACTTCTAGGACAATGGCCCGTAAGACGAGTCAAATTCACCTACCCTGGTCGCGACGGAATCATTCGCGTTGTGGATGTCCTAACCCCCACCGGCAAGACTTTAACTAGGGCAGTTACGTCCCTTGTTCCTTTATTTCACGCTGAAACGGAAGATCGTTCAGCTAGTTGAATATCCAAGTTTGGCTCTTTTGTTTTCGTTATTCTTCTTCATTATGGAATTTGTTTACTTTATCCTTATTTTAAACATTTTTTTTGGAAGTAGTTTCAATTTGTATTTGGTACACCTATTCAACGCCACATACATTAGAAGTTTTTTACCCTCATTATTGTATTTTTGTTTATGTACTCTTTTTCATTTCTGTGTTGTTTGTAGGTTGAACCAACTTGTACGCACCCTTGTAATATTTTCTATTTTTTTTTTTTTTTGTATTGTAAATTAGCTTAAACTAATTTAGGTGGGCGGTTTGTTCGCTTCACTCCGCTCATTATATGTAAGAAGTCTACCCCGTGAGGTGCTGCCACCTAGCGGTGTGCCCGGGAACTACTTGCCCGCGGCAGTACGAACTGCACGCAAAGACAAGTTGGGAAGACATAGTCGCCTAGTCACCAAGCAGACAAAGTGTGGAGCATCTTTTTTCTCTCCCCAAGTTTTACACACCAATGATGGAGGAGTAAACATCTAAGCCACCCAGGCCGAGCGAAGGGAGCAGGACATGGTGTTAGCCAGCCCACCATGATTTGGAGAAGCAAGAAGAAAATGCAGCACATTACAGGGCTTATACATTATGCTTAAACACATAATCTTCAAGACACCAGGTACCTCTCTTAATTTATCATTTATGAAGATCCAGCAAAACCATTCAACAGTTCAACCATCAGCAGCAGCTCATCATTCCCATGTTCAAAATTTAACTAACCCAATAACAATAAATATGTTCCTGTTTTGGCCTACACCCCCCATCCATTTAATTATAATTTCTGGAATAAATCCTGATTTTCAATTCAATCTATGTACAAATCTCTGCAGTCCTTCACCACCAGTGGTCTACTCTAAACCATATAAAAAATGGTAGAGTGACCACAATCGCAAACACCTTTTATAATTGAAGGGGTCGGGGCGAAACAGTGCCAACCAACATCATCAACCAAACTTAACATTGCCGTTCATCAGTCCATCAGCAAACAGTAAAGATTGAAAATGAAAAAACGTGTTTTTCGTGTGTCGAAACTTGCATTTGTATCGACAATATTATACTAGTAAAATATAAACATAAAAAGTTTCTCTTTCTAATATTGGATAAGAGGAGGCCTGATAACAATGAGACTTTTGTGCTTCCAAGAGGGGTGATGGCTTTTCTTTTGAACCAAGAAAACTCATCAGCCAAAAGTGTGGTAACCTATAGATTACACATTATATATAAATAGGCATTAAAATTTAAATAAACAAATATTTGTTAAGATTACCTGATTGAATTATTAATTTTTTATTTAATTTTGTTCCAAAGTACACTCAATCTTCTAATGGATCGATTATTTTTTGTACAACACATGTTCCTTGTTAGTTGGACAAAATATCTAAATATCTGCCTAGTTTCATTTTGTACAACACATGTTCCTCGTTAGTAGGACAAAATATCTGCCTAGTTTCATTTTGTACAACACATCTTCATCGTTAGTTTGACAAAATATCTGCCTAGTTTCATTTTGTACAACACATGTTCCTCGATAGTTGGACAAAATATCTGCCTAGTTTCATTTTGTACAACACATCTTCATCGTTAGTTTGACAAAATATCTGCCTAGTTTCATTTTGTACAACACATGTTCCTCGTTAGTAGGACAAAATATCTGCCTAGTTTCATTTTGCACAACACATGTTCCTCGATAGTTGGACAAAATATCTGCCTAGTTTCATTTGTACAACACATCTTCATCGTTAGTTGGACAAAATATCTGCCTAGTTTCATTTGTACAACACATGTTCCTCGTTAGTAGGACAAAACATCTGCCTAGTTTCATTTTGCACAACACATGTTCCTCGATAGTTGGACAAAATATCTGCCTAGTTTCATTTTGTACAACACATGTTCCTCGTTAGTAGGACAAAACATCTGCCTAGTTTCATTTTGCACAACACATGTTCCTCGTTAGTAGGACAAAACATCTGCCTAGTTTCATTTTGTACAACACATGTTCCTCGTTAGTAGGACAAAATATCTGCCTAGTTTCATTTTGCACAACACATGTTCCTCGATAGTTGGACAAAATATCTGCCTAGTTTCATTTGTACAACACATCTTCATCGTTAGTTAGACAAAATATCTGCCTAGTTTCATTTGTACAACACATCTTCATCGTTAGTTGGACAAAATATCTGCCTAGTTTCATTTGTACAACACATCTTCATCGTTAGTTGGACAAAATATCTGCCTAGTTTCATTTGTACAACACATCTTCATCGTTAGTTGGACAAAATATCTGCCTAGTTTCATTTTGCTGCTATATGTTGGATATTATGCGGGACTTTCAGTAGAAATGGTTAGGGGCAACAAGATTAAGTAGCATACAGAGCATTTGCATCATAGACTGTTAGCTATAGTTAAGTTTTGTTTAAAATGTTGCTTAGCACTGCTCTGCCCCGACCCCTTCAATTTATCAATCAAAAATTAAATTATGGTCTTCCCGTGGTCTAGTGGCTAATGCTTTAGATTCTCACGCGGGAGATGGTGGGCTCGAGTCCCACTGGCGCAGAGTGGGCCGTTTCGCAAATCTAGGTGGACAGGCTCACAATATGATTTTAAATATTAGCGCAAAATGTTTCAGAATCATGTAGATCATTTTATTTAATGTTTTTTTGCGGAGAAAAATAAGTTAAGGCCACTAAAGTTTTTAAATTATTAATAAGGTATTTTTCATTAAACAATAACGAAAATTTTGAAAAAGCTATTTGGTTATAATTAAAAAACCAGTTTTTTTTTTTATTTTTTTTTTATTTTTTTTTTTTTTGGCAATACCACTTCGTAACTTTGTACGTCTGTTTATATACATTTGGGACGTATAAAGAATCATCTCCTAGAGTTTGGCTACTTAGACCTCAATCACCCTATATATACATATTTAGATGGAACGGCGTTTTTCTCCAGCGGTGGTACTCCTCCTCACTTTTTCCCGGAATATTTCGATGGATTCATCTCCATCTTCTTCAGCCAGGTACTTGTTTCTTCCTCGGTGGTAGCCAAGGGAATGACATTTTTCTCGATCTGGGCGCCTTTTCTCCCCTCTAGCCACAGTATCGGCGGACGAATGGTGTTGAAGCTCCCTGGTGTAGTTGGGATTCTGTCCGTTGGCAGCGCTGATGGTATAGCGTCTTTTTTGGAGATGGAGATGAATCCATCGAAATATTCCGGGAAGAAGTGAGGAGGAGTACCACCGCTGGAGAAAAATGCCGTTCCATCTAAAAATACTATCCCAGCGATGAAAAATAACATCAAACATATATATATATATATATATATATATATATATATATATATATATATATATATATAAATCACGTGTCTGCCTGTTTGTTCCTTGTACAAATCTACACCGTTTGACCGAACTTGGCAAACAGGTAGGTCTTTATACGGGAAATCTCCTAGCCTAGGTCAAAAGAGTCAAATGTCAAATTTTGGTCAAAAGGTCAAAAGTTTTGTTCAAGAAAAATTGGCTACATTGAACCATTCAGATTCTGACGGCCATTGTGAATCGACAGCCATTTTAAATAATGTCTGAAATTTATTTGTTGATGTTCTTGATAATTATGTGGAGATGTAATGATTGGACAAGCGACCACTGGTTGGACCAATGAGAAGCATCCAGGCCAGCCAATAGGAACGAGCGCTTGGCCGAGCACTTCCGACTTTGACCGAGGCACCCCGACCTCGGCCTATGAATAGGGACGTTCCTGCTGCCCAGAACTCCAAAAGAGTCTTCCACCAGCAGCCGACCAGGAAGGATCTCTCCCACCGCTTGGATTTGGAGCAGTTGCAGTGCAGAGACGCCTACACAAGTCGGCCCCCGAGCACCAGAGCTCGGACAGTAAGTTCTTCGGAACTGAAGCGGCTGTGAAGCGACCAAGAAGAGAGTAGCAGTATTTTCCTCCTGGATCTCTAACCAAGCCACAACCTACGGGGGTTGAAGGGAATTGGTAAGGGGTTCAGCCGGGTCGTAAGACCAACTCGCAGTGCCGGTGGTGCGGCCTGCGAGCCCAACTGTCCTGCTCTCTCCCCCACTAGTTTTTCCCCCTGTCCGAGCACGATGGTTAACAGCCAACGTGTGTCGAACGGCCCTCCTAAGGGCCAACGCCCACAGCCCCCCGCTAATGAGAGTCCTGCTCCCAGCAGCGGTAACCCTCCCCCTCCCTCCCTTATGGAGGTAGTGGTCAACAATCAAAACCAGCTAGCCAAACGTAGCCTATATGAAGATGACCCCGCTAGCTGGTCCCAAAACTTTAAGAAATCCCGGAAGATTTCAAGCCACCCCCCCCCACCCACGGTAGTGTCGAACAAGTTTAATGTTCTAGCCACCCACCAGTCCACTTCTAAGGACCCCATCCCAACCCCAAAAGTCCCCACCCCCAAGCCTACCAAAACCTCACTCCCACCCCCAATAATCCTCACCTCCGGTAACTACACCCCATCAAACCTGGTTTCTGCTATTAGGGCGCTCAGCATAACGCAGTTTAAGGTGCAACCTTGCCGCCAAAATCTCAAATTATTCCTTATGAATCAAGCCGATTATGACCTAGCCACGAAATGCCTTAAGGCATCCCATGAAACTGACACTCCGGTTCACTTTCATACTTACGCCCCCAAAGGCTCTGGGCCAAACAAAAAATTCCTCATACTAGGATTAGATGAGGACCACAACTTAGACTCCATTAGGGAAACGCTAAAGTGCGACGACCTAATCGATGTCAGGAGACTGACAACGGTCAGGGATGGCGCACGAATAGAAACCGCGAACGTATTAGTTACGTTCAAGCCCACCTACAACTACACCACACACCTTGCCAAGATCAAGGTGATTGACAACATTGTTGTAAGGCACAAGCCATTTGCAACCAACCGGGCTCTGCCCACCTGTTTGAGGTGTCAATCGATTGGGCACACCAAACGGTATTGTTGGAGACCCATCCGCTGCGCTAATTGCGGCGCATCACATGAAACCGGGGCCTGTCCGCCCGGCACCCCCTCTGTTTGTGTAAACTGCAGTGGCGACCATCCTGCCTCTTATCGGCAGTGTAGTTATAGAATCAAGCTCCTCCACCAAGCACTGGCCAGGAAAACCCAATCCCGAAACCCCCCACCCCCACCTACCTACTACCCAGCCCCACCCCCCACCCGCAGCGTCTGGGAAAACCCCGCCCATCCCTTTATAGGTGCGACTCCCGTATCCCTAAACGATTTCCCCCCACTCAAACCCACCACCTCCCAGGTACCTCCTTTCTGCCTTCCTACCTCCTCACCAAACACCCCACCCGACTGGGTGACGAACCTTACCACCACCCTTATGAGCATGGTAAAACAGCTCACCTTGGCTGTTTCCAGCCTTCTCGCCGCCCTCCCCCAAAATGTTGCCTCTAAATGATAAGCAACAGTATTTTGAATTTCAACACAAACGGTGTCATGTCCCGTCTAGATGATCTACATCTACTCCTGTCCACACACTCCCCAACAATAGCCGTGTTAACTGACACGAGACTTAAATCAGACCAACACTTTCACATGCTTGGCTATGTGACCATTCGTGACGACATTGCTCCGGACGACAACGCCGGAGGAGTAGCCATACTAATTAAGTATGGCACACCCCATACGGTCATCGAACCGCTTATAAACCCCAAACCCTACCGAATCAGTGTCGTCACGATAAAAGTCAAGCTTAATAAGCAGACTTACTCAATCACCGGCCTTTACCGTCGCCACATGGCACGCATCCAGCAATTTAAAGCCCTGTTAGCCGCTGCAGAGGCAGACAGGCGCCACATTATAGTAGGAGATCTGAACGCCAAACACCCTGCTTGGAACAACGCTCAGACCTCACCACCGGGGACTGCGATAACGAAAACTCGTTTCACAGTCATACACCCAAACGTTTACACCTATAGGCGCCAAGTAGTAAATGTAAACTCACCAGCAATAGTGTCCACTCTGGACCTCCTCCTCACTCAGGTTCCCCACATCGTGAGTAAATGTTCCGGACTGGACTTTCTCACCTCCGACCACCGGCCAGTTCTTTATGAGCTGTTCGGCAAGGTGCCCCGCCCCAGGAAGACCAACTACTCGTTCCATAAGGCAGACTGGAAGGAATTCCAATCCCTTATGCACGAGTTCACCCCAGAGTACGCTGTCATCAGCGATACTGATGCCCTGGAAGAGTCCATAAGGGCCTTCACATCAAAAATCATAGAAGCTGCAGACCTGTCTATCCCAAAGTTCGCCCCAGCCCCACCCAACCTACGTGTCCCACCCAGACACATCCTAGCCCTCATCCAATCACGTCACAACCTGACCAACAACTGGTACCGCACCCGAAACCCCCTCCTAAAACCGGTCATAAATTCCCTCACCACCCAAATCCGCTCCCTCATGAGGCAGTGGAAAACGTCTATCTGGCACGACACACTAGTGAGCACTCACGGTGACCACCGTAAGTTCTGGAAACTGGTAAAGACCCGTGTATCCAAAAAGGGTAACACAGTCAGACTCCACGCCCAGGGCGCCGTGCTCGATGAAGCGGAACAAGCTGAGATCATTGCGACTCACCTTGCAGCGGACTCCCAAGCCCGCGCCGCCGAGAACACTCCGACTCCTCGCGTGACACATGAAAGCAATTTCATGTTTGTCTCGCCGAGGCAGCTCAAGGCCATTCTCAGACGCACCAAGGGTAACAAATCCCCTGGGCTGGACAAAGTACAATATGTACTATTGCGCCAGTTACCACGTAAGGCCTTATCCTACCTAGCGCACCTATACAACTCCTGTCTAAGACTCAGGCATTTCCCACAGGACTGGAAACATGCCATAGTCTTCCCCCTCCTCAAACCTGCCAAGTCCGGCCACCTGCCCGAGCACTACAGACCAATCAGTCTCCTGTCTCACATGTCCAAGATATTCGAGAAGATTCTTCTCAAATACCTCAACGACTTCTGCGAAGATGAGAACCTCATCCCCCCAGAACAGACAGGTTTCCGATCAGGTCTTAGTACCGAGCACTCCCTAGCAAGGCTCCAGTCCCACTTATCGAAGAGTTTCCACAAAAATCACTGCACCTCCCTCATCTCAATCGATTGCACTAAAGCATTCGACTCTGTCTCTCACGACATCCTCTTAAATAAGCTCAGGAGACACGACTGTCCAGAGCAACTTTTTAACACTTTGCAGTCCTATCTCAAAGACCGGACCTTCTCAGTAAGAGTAGGTACGAGTCTCTCAGAGATATTCCCGTCACCCTGCGGTGTCCCGCAAGGATCTGTTCTCTCGCCCACACTATTCTGCATATATACTGGCGACATCGTCGGCCGGAAATACCCACATGTCCAAATCGCCGCCTATGCGGACGACATAGCCATTTTCGGCACCTCCCTAAACCCCAAAAGATCACTCGAGCACACAGAGCGTGCCGCACAGGCCATCTCGACGCAACTCAGTGCAATAAACATCACAGTCAACCCTAGCAAGACTGATGCTCTTATTTTCTCCTTCCAGAGAGGTAAGAAGACCCTCCCCAAGAGTTTCCATATAGACGGGACTCAAAACCCCCTTTCCCGTAGAGTTGTATACCTGGGTGTTCACCTGGGTAGACACATGACCTTCAACACCCACTTTCAGAAGAAGCTCGGTATAGTCCGTAGGCGATACCGCTCTCTGAAACACTTGCTGTCCTCCCCTACCCTCTCTCTGAGACTAAAAATACTCATCTACAAAGGAGTCCTCCGTCCTGCCCTCCTCTACGCTGCCCCCCTCTACCGATACCTACACACCTCCACTATCAAGAAACTACAATCCTTTCAAAATGGAGTCCTTAGAAACATCGTTCGACACACCTCCCTTCAGAAGGCAAAGACAGATCACATCCACGACACCCTTGAACTTCCAAGGATCACCTCTTATATAAAGCGAAGACATATCAAGTTCTTCGACTCATTACAACACCTACAAAACCCACTGTTCAACAGCATTACTCCCCCCTCCCGTCCCGACAGATGGCAAGGGACCAAACTAGGTGCACGTCTACGTGACGTTGTTGACCACTAACCTCCGTCCCATCAATCCCACATGACACCTGTGTTGTTTTTTCTCCACCCCCCCCCTTTTCTTATTTTTCTAATCTACTCTCCGTCTTTCCTTTAACCCATCTCTTTTCCTATCACACTATCACACGATAGCACACCACACAAAACACACCCTCTTGGCACTTAGTTTTCAACTTTAAACCTCCTCTCCGACTATATCTTTCTCTTGTCCCGCTATCTGTCCTCACGACAAACGATGCCACTTCTCCTGGTTAGCTTCAGTAAATTTTGATCTAAGTGGCATCAAGTAGCATACTACAGTAAATGTTGGTTCGAGTAGCCTACTACGCCTTGCTGAGCTGGATGTCCTATCTACGAAACACTGGTCACCCTCCCAACGCCATGCGCTCTCACTCCTCTTAGGAACATAGCTTAAGTTTTTAGGTTAAGTTTTAGGCTAAGTTATTAGTGTTCAGTTTTTGCTATCCACCTATATACTTTCGATTTCTTTCTCCCCTCTCACTGTCCCTTTTAGCTGTCCCTTCTTTCAACTATCCATTTGCGACAACACTAGCGATTTCCCAGCCGCTTAGTGACCCCCCCCCCTACCCTCAGTTACGGCTGACTTATTACACTACCTTTAATTTTGCTACAAGCCTTCAAATGTGCCTCAGCACAGTATAAGGCAGTCTCTTTCCATCACTTCACCCCGCAGTGCTTAGCTTCCAGCTGCACTCGCGCAGTTTTTCTTTCGTCTCTTCTTTTATTTTCTTTTTTGTTCTTCACTAGTTTTCATGGGTTAGGGAAAAAAAAAAAAAAAAAAAAAAAAAAAAAAAAAAAAAAAAAAAAAAAGCCCAGAACTCATTCGGGTCCGGCTCTCTCTCCAGAACACACCAGCACTCTCAGGACACTCCAGCTATCTCAAGACCAGCCTCCAGCCATGCACTCAGGATCAAGGACCTAGCTACCTGCTCTACCTCTCTCTCTGGACAAAGCACGAAGCCGCCGTCTCGAAGTACCCAGTGGTCAAGCCAGCCTCCAGTCATTACACTCCCGACTCCTACTACCCCCAACTCTAGTCAATACCTGGCTTATTTATTTTCTTCCTTACTCCTCTCACTCCCGCTTCGAGGAACGGCTACGGCTCAGTACCGAACACCTTCTCCCCGACTCAGTGGAACAGCTCAGGCCAAGTACCTAGTCGGTATCCCCCAGGTTCAAGGAAGCGCCCTTAACCGGGACACGGTACTTACCTGGTTACCTTCTCCCGACACATCCTTCCTACCCTTCCTAGCTTACCTTTAGTAGCGACACCCATACGCTACAAGTGGTGAACCTCGACGTCGAGAGGGCGTTTTATCATATCAGGGTGAGAGAGGAGGACATTCCTAAAACTGCGGTGATAACGCCTTTTGGATTATATGAATTCCTCCGCATGCCCTTCGGCCTTCGAAACGCCGCCCAAACATGGCAGAGATTCATTGACGAGGTGCTCCGTGGATTGCCGTTTGTGTTTCCTTTTTTGGATGATATAATCATCGCCTCCCGGCTTCCGGATGAACACGAGGACCACTTGCGCCAGGTTCTGAACCGACTGCAGGAGTATGGCCTCGCACTAAGACCCGACAAATGTGTATTCGGTCAACCCGTGGTCCAGTTTCTTGGCTTCCGCGTGGATGCTGGAGGGATAACGCCACTGCCGTCAAAAGTACAAGCGATACTGGAATTTCCGAGGCCAACCAACATTCGACAGCTAAGGCGATTTATGGGGATGGTGAACTTTTATAGGCGTTGCATACCTAACGCCGCTACAGCACAGGCACCTCTCAACCAGCTCTTTAACCCGACCAAAAGAAACGACAAGTCACCTATCACTTGGACACCTGAACTAGTCAAAGCCTATGAACAATGTAAAGCGGACCTGGCATCTGCATCCACTATTGCGCATCCTTCAGGATCTGGAGAACTATCGCTTGCCTGCGATGCCAGCAACGAGGGCATAGGCGGCGCGCTCCAACAACGAGAGAACAACCAGTGGCGTCCCCTAGGTTTTTTTTTTCCAGAAAGCTCAACCCAGCACAGAAGAATTATTCAACCTACGATCGGGAGCTTCTGGCAATTTACGAATCAATTCGCCACTTTCGCCCAATACTTGAAGGGCAGCAATTCTCTATAATCACCGACCATAAACCCCTCATCCATGCCTTCAATCAGAAGCCCGAGTCTGCGCCACCACGCCGATCCCGGCAGTTAAATTACATCAGTCAATTTACCACCGATATCAGGTACCTGCCGGGACAGGCGAATATCGTGGCAGATGCACTTTCACGAGCCGGAACTGACGCCATCCAATTACTGGACGAACCAAACAGGCTAGCCAAAGCTCAAGAAGAAGACAACACCACCCCTCATCTCTACAAAGACAAAAGCCTCAAACTACAGTTGTGTGTCGTACCAGGACACGACACCCATCTGTTGTGTGACACCACTACTGGTAAACCTCGACCTTACCTACCAGAACACCTAAGAAGACCTACCTTTGATAGAATCCACAACCTTAGCCACCCTGGGGTCAGAGGTTCGCGAAGACTGCTGGCGGCGCGGTATTTCTGGCCCAATATGAATGCTGACATCGGAAAATGGGCAAGAACCTGCATACCTTGCCAACAAGCGAAAACCCACAGACACACCAAAACTCCAATTGGAAGCTTTCCTCCTGCCGGTCGTTTCAGCCACGCGCATATTGACATTGTGGGACCACTTCCCCCCAGCCAGGGCATGGCGTACATGGTAACAATGATAGACAGAGCAACCAGGTGGCCCGAAGCGGTTCCTATACCCGACATACTGGCGGAGACTGTGGCGGAAGCCTTTTATTCATCGTGGATAACCCGATTTGGGTCCCCGGCGATAGTAACATCTGATCAGGGCCGCCAATTCGAAAGTGAGCTGTTCCGTCATTTGAGTAAGATCCTCGGGATCCAGCACATACACACGACACCTTACCATCCTCAGGCAAACGGAATGGTGGAACGGTGGCACAGGACCCTGAAGGCGGCGCTCATAGCCCACGCATCAACGAATACATGGACAAAGACACTCCCCACAGTGCTCTTGGGTCTCCGCACCGCCCTCAGAGACGAGAACCACGCTAGCGCCGCCGAAGCTCTTTACGGTCAGGCTCTGATGCTCCCGGGCGACTTTCTCCTGGCGAAAGAGAAATATTCCGGACCCGAAGAATTTGTAAATAAATTACGGAGGGATATCCGGAATATTCAGCCTCCTTCCACTCGCGGGGAATCCCACGTCCAGCACTTCGTCCCTAAAGACTTAAAATCCTCATCCCACGTGTTCCTGAGAAACGACTTTGTGAAGAGACCTCTTACACCGCCTTATTCCGGTCCCCACAAGGTCACTCACAGGAACACGAAGACCTGCAGTATCTTAGTGAACGGCCACCGTCGCACGGTCTCCTGGGATAGAGTGAAACCAGCATACATACTGCAGGAGAATGGACAAGGCCAGAACATCTGCCGGGGCACACCATCACCGAGTGCACAAAACTTACGCCAGGAGCAACCCTCAAACCCTGCCAAAACAAGCTGTTCCGGCCGACCCATCAGGAGCCGAGTTCGATTCGACTTGTGATGACCGGAGCATGTAACAGACCCACCTAGCCATAAGGATACCACTGCTATCTCTTGTGGCCCTTGGAAGGGCCGTTTAAGCTAATATTTGCAAATATAAATGCGATCATCTTTGTGTGAAGCATTCCCTTATTCTATGTAAATATGTATTATTTTTATTTACATGATTTTCTTATAAATATTTTTGCTCTTTTGTGGCGGTTATAAGGGCCGTTTAAATTTGTAGCCTTAAGAAGTATAATTTATTATATCTATTCATTTTTTTCTTACATTTAGTTGCCAAAATATGTCTTTTTGAATATAGGTTAACATATCCTACTAAAATAAAAGTTGGATACTTTTGTGGCCCCTATAAGGGCCGTTATAGGTTTAAGAGTGTATATATTTTATTTACTATTTCTTTTTTTTTTTTGTCAAATTTATTCTTAATAAAGGGCTCCGCCCATTGGGGGGGGGACTATGTGGAAGTGCCCTTAACCGGGACACAGTACTTACCTGGTTACCTTCTCCCGACACATCCTTCCTACCCTTCCTAGCTTACCTTTAGTAGCGACACCCATGCGCTACAATTAGAATTACTCTAACTCATTGTTTACTTTACATCATTATATAATCATGTAATGCAGTTTATTTCAATTTTATATCAACAGTCACTGTCTAACTAAGGAGCGCTGGCCTTTCTTTGATAAGAGCTATCTACTCGCAGGCTGTGCTGCTGGCCTCTGTCGGCTGTTTTATGCATTCCTGTGGTGCTGGCCTCTGTTGGCTGTTTGACGAATATATAGATAGATATAAACAAATTGACACCGTTTGACCGATTTTGAGGTAACTGGGTTTACAGGTAGATCTTGATACGGGGAGAGTCATAGGCAGAAAGTAGGTGTAGCATGGCTCACTGGGTTACAGCTAGTCTATATATGTAAATTCGACCAGCTTTAATAATCGTCATCTATATGAGTTCCCCCATTTATAGGCCGTCCTGGAAAATTCCTATATTCTCGGTGCGAAAAATTCAATCTTTTATAACCTTATAAGTAGGAGGTTATGGACAAATTAGTATCTTGTGCCCGGAGTAAACTCGTACAATCATTTGATATGAGAATGCTATATACCAAGATTCGTGGCGAATATGCAAGCATGTATATATATATATACATATATATATATATATATATATATATATATATATATATATATATATAGGTAGTTGGTAACAGCTTATTAAGTCTTCAATAGTTTTGTATTTTAATTACATTTTTGTCGTGGAAACGTTTCGGCTATAAGCCATTTTCAATCTAATTGTCTGTATGATTTTGTATTATTTTTTTTATATATACATTATATCTTCAGGTTATGAGCTTGTAAATTTGATATTATTTAATTTGAGGAGGAAATTTCATTTTTTATAAAATTGTATGGTTCATGTCTCTATTATTTCATGGATGATATTATTATTACCTCAATTATTACATATTATTTTATGTATTTGAATCTGCTTCTGTAACGGAGGACTAGATGTGCAAGACTATTTTATAAAAAATGAAATTTCCTCCTCACATTAAATATGTAATATCAAATTTACAAGCACATAACCTGAAGATATAATGTATATATAAAAAAAATAATGCAAAATCATACAGACAATTGGATTGAAAATGGCTTATAGCCGAAACGTTTCCACGACAAAAATGTAATTAAAATACAAAACTATTGAAGACTTAATAAGCTGTTACCAACTACCTAGAACAACTTAGTTTTCAACTTAGGATCTACAACATATATATATATATATATATATATATATATATATATATATATATATATATATATACATATATATATGTAAATTTGAAGACATTTTTCAAAAATTCTGTCATGAGTGCAACCTCAATAGCTACTTTCCTTCGGAGGTGCTAAAAATTTATGCTTTCGTATGGAGTGACATTAAATCACGCTGAAATTTATTTTAATTATCACCGAAATGTGAGGATAAATAAATAATCCAGAAAAATTAAAAATACACTTTAAATTCCATGAAGGCTTTGGTCCCTCGTTTAAAATAACCCCGCCAAGAGAGATGTTGCTTTGAGACCTGAGCGTTCATTAGTACTGAAGACTTCAAAGGATTTCCTTAATGCCGACCCTGACACTCGCACCTTTTCGACCCTCGTCCTTTTCCTGGGTCGGCTTAGTGGAGGCGCTTACAAATAGGGTGGCGAGGGTTGTATCCTTTTTGTAGTGTCCTGCTTTATCCTGTAGGAATATATACCATCCTGTCAGGAAAATGTAGAGGTGATACTAATCCAGAGTTGGGCAAACGTTAGCGCGCGCTAAAAGCTGATACCTCTCCGCTAATTTAGCGAAACTGTAGAAAGCCAGCGCTAATAATTAGCGGTTAGCGGCGGCAGTGCGCTAACCGCTAATCTATTTATGAAATATCGTAATTGCTAATAGCTTAAGCTATAGTTACAACATTTTGTCATCTCAAAGTTCACTTCCGGTCTGCTCTGAGCAACCTCTATCCTGTTCCTCTTCCGCTTCAATCTACAGGATTTCCGATCACATGAATGTCAATTTCGGTTACTTCCGGTCGACTCATGCCTATCCCTGGGTAACTCCTGTTCGATCTGGCTCACTTCCTGTCTCTCACAGGCAATGGCATCTCTGACACTCCTTAATCTAGGTTATTTCCGGGCCTATATTCATCCCTGGGTCGTTTCCGGAAGTACCCCAGGGCCTTCCAGGCACTCATGATAGACCGGATTTGAACCGGCAGTGACCCGGAAGTAATTGTAAGCAACCGGAAGTGAAACCGGCAGTGGTCCGAAGTTGTCCAGATTCATCCGGAAACTGTCCAGGGTAATTTTGGTGACCCGGAAGCCATATTGAGAACCCGGAAGTGAAACCGGAAGTGGCCAAAAGTTGTCCAGATTCATCCGGGACTGTCCAGGAGTAATTTTGGTGACCGGAAGCAATTTTGAGAACCCGGAAGTGGCCAAAAGTTGTCCAGATTCATCCGGGAACTGTCCAGGAGTAATTTTGGTGACCCGGAAGCCATTTTGAGAACCCGGAAGTGAAACCGGAAGTGGCCAAAATTTGTCCAGATTCATCCGGAAACTGCCCAAGAGTAATTTTGGTGACCCGGAAGTCATTTTGAGAACCCGGAAGTGCAACCGGAAGTGGCCAAATGTTGTCCAGGTTCATCCAGAAACTGCCCAGTAGTAATTTTGGTGACCCAAATCCCAATGATCAAAATGACTGGTCTGGTATATCTGGTGTTAATAACATATTTCGTAGTAGAACATTGATACATGAATCCTATAAGTAATAATTAGGGACCGGATTTTCAGGGTAAGCATACAATTAGGTTTTTGCAACAGGCATAATAGGTCTTTTTAGGTTTTTATTTAAAAATCCATTTTAGGTGATAAAAATGTCTCAATAGGTTCAAAAAATAGGTCTTTTTAGGTTTTTATTTAAAAATCCATTTTAGTTTTTTTTAGGAGTTAAAAATGTTTCTATAGGTTCATAAAATAAGTTCAACCTATTATAATTTATCATTAATAATTTTGATTAATTTATCATTGATAAATTAATATGTATATAAATGTGGCATACAAATATACAACAAATAACATTATTTTATAGAATAGTAGAATTGAGAAGGGTTCTGGTGGAAGCGACACTCCTAGTAAAACGTCTGGACCCGGGAAGATGTTTTTAAGAAAATTTGTTTGATCAAGGAAATGAGTTCATTGAATTGTATATTCTATTTTAAAGATTAGGTCTGTCTAGGTCATACCATCGTTATTTAGGCGATTTTAGGTGATTTCATCCAGAATAGGTTTTTTTAGGTTTTTCCAAATTTGCATGAATGATACTACAAGACGCGAATCATATAAAAAACCGATCATTATCATGTTTAGAAGAAAGGAAAAAAATAGGTGAAAACCTAAGAATCTGGTCCCTAGTAATAACACATCCGCTTCTATATTTGTAATGAACAGCTGAATCAATGTACAGCAGAAGCGACAGTAGAAGCAAGAACTAATGCCTGAGCCGGTTTAATTACATTTGACAGTAATACTGATTAAAACCCAAACTTCTAATGAACCGATTTAGTTTATTTTTGAAACATATTTTTCTCTTTAGATACCCACGACGTACACCAACGAATGTTCTTAAAATTCACGAGAAAGGGGTCTCCCGTGGTCTAGTGGCTGGCGCCTTGGATTCATAAGCGGGAGATGGTGGGTTCGATCCCCACTGGCGGCAGGAATTCTCTCATCTCAGGGCTCATTGAGAAAGTTCCTGGCTGCACCCTGGATGTCGGCGCTAATCGCCCAGATTTGTCGATGAGCCGTTAAAAAAAAAAAAAAAAAAAAAAAAAAAATTCCTCACGAGATAACCACAAAGCATATCGAGTTTCGTTGTAATACATGTATAATTACGGCCGGTTTGGACAAATTAGTACTTTGGGCCCAGCGTAAACCCGGGGACGGTGACTTAATTTTCACTCATCCCATCCTTACCATCTCAAAATGAACTTAGTTAGAAATCTCCTTCGCCGAGTACTCTCCTTATCCCATGCACCTTTCCACGATAAAAATATAAATATAGCCTCGGATATATTGGCACGCAACCAATTTCACCCCAACCTCATAAAATCCCTTGTGAAAAAAGTAAAATCCCGACCTTCCAACACTGTTTCTCCCAATTCTTACCTAACTCCCAGTTCCCAAATGTTCCGATCCCTACCATTTACACCTGGACTGACTGAAAAACGTACGAAGACGATTAAAAAATCCTACCCTTCCCTAAATTTTTGTTTGAAAACCATCAACAAACTCAAAACCCTCTATACCAAACATGAAGATCCCATCCCTTTTGACCAAACCACCCGTTGTGTTTACCTAGTCCCTTGCCAAGCCTAATGTAATGGTGTAATGGTGTATACATAGGAGAAACCATAAATGACATTCACTCGCGGCTTACACAACATAAACGAACCATCACTAACAAAGAAATAGATAAATCTGCACTTGCTAAACACGCCATTACTCAAAAACTTCGATGACACAAAAATTCTTTTTACAGAACGAAACAAAAAAAAGACTAGAGATCTCTGAATGTGTACAAATTACCCTAAACAAAAACAATGTAAACTACAAAACAGGGGTCTCCCGTGGTGTAGTGGCTAGCGCGCTAGATTCATAAGCGGGAGATGGTGGGTTCGATCCCCACCGGCGCCAGAAATTTTCTCATCTCAGGGCTCGCTGAGAAAATTCCTGGCTGCACCCTGGACGTCGGCGCTAATATCCAAGATTTGTTGATGCCCCGTAAAAAAAAAAAAAAAAAAAAAACTACTACAAAACAGACAAACAAGACATTTCTCCTATTTACGCAGATATTTGTCACAACCTCTCCCGACCTCCCACCTAGTATTTTCCCATGCCCCTTGTGTATCCTTCCGTTAACACCTTTTTCTCCTTTCCTGTCATAAAAAGCTTTTGATCCCTACCGACCTGCTCCCACCACCTGTTTTGTTTTCAGTTGCTTATACCCTACAAGATCCCAGTTTTCTTATTTACTTCCACTATGGTTACTTAAGTGTTGACTTTGGTCTTCCTCTGCCTCCCGGCACTTTCATTGGTATGTAGTATTTTATTTCTTTGTAAAAAAGTAATTAATATTATTATCAGCGCCTATTTACTTGTATACACCTCAATAAAATTGTTTTTTTTTTGTTTCTATTGATTTTCTAGATATAAACTAATGTTTACTTTACCGGTTTATTAATACCTTAATTGTTCTAATAATTTAACAAAAAATTGTTCTTTTATAATAAGTTGAATTGTATTAATAGACCTGTCACTTATCTTACTTATAAACTTTTTTTTCTGTGTATTAATTTCTGTTTTTTTCTTTTCTTGTCATTTTAGCTGACGAAGGCTACCAAACAGTAGCCGAAACGTCCTGAATATAGATTTTTTACAAAAATCGTATTGATGTTTCTTTTTAGCCGAATTCCAACTATTCCCTGTTCGCTTATTTATATATAAATTTTAACGGGGGTCACTTTCGGTGTCTACTAGGTAGGATCGATACAGATTTGAAGACATTTTTCAATTCCGTCATGAGTGCAACCTCAATAGCTAGTTTCCTTCGGAGGAAAGTAGTAATTCGTAATTTATTCCTGCTTCGACTTCCAGGGTTGCGTTACAATTGCCTTCCCTATGTGCACTTTAAGAGGTTTCCTCTTCCTCGAGGCACCAGCGACACGTAAGGTCTGTCGTGTATTATAGACCGGGTGCTGCAAGGCCAATTTCATCGAAATACTGCAAATCGTGATAAGAAGGTTTCCTTTGGCAGAAATATAGTTTATGATAATACAATGAAATTAAGAAGGGGAGGCATCTCGAAAATTTGTTTGAATTCAAGATGGCGGCGGTAATCCATAATAATGTTATACCATGTGATTGATTGTAATTTTCTTTCTACCCATCGTGTTTGGTGTCAATTTATATGTTTTTTAGGTCACTAAGTTCATTTATTGTAATGATATAAGGATAAAATCAATATAGAAGACTTATTGTAAAGTCACAAAGTCACTTTTAAGTCAAAAATTAAAGAAGAATACCAAAAATCTGTTTTTATTAACTCCTACTAGTACTAGATTTTCCTATTAGTACTAGACAATCTATGCTTACATTTAAATTTACATAATTTACAATGTTTTAGTGCTACTTATATCAGAAGTTAACACGCCATACAAAAAACAAAAACAAACTTACATTGTTATAACATTATTTGTCACACTAACTTTTGCAGTTACATAGCAAAGTGCAAGATAGTCTTACTTTTCTACAGCAACACTTATTTTTACAGATTTTGTTAATTCTTTACAAGTATCTGCTATTGCCGGTAACATTGTCCATTTTATTTTCATGATTCGCCTTCTAACCACCAACCCCATTCTTTGGGAGAAGGTGTCTTTATTTGATATTGGTCTGCTTGTCCCCATACATGACCAGCTTGGAATGCACTCCGTAGAACATTTTGTTGCAGTGCATCCTTTGGTGGTGGTAAATTTTCAAGAGGGCGATTTTTTTGTCATAAACAGTTCTTGTCTGGCGTCATTTACACTTTGACTGTTATTTGTCGAACAGTACAACAATACAACAAATTTGTCTAAAATATTGTCAGGAATGGATGTTTGCGGCTTCGATATGAATGCAAATGCAGTAGGGGCTTCTTTAAAGAGAGTCCATGTCTTCCAACATGACTTTTTTGACTTTCCTGTGAAACCAGAAGTGCTGTCACAACCTGTGAAAGCATGGAATCCAAGTAAAGAATTAGCCTTCTCTTTTCCGACGATTGCCGCTAAAGCATGAACAGGAAGAAATCTATATTTCTCCCCAGTTCCAAATGCAATCCAAAGTGTTTCCAGGCCTTTATCCCTCTGCTGAAAGAAGTATGCAGTTGCTAGAACTAATACATCCGTATCTACAGAGCGGATAACAATATTTTTGAAACCGTTTTCTACCATATCTTTGAGATGAAGTATTATCCTGGAATCTGCTTCCTCATGATCGGAACATGTCACTCCAATCAAAGAACTCAAAGCACTGATATTTCCTTCAACATTATCACCTACGGTTGTAATAAGTTGGATATTTGTAATCTTATTCTTTGCATATTTCCTTCAACATTATCACCAACGGTTGTAATATGTTGGATATTTGTTATCTTATTCTTTGCATATTTCCTTCAACATTATCACCTACGGTTGTAATAAGTTGGATATTAACAAATATCCAACTTATTCTTTGCATATTTCCTTCAACATTATCACCTACGGTTGTAATAAGTTGGATATTTGTTATCTTATTCTTTGCATATTTCCTTCAACATTATCACCTACGGTTGTAATAAGTTGGATATTTGTTATCTTATTCTTTGCATATGCGCCAAGTAGAGAAAAAAGCTCCTCTTTATTACTTGAATTTCTTAAAAATTCGTGCCAATTTGTAGGTATTTTGACATGTGGTAGAACTTGTCTCCTGGTTCCTGTTCCTCTCCTCTGTCTTGTTTCACCTTTAATGCTCGGAGTAAGGTATCTGTCCCGAATCAAATCAATTCTACGACAACCAAAACTCTCAATGTCTTTTAATATGTGAGGTTGAAATGTGCTTACGTAGTAGTCATTAAAAGTCTTTGAAGACTGATGAGGCTTAAGAATGTTGGCAAGAACTGCTCCATCATAAATTAAAGCATCGCAGGTTCCTGGAAAGATCTTGTCACCCTTTTCAACAACTTCCTCCAAAATATGAGCTAGATCGCATTTATGGCACGATCGAAATTCACCATTACTAGAAAAAGCTGGCGGAAAAGGCTGATTTTCGTGTTTGAAAAAGTCATGCAAATCTAGCTGACGATTCTGTGTTACTATTAGGAGTCTGGAAAATAGCTGGACGTCTGTTTTTAGAATTCTTAATATTTCATTTTTCTTGCTTATACTTTTTGTTGGAGTAGTAAAGAGTGGTATTTTGTTCTTTTTCAGAGGCTGAAATAATGTCGAAGAACGTTTTATCAGGCGTTCTTCAATAAAACTGTGGTACTGTAAAATACCAGTTGACTCAGCTAAATAAATAGATGCACTGATATCCTTAGGAACAATAACTCTGCTGTCGATGACAAGTAAATCTTTTCCATTTTCTAAAAATGGGTTTCCGAACTCTTTAAGAGTGTCATAAAGTGATTGAACTTTGGTGAGAAATTTAACTTGAAATGAGTGATATTGCTCATGATGATGTATATTACTAACTTCGGACTTAGTCTGTATCTTACTCTCAAACTCTTGTATGAAGTGACAAATTTCCGGCCCAGCGACCATCCAACGTGTTAGTGCCGAAGGATCCTGTCATAACCCTATCGCACCTCCATCACCTTTCACTATTGCATTGTTTTGCTCGTGCGCTTCATCTAAGCTCATAGCTGAAAAAGTTTGTTCGACTTTCTTATCACAAAGTGTCCCGAAGAACATGCACGATGAACGTCTGGTAGTTTGATCTGTGCATCTAAAAGATCATTAAGATGGATTGGTAACCAACGTGAATAATTATGGTGGTCAAGAAGGAAAAACCAAGGAATCATTTCTTTGAGACATTCACAGTACATAGAATAGTTGGCTTCTCTAATTGAGCGAACAAAACGAAGCAATAGTACTTCCATATTTAGACAAGTTTGCCAATATTTGAACATAACGCTCTCGCCTGCTCTTTTCCCCAAAACAGCCCCACTTTCGAACCCAAGTTCAATATTGCTTTCCTGATGTGCATCAAGCAACAAATGAAACAGTGCTGCAGCTGTGACTTGGTGGATGTATCTTGCTTTTTTTAAATGTGTAACTTTAAGAAAACTTTGAGCGGCACTAGAAGAGGCTATTTCGGCATGAGAAATTGCACCAGCCCACCCACTCCCTGACATCCAGTAGCCAAAAACACGGAGAAAGGCTTGCTCAATATGAAATGCCCCAAACATCACGAAGAACTTGTCTTCTCCACATAATTCTGGGTAATTCCATTGTATGAGTTTTGCTGTTGCGAATAACGGTTGGTCAACAGCCATAACGGGAATTTGATTTCCATTAAGAAACTGTGTAATCTCTTTTATAATTTTCATTGCATGTTTAATCATAGCGACTGATGCAGAGTCTTCATAAAATAGCGGTAAAAGTGTAGATATTCCAGGAATGAAATCTCTTGAATTTTGATTACTTGCGTGATAAGCAGCCCATGAAATATCAAGACCAATATTATTTGTCCCTTTGTTGGTTACATACTTTAACCAGGCAGTCTCTTCATTTTTCCCCTCCACTGTTGGTGCAGACTACATACATTCTGAGGTAGTTTCAGAGCAAAGTGAAATTGTAGGTTCTTTGGAATGTAGAAATGCAGGTGGCACTAATGCAAATTCTTCTGGCAGACTCGTTTTTTTAAGGTTGTTGTATCGTAAATCATAGATTGAGAAGTCGCCCTTATTCTTCCTAAGCTATCAGGCGTAAGATTTTGAAATAATGATATACTTGTTCCATGAAAGGAATTCTCTGAAGTTGCACTGCTAGGATTATGGTATATGTTATCATAGGCCGCAATTGTAAAAAGCCCTTGCCTCAGTTTTGACGGGCACAATACCTTCTCGTTTTGAAACCTGAAATTTACTTCCTCGCACATTGCTGCTGAGAGTTCCAGCACACGTGTATAAGAGATTGAAAGTCCTAGAGAACGTAGCATCTCAACGATTTCTTTTTTCCGCGTTTTACCGAATATTGAAAGGCCCATGTAAATTGGTAAGGGAGTTTCTCTTTCTACATGATGCCGCAGTATATTGCCAACTGGCTTACCTGATTGTACATTAAAACAAAGCAGCTGTGAAATAGTAAGAGATGGTTGAGTAAGAACTTCATCACTTTCAATATTTGCTCCATATAAAAGCATATTTACGATCGTGAGTAGAGAGAGCGGTACAGAATTACACTGTGACTGATTATCAAAATCCCCAGTAAATGACTTTGTATGCGTAAGCGGGTGCTGCAAGGCCAATTTCATCGAAATACTGCAAATCGTGATAAGAAGGTTTCCTTTGGCAGAAATATAGTTTATGATAATACAATGAAATTAAGAAGGGGAGGCATCTCGAAAATTTGTTTGAATTCAAGATGGCGGCGGTAATCCATAATAATGTTATACCATGTGATTGATTGTAATTTTCTTTCTACCCATCGTGTTTGGTGTCAATTTATATGTTTTTTAGGTCACTAAGTTCATTTATTGTAATGATATAAGGATAAAATCAATATAGAAGACTTATTGTAAAGTCACAAAGTCACTTTTAAGTCAAAAATTAAAGAAGAATACCAAAAATCTGTTTTTATTAACTCCTACTAGTACTAGATTTTCCTATTAGTACTAGACAATCTATGCTTACATTTAAATTTACATAATTTACAATGTTTTAGTGCTACTTATATCAGAAGTTAACACGCCATACAAAAAACAAAAACAAACTTACATTGTTATAACATTATTTGTCACACTAACTTTTGCAGTTACATAGCAAAGTGCAAGATAGTCCTACTTTTCTACAGCAACACTTATTTTTACAGATTTTGTTAATTCTTTACAAGTATCTGCTATTGCCGGTAACATTGTCCATTTTATTTTCATGATTCGCCTTCTAACCACCAACCCCATTCTTTGGGAGAAGGTGTCTTTATTTGATATTGGTCTGCTTGTCCCCATACATGACCAGCTTGGAATGCACTCCGTAGAACATTTTGTTGCAGTGCATCCTTTGGTGGTGGTAAATTTTCAAGAGGGCGATTTTTTTGTCATAAACAGTTCTTGTCTGGCGTCATTTACACTTTGACTGTTATTTGTCGAACAGTACAACAATACAACAAATTTGTCTAAAATATTGTCAGGAATGGATGTTTGCGGCTTCGATATGAATGCAAATGCAGTAGGGGCTTCTTTAAAGAGAGTCCATGTCTTCCAACATGACTTTTTTGACTTTCCTGTGAAACCAGAAGTGCTGTCACAACCTGTGAAAGCATGGAATCCAAGTAAAGAATTAGCCTTCTCTTTTCCGATGATTGCCGCTAAAGCATGAACAGGAAGAAATCTATATTTCTCCCCAGTTCCAAATGCAATCCAAAGTGTTTCCAGGCCTTTATCCCTCTGCTGAAAGAAGTATGCAGTTGCTAGAACTAATACATCCGTATCTACAGAGCGGATAACAATATTTTTGAAACCGTTTTCTACCATATCTTTGAGATGAAGTATTATCCTGGAATCTGCTTCCTCATGATCGGAACATGTCACTCCAATCAAAGAACTCAAAGCACTGATATTTCCTTCAACATTATCACCTACGGTTGTAATAAGTTGGATATTTGTAATCTTATTCTTTGCATATTTCCTTCAACATTATCACCAACGGTTGTAATATGTTGGATATTTGTTATCTTATTCTTTGCATATTTCCTTCAACATTATCACCTACGGTTGTAATAAGTTGGATATTAACAAATATCCAACTTATTCTTTGCATATTTCCTTCAACATTATCACCTACGGTTGTAATAAGTTGGATATTTGTTATCTTATTCTTTGCATATTTCCTTCAACATTATCACCTACGGTTGTAATAAGTTGGATATTTGTTATCTTATTCTTTGCATATGCGCCAAGTAGAGAAAAAAGCTCCTCTTTATTACTTGAATTTCTTAAAAATTCGTGCCAATTTGTAGGTATTTTGACATGTGGTAGAACTTGTCTCCTGGTTCCTGTTCCTCTCCTCTGTCTTGTTTCACCTTTAATGCTCGGAGTAAGGTATCTGTCCCGAATCAAATCAATTCTACGACAACCAAAACTCTCAATGTCTTTTAATATGTGAGGTTGAAATGTGCTTACGTAGTAGTCATTAAAAGTCTTTGAAGACTGATGAGGCTTAAGAATGTTGGCAAGAACTGCTCCATCATAAATTAAAGCATCGCAGGTTCCTGGAAAGATCTTGTCACCCTTTTCAACAACTTCCTCCAAAAGGAAAAACCAAGGAATCATTTCTTTGAGACATTCACAGTACATAGAATAGTTGGCTTCTCTAATTGAGCGAACAAAACGAAGCAATAGTACTTCCATATTTAGACAAGTTTGCCAATATTTGAACATAACGCTCTCGCCTGCTCTTTTCCCCAAAACAGCCCCACTTTCGAACCCAAGTTCAATATTGCTTTCCTGATGTGCATCAAGCAACAAATGAAACAGTGCTGCAGCTGTGACTTGGTGGATGTATCTTGCTTTTTTTAAATGTGTAACTTTAAGAAAACTTTGAGCGGCACTAGAAGAGGCTATTTCGGCATGAGAAATTGCACCAGCCCACCCACTCCCTGACATCCAGTAGCCAAAAACACGGAGAAAGGCTTGCTCAATATGAAATGCCCCAAACATCACGAAGAACTTGTCTTCTCCACATAATTCTGGGTAATTCCATTGTATGAGTTTTGCTGTTGCGAATAACGGTTGGTCAACAGCCATAACGGGAATTTGATTTCCATTAAGAAACTGTGTAATCTCTTTTATAATTTTCATTGCATGTTTAATCATAGCGACTGATGCAGAGTCTTCATAAAATAGCGGTAAAAGTGTAGATATTCCAGGAATGAAATCTCTTGAATTTTGATTACTTGCGTGATAAGCAGCCCATGAAATATCAAGACCAATATTATTTGTCCCTTTGTTGGTTACATACTTTAACCAGGCAGTCTCTTCATTTTTCCCCTCCACTGTTGGTGCAGACTACATACATTCTGAGGTAGTTTCAGAGCAAAGTGAAATTGTAGGTTCTTTGGAATGTAGAAATGCAGGTGGCACTAATGCAAATTCTTCTGGCAGACTCGTTTTTTTAAGGTTGTTGTATCGTAAATCATAGATTGAGAAGTCGCCCTTATTCTTCCTAAGCTATCAGGCGTAAGATTTTGAAATAATGATATACTTGTTCCATGAAAGGAATTCTCTGAAGTTGCACTGCTAGGATTATGGTATATGTTATCATAGGCCGCAATTGTAAAAAGCCCTTGCCTCAGTTTTGAAGGGCACAATACCTTCTCGTTTTGAAACCTGAAATTTACTTCCTCGCACATTGCTGCTGAGAGTTCCAGCACACGTGTATAAGAGATTGAAAGTCCTAGAGAACGTAGCATCTCAACGATTTCTTTTTTCCGCGTTTTACCGAATATTGAAAGGCCCATGTAAATTGGTAAGGGAGTTTCTCTTTCTACATGATGCCGCAGTATATTGCCAACTGGCTTACCTGATTGTACATTAAAACAAAGCAGCTGTGAAATAGTAAGAGATGGTTGAGTAAGAACTTCATCACTTTCAATATTTGCTCCATATAAAAGCATATTTACGATCGTGAGTAGAGAGAGCGGTACAGAATTACAGTGTGACTGATTATCAAAATCCCCAGTAAATGACTTTGTATGCGTAAGCATATCTTTTCTCACTATTTTAGCAACTCGCAAGAAAGCAAGGCATCTTCATCGTGATCGCTTTACAGGCTTTTAACAGGGCGTCACTAGCAGTTTTGTCAAATGCCAAAATGTATTCTTTACCAGACATAGAAGCTGTCAAATATGGAAAGTGAGTGAGAATCCTTTGTCGTAAACGTGAAGTGTGGATTTCAGGCAAACTAAATTCAAATCTCCTCCGCCGAGTCCTCTCCCTATCCCATGCTTCCTTCCACAATAAAAATATTAATATCGCCTCAGATATATTGGCACGCAACCAATTTCCCCCCAACCTCATAAAATCCCTTGTTAAAAAAGCAAAATCCCAACCTCCCAACACTGTCTCTCCCAATTCTTCCCTAACTCCCAGTTACCAAATGTTCCGATCTCTATCATTTACACCTGGACTGACTGATAAACTTACAAAGACAATAAAAAAATCCTACCCTTCCCTAAATTTTGGTTTGAAAACTACCAACAAACTCAAAAACCCTCTATACCAAACTCAAAGATCCCATCCCTTTTGAACAAACCACCCGTTGTGTTTACCAAGTCCCTTGTCAAACCCCTTCCTGTAATGGTGTATACATAGGAGAAACCATAAATGACATTCACTCACGTCTTACACAACATAAACGAACCATCACTAATAAAGAAATAGATAAATCTGCACTTGCAAAACACGCCATTACACAAAAACACACTTTTAACTTCGACGACACGAAAATTCTTTCTACACAACGAAACAAAAAAAGACTAAAGATCTCGGAATGTGTACACATAAACTTAAACAAAAACAATATAAACTACAAAACTGACCAACAAGGCATTTCTCCTATGTACGCTAATATTTTCCAAATACTCTCCCGACCTCCCACCTAGATTTTTACCATGCCCCTTGGGTATCCTTCCATTAACTCCTTTTTCTCCTTTCCTGTCATAAATATGTCATAAACATGCCTTTTGATCCTTACCGACATGTCATAAACATGCTTTTTGATCCTTACCGACATTTCCCCCACCACCTGCTGTTTCCACTTACTTATACCCCAGTAGATTTCTTTTTCTCCTTAGACACTCTACAATGGTTACTTAATTGCCAACCTTGGTCTTCCTCTGCCGCTCGGCATTTCTATTGGTATGTAGTATCTTATTTCTTTGTAAAATTAATTAATGTTACTATTAGCTACTATATTTGTCATTGGTATGTAGCTTCTTATTTCTTTGTAAAATCAATTAACGTTACTAATTACTATTAAAATCAATTATTGTACCTATTCACTTTTTCATTCTAAGAATTTAAGACGATATGTTCTTTTATAAGTTAATTGTATCTATAGGTCTGTTACCTATCACAATCATAATTTTTTTTGTTTTTGTATTAATTTCTTTTTTTTGTAATTTTAGCTGACGAAGGCTACCAATGAGTAGCCGAAACGTCCGAAATATAGATTTTTTAAAACAAAATCATATTGAGGTTTATTTAGCCGAATCCCAACCATTCCATCTTTACTTGTCACCTCGACGGCTAACTATCTAATCATCATGATAAATTCATTCTCTGTTCCAATAAGCTGAGATGACCTATTTTTGTACATTTTTATCAAGAAAATCATCTTAAAAACTGGTTGTGTAATAGTTGAGTCCTTTAATTGTTTCTCCATGAAATTAACCAATTCCGCGAAAACTACAGCCTCACATATTTCAACGGAATAGGTTTTATCTTGTGGTGGTTTACCTGGTGACCTACTACTTCGTGATTTGTTGTACAATCCTGCTAGCATTTTGCATGGTACTTAGCCTCCAATGCAATCATGTCACCATTGCTCAATTTTGCAATTAGAGTACTGTTTTCTTGTTCGATAGCGCACTTTCTCACCTTATGGTCTACGTCCAGGGTAGTCACGTTAAATAGTTGATCCTTATGAGTTTCAATCTGATCGCAAAAAAAAACATGCATTTGTTGACGTCAATCGATTTGAACGACAATGAGCGGTTGGAGACTCTTTATTCTTTTCTTCAGAATGTTTGCGTTTTTTGGCTCTTTCAAGCATTGTGGAATTAAATTTTAATGCACACTTTTTATGCCACTTAGCTCGCCTTTTTACAAAATTATTTTCTATACCGCTATCGTCATCGCCAAATAATTTTATATTAATACTTATAGGTAAGGCGTTAATACTGTCAAAGGTATGGTCTTAGTAAGTGTTGCATATCCACCGTTAATACTGTCAAAGGCTCGTATGGTCTTAGTAAGTGTTGCATATCCACCGTTAATACTGTCAAAGGCTCGTATGGTCTTAGTAAGTGTTGCATATCCACCGTTAATACTGTCAAAGGCTCGTATGGTCTTAGTAAGTGTTGCATATCCACCGTTAATACTGTCAAAGGCTCGTATGGTCTTAGTAAGTGTTGCATATCCACCGTTCCGTAAAGCCACGTTTTTATTCATTGCAGGACAGATCAGATTTTCATCACTTGTCTTTTGGCACAAGATACAAATTGTCCAATCAATACTTTTTGAGTTGTCTTCACATAAGTGACTTTCCGACACTAATCGAAGCCGCTTACCCATATTTAATGTTTAATGTTCTGTACCACAATCCTGAAATGAAAAAAACAACAAAAAAATGACACGAAAGTTCATTGTTTGCAAAATTGAGAAATTGTCATACAAATTGAGAAATTTCTGTTTTTTTTTTTTCAAAAGGGTAGATTCCTAGCCTATTTTTAACATGCATAATGAACTTATTGGCCTAAAAAACATATAAATTGACACCACGCTTATCTTTGTGCATTGGTTAGTAAAAAAGTTACCCTGCATAACGCCATTTTGAATATCGGCCGCCATTTTGAATCCAGAAGATTTTTCGAGATGCCCCCCTTCTTAATTTCATTGTATTATCATGACCTAAATTTCTGCCAAAGGAAACCTTCTTATCACAATTTGCAGTTTTCGGACACCTAGCACCCGGACTATGAGTGTTTTCTTAGGTCAACTCTTGCCAGTTGAAGGAATATTAAGTATTTATTTCACCTATAGGAGCATCCTCTCGAAAATTGCATCAGAGCCATTTTTATTGAAAATATATTAATATTTCTTATGATAGTGATGTTTACTTCTTATTACCAGACACTGTTTACTTGAGTCATTAAATTATTTTATTTTTTTTTTTTTAACGGCGTCTCAACATTAGGGCTATTAACGCCGGGGTCTCTACAGGTTGCCACCCTTTTCAATAATGCCAACAGCACGTGGTCGGTCACCCATTCAGGTACTGGCCACGCCCGACGTTGCTTAACTTCGATGATCTACGGGAACCGGTGCATTCAACGTGGCTATGGCCTTTGGCACATTAAATTAATAAATATCTTGTCAGATAGTTGCCAATGTAGTACCTAAATAACCGAGAACTACCTAACTCTGACCTATCTAAATAACCGAGAACTACCTAACTCTGACCTATCTAAATAACCGAGAACTACCTAACTCTGACCTATCTAAATAACCGAGAACTACCTAACTCTGACCTATCTAAGAACCAATTGAGGTATATTCACTGAACAACCTCCACTGCAGTAGTGTTTTAAAGTAACCTGCCAGGAATGTCGGCGCATCGATATAAGACTTGGGCTTCCTGCAGACTTTACTCTATGCTTCCATATGGAAAGTTATATTAGGCCGACACGTGCAGAGAGTTGGGGCGGAGACATCAGCTGATAACCTCATTATCTAGGGAGACTTTGGCACAATAACTCCGAAATTAGCAATCAACTCAGTGGCCATATTCCTTGTAGGCACATACTAGGTGCCATGATTGGATATATACTTCTCTCTCTCTCTCTCTCTCTCTCTCTCTCTCTCTCTCTTTCTCTCTCTCTCTCTCTCTCTCTTTCTCTCACTTTCTCTCTATTTCCTCTCACTACTTCCCTCTCTCATTCTTCCCCTCTTTTCCTTCCTTTTCAGTGTCTACATTCGCCCTTCCATTCCCCCTCTTTCTATCTATATCTTTCTCTCCTCTTCCCCCTCCCTCTCTCTCACACAAATGTTTTTCTTCGTCTGCACGCCCAGTACCTTGACATTATACCAGCAGGTTGACATTATACCAGCAGTGAGTGCAATTTTTATCATTTTGAATGGGGGTATTCTAATAGGACACGGATTCTAATAGTCAACCTATGTTCTTTATAAAGTAGAAAATTCAACCCACATTTGTACTCCAATACTGCGATAAATGGCAGGCTTAATGGTTATGTTATTATATTTAAATATACAATCTCCACCTAATGAAGAAGTTTCCCTCGCAAATCTTTGAATAGGAAATATCGTATTTACCCACTCCCAACATATGACAAAACAAGTCACACCACGGCGTACACAATGCGTAAGAACTATATAACACATGACAGGTATGAACTGTTTACACATCGCACCAGTGTTTCTAAAGTGACACAACTAAAATAAAAAAAACGGATGACCATTATTTTTGTGACACCCTGTACATACAGACCTTTTGATGGTTCATAACGAGATATTTACCAATGTCTTTCACAGCCATAACTGAAAAACATAGATTTTTACCCCTCACACATCCATTATTTTAGTATTTTATTTTTTTTTGGAAATGATAAACACGAACAAATACTGGAAAGCGAAATATTTTAATGCTATTAAATCCTTTCTTAAAATAAATTTTATTTTTACAAAATTGAGCGTAAAGGACTGCATTTTCAGTTTATTTGAAATTATGTATTGAATATACCCCATTTTTGTTTTTAATTTTGGAGATGACCTTTTATCGTAGTTCTTTTTTTTTTTTTATTTTATACATTTATTATAGTTGTTTATGTTATGGTAGAACTCCACCAAGTGACTGCAAGGGCTAAAAATATTGTGGCGGCCGTCATTCTGATCTGCAAAAATACACGTACCAAAGCAATTTGCTGCAAATTAAGGGAGAAAACATAGTGGTGCGGCGAGGGTAGAGGGTAGCCGAGAGGGTTAGAAATAATGCATGTATTTACACTTGCCAAAACATAGTGGAGCGGCGAGGGTAGAGGGTAGCCGAGAGCAGAGTTGGGCAAACGTTAGCGCGCGCTAAAAGCTGATACCTCTCCGCTAATTTATCGAAACTGTAGAAAGCCAGCGCTAATAATTAGCGGTTAGCGACGGCAGTGCGCTAACCGCTAATCTATTTATGAAATATGGTAATTGCTGAACCGGCAGTGACCAGGAAGTAATTGTAAGCAACCGGAAGTTGTCCAGATTCATCCGGAAACTGTCCAGGAGTAATTTTGGTGACCCGGAAGACATTTTGAGAACCCGGAAGTGAAACCGGAAGTGGTCTAAAGTTGTCCAGATTCATCCGGAAACTGTCCAGGAGTAATTCTGGTGACCCGGAAGCCATTTTGAGAACCCGGATTTGAAACCGGAAGTGGTCTAAAGTTGTCCAGATTCATCCGGAAAGTGTCCAGGAGTAATTCTGGTGACCCGGAAGCCATTTTGAGAACGCGGAAGTGAAACCGGAAGTGGTATAAAGTTGTCCAGATTCATCCGGAAACTGTCCAGGAGTAATTCTGGTGACCCGAAAGCCATTTAGAGAACGCGGAAGTGAAACCGGAAGTAGCCCGGAAATGCCCCGGGGATATTCAAAATGGATTCCGGGTCACCAAAATTACTCCTGGGCAGTTTCCGGATGAATCTGGGCAACTTTTGGCCACTTCCGGTTTCACTACAAGGTTCTCAAAATGGCTTCCGGGTCACCAAAATTACTCCTGGACAGTTTCCGGATGAATCTGGACATCTTATGGCCACTTCCGGTTTCAGTTCCGGGTTCTCAAAATGGCTTCCGGGTCACCAAAATTACTCCTGGACAGTTTCCGGATGAATCTGGACATCTTTTGGCCACTTCCGGTTTTACTTCCGGGTTCTCAAAATGGCTTCCGGGTGACCAAAATTACTCCTGGACAGTTTCCGGATGAATCTCGACAACTTTTGGCCACTTCCGGTTTTACTTCCGGGTTCGCAAAATGGCTTCCGGGTCACCAAAATTACTCCTGGACAGTTTCCGGATGAATCTGGACAACTTCGGACCACTTCCGGTTTCACTGCCGGTTCACCTCCGGACTATAATGAGTGCCTGGAAGGCCCTGGGGTACTTCCGGAAACGACCCAGGGATGAATATAGGACCGGAAGTAACCTAGATTAAGGAGTGTCAGAGTGTGCCATTGTCTGTGAGTGACCGGAAGTGAGCCAGATCGAACAGGAGTTACCCAGTGATAGGCATAAGTCGACTGGAAGTAACCGAAATTGACATTCATGTGATCGGAAATCCTGTAGATTGAAGCGGAAGTGGAACAGGAGAGAGGGTGCTCAGAGCAGACCGGAAGTGAGCTTTGAGATGACAAAAAAGCTTTGAGAAAATGTTGTAACTATAGCTTAAGCTTTCAGCAATTACCATATTTCATAAATAGATTAGCGGTTAGCGCACTGCCGCCGCTAACCGCTAATTATTAGCGCTGGCTTTCTACAGTTTCGCTAAATTAGCGGAGAGGTATCAGCTTTTAGCGCGCGCTAACGTTTGCCCAACTCTGGCCGAGAGGGTAGCTCAGATGGGTTTGACCCTCTCGGCTACCCTCGCCTCTCCACTATGTTTTGGCAAGTGTAAATACATGCATTATTTTCAACCCTCTCGGCTAACCTCTACCCTCGCCGCTCCACTATGTTTTGGCAAGTGTAAAGACATGCATTATTTTCAACCCTCTCGGCTACCCTCTACCCTCGCCGCTCCACTATGTTTTGGCAAGTGTAAATACAAGCATTATTTTCAACCCTCTCGGCTAACCTCTACCCTCGCCGCTCCACTATGTTTTGGCAAGTGTAAATACAAGCATTATTTTCAACCCTCTCGGCTACCCTCTACCCTCGCCGCTCCACTATGTTTTGGCAAGTGTAAATACGTGAATTATTTTCAACCCTCTTGGCTACCCTCTACCCTCGCCGCTCCACTATGTTTTGGCAAGTGTAAATACATGCATTATTTTCAACCCTCTCGGCTAACCTCTACCCTCGCCGCTCCACTATGTTATGGCAAGTGTAAATACGTGAATTATTTTCAACCCTCTTGGCTACCCTCTACCCTCGCCGCTCCACTATGTTTTGGCAAGTGTAAATACATGCATTATTTTCAACCCTCTCGGCTACCCTCTACCCTCGCCTCTCCAATATGTTTTGGCTAGTGTAAATACATGCATTATTTTCAACCCTCTCGGCTAACCTCTACCCTCGCCGCTCCACTATGTTTTGGCGAGTGTAAATACAAGCATTATTTTCAACCCTCTCGGCTACCCTCTACCCTCGCCGCTCCACTATGTTTTGGCAAGTGTAAATAAGCATTATTTTCAACCCTCTCGGCTACCCTCTACCCTCGCCGCTCCACTATGTTTTGGCAAGTGTAAATACGTGAATTATTTTCAACCCTCTTGGCTACCCTCTACCCTCGCCGCTCCACTATGTTTTGGCAAGTGTAAATACATGCATTATTTTCAACCCTCTCGGCTAACCTCTACCCTCGCCGCTCCACTATGTTTTGGCAAGTGTAAATACAATCACTATTTTCAACCCTCTCGGCTACCCTCTACCCTCGCCGCTCCACTATGTTTTGGCAAGTGTAAATACATGAATTATTTTCAACCCTCTCGGCTACCCTCTACCCTCGCCGCTCCACTATGTTTTGGCAAGTGTAAATACATGCATTATTTTCAACCCTCTCGGCTACCCTCTACCCTCGCCGCTCCACTATGTTTTGGCAAGTGTAAATACAAGCATTATTTTCAACCCTCTCGGCTAACCTCTACCCTCGCCGCTCCACTATGTTTTGGCAAGTGTAAATACAAGCATTATTTTCAACCCTCTCGGCTACCCTCTACCCTCGCCGCTCCACTATGTTTTGGCAAGTGTAAATACGTGAATTATTTTCAACCCTCTTGGCTACCCTCTACCCTCGCCGCTCCACTATGTTTTGGCAAGTGTAAATACATGCATTATTTTCAACCCTCTCGGCTAACCTCTACCCTCGCCGCTCCACTATGTTATGGCAAGTGTAAATACGTGAATTATTTTCAACCCTCTTGGCTACCCTCTACCCTCGCCGCTCCACTATGTTTTGGCAAGTGTAAATACATGCATTATTTTCAACCCTCTCGGCTACCCTCTACCCTCGCCTCTCCAATATGTTTTGGCTAGTGTAAATACATGCATTATTTTCAACCCTCTCGGCTACCCTCTACCCTCGCCTCTCCAATATGTTTTGGCGAGTGTAAATACAAGCATTATTTTCAACCCTCTCGGCTACCCTCTACCCTCGCCGCTCCACTATGTTTTGGCAAGTGTAAATAAGCATTATTTTCAACCCTCTCGGCTACCCTCTACCCTCGCCGCTCCACTATGTTTTGGCAAGTGTAAATACGTGAATTATTTTCAACCCTCTTGGCTACCCTCTACCCTCGCCGCTCCACTATGTTTTGGCAAGTGTAAATACATGCATTATTTTCAACCCTCTCGGCTAACCTCTACCCTCGCCGCTCCACTATGTTTTGGCAAGTGTAAATACAATCACTATTTTCAACCCTCTCGGCTACCCTCTACCCTCGCCGCTCCACTATGTTTTGGCAAGTGTAAATACATGAATTATTTTCAACCCTCTCGGCTATCCTCTACCCTCGCCGCTCCACTATGTTTTGGCAAGTGTAAATACATGCATTATTTTCAACCCTCTCGGCTACCCTCTACCCTCGCCGCTCCACTATGTTTTGGCAAGTGTAAATACAAGCATTATTTTCAACCCTCTCGGCTACCCTCTACCCTCGCCGCTCCACTATGTTTTGGCAAGTGTAAATACAAGCATTATTTTCAACCCTCTCGGCTACCCTCTACCCTCGCCGCTCCACTATGTTTTGGCAAGTGTAAATACATGAATTATTTTCAACCCTCTTGGCTACCCTCTACCCTCGTCGCTCCACTATGTTTTGGCAAGTGTAAATACATGCATTATTTTCAACCCTCTCGGCTACCCTCTACCCTCGCTGCTCCACTATGTTTTGGCAAGTGTAAATACATGCATTATTTTCAACCCTATCGGCTACCCTCTACCCTCGCTGCTCCACTATGTTTTGGCAAGTGTAAATACATGCATTATTTTCAACCCTATCGGCTACCCTGTACCCTCGCCTCTCCACTATGTTTTCACCCTTATTTGAGGGAGCCAAGCGTAATACGTCATAGTTTGGTATATCTTATCTAGAAGCACGGTTAATTATATGAAAAAGGGAGTAGAAATATTCAATTTATTGACTTTCATTTGTGTATCTTAGTTACGGGGAAAATCACACAAGTGATTGAAGAGAAAGTGACCAGCGTGAATTGATGGGCTCAGTGCCAAAGGTGACTAAACCACAATTAGAACATACTGAGAAAATTAAGGTTAAAGTTTAGAAGACTTTGGAAAAAAATGGTGTTGGTGACAGAAACAATTTTAATTGGTCTTTATTCATTAGATACACAAAATTCTTATGAATATACCATAATAATAAAAAGTTTATGGTTAAGGTTGGTCAAGTCTGCCTCTCATAAGATTTAGCTTTGCAGTAAGTTCCAAAACAAACTAACAGATGTCATTACTAATCAATGAGGTGTAAAGGCTGGTCATTTCTAACAATTATAAAACTTAAAATTCTCTATCAGGAAAAGTGAATAACTCAAATTTGTTAAAAATGTGGGTTAGTCACCTTTGGCTCTGAGCCCTTCAATTGGTCCTGGATACAGAATCTGCACCTAAGCTATTTTCTGACTACTGATGTGCGGTTATTTAGAGGGATTTAGTACCCAGGAGGAGAGAGGGATATTTGCTGGGAAAGCTTAGGATAGACCATGGAGATAATCTACAATATTCGCTAGCAGTAGCGACATCTGTCGGCTGAATGGGGCCAAATACTCGTTAGGTTGAAATTGGATTGTCTCCCACGGTCGATGAAGCCGGTTAGCGTTCATCAACTCCTTCCCGAGCACACAATACAAACACTAACGAAAAATGATGTCTTATTTTTGTAAAAAAAAAACGCTTAAAGGTCGTAGAAGCGGTCTGATTAGTACAGAATACGCCTCATATATAATAATATGCATTTTTACATAGAACTATTGTAAAATTCTATAAAACTTTCTGAATCTCAGAAATTAAAGGCTAATAAATTTAAACTAAAATTTGTTCTTTAAAACATATCATGAAGAGCCCTTTAGTAGATATTAAGAAAACTTGCCAATTATTAGATCAAAATGTTCTCCCTTGTCTACTGTATGGCTGTCAAACTTGATCCCTAAACTTAAAGTGTTCCGACAAACTAAATTTGACTCAGAATGATATGAAAAGGAGCATAAAAGGAGTTGAGGGAACCAAAAAATAAGAAGTGCACTCTTTAGGGGAGAGATGGGTGTAACAGAAATTGTAAACAGGATCAACTCACGTCAATGGAAATGGGCTGGACACCTTATCAGGACCTCAGACAATACTAGATGGTCAAACATTGTGACCTTTCACAATATGGGAAGACAACACTAAAAATTATGTTGGTCCTTCTTTGTACAAGCTGGGCAAGGATAGATCCAAATGGATTGAATTAGGAGAGGTCTAGGTTCAATAATAGACCAAAAATACTACCAAAAAACCTATTTTTTATTTATTCTCTTATTTACTAATGTAGAAGTAACTTATAATTCATCAGAGAAAATTTTGTTCAATATTGTTATATTTTGTTTTTTTATTCTTCCATTTTTTTATTAATAGAAGAAATCATCGATGCAAATGAATCGATCCATGCAAAAAGAACTTCAGTCCATTTTTTCCCAATACGAGTTAGGAGAATATTTTCGTTAGTATGAGTGATTAATTCTTTGTATCTAAAAGTAACCTCACATTTCTATATTAAAATAACTTCAATCCAATACATAGTTGCCATAGAAAGATAAAAATAATTTTATTATTTCACGTAGAAAGGGCTTGAGTGTAGCTTTCTCAGAACTATTGATTTTGGACTGAAGCTCTTTTTGCATAGATCGACTCAAATGCAATGCATCAAAGGTTTATTTTCAATCTATGCTGATTGCTGTTAGACCGATGTACGGAAAACGCTAGAATCTACATTCACTCAGACAAAAGGAAAGTAACCACTGTCAAAAGGTCGAATCTGCCGACTATTTTCAATCTATGCTGATTGCTGTTAGACCGATGTACGTAAAACGCTAGAATCTACGTTCACTCAGACAAAAGGAAAGTAACCACTGTCAAAAGGTCGAATCTGCCGACTATTTTCAATCTATGCTGATTGCTGTTAGACCGATGTACGGAAAACTCTAGAATCTACGTTCACTCAGACAAAAGGAAAGTAACCACTGTCAAAAGGTCGAATCTGCCGACTATTTTCAATCTATGCTGATTGCTGTTAGACCGATGTACGGAAAACTCTAGAATCTACGTTCACTCAGACAAAAGGAAAGTAACCACTGTCAAAAGGTCGAATCTGCCGACTATTTTCAATCTATGCTGATTGCTGTTAGACCGATGTACGGAAAACTCTAGAATCTACATTCACTCAGACAAAAGGAAAGTAACCACTGTCAAAAGGTCGAATCTGCCGACTATTTTCAATCTATGCTGATTGCTGTTAGACCGATGTACGGAAAACTCTAGAATCTACGTTCACTCAGACAAAAGGAAAGTAACCACTGTCAAAAGGTCGAATCTGCCGACTATTTTCAATCTATGCTGATTGCTGTTAGACCGATGTACGGAAAACTCTAGAATCTACGTTCACTCAGACAAAAGGAAAGTAACCACTGTCAAAAGGTCGAATCTGCCGACTATTTTCAATCTATGCTGATTGCTGTTAGACCGATGTACGGAAAACTCTAGAATCTACGTTCACTCAGACAAAAGGAAAGTAACCACTGTCAAAAGGTCGAATCTGCCGACTATTTTCAATCTATGCTGATTGCTGTTAGACCGATGTACGGAAAACTCTAGAATCTACGTTCACTCAGACAAAAGGAAAGTAACCACTGTCAAAAGGTCGAATCTGCCGACTATTTTCAATCTATGCTGATTGCTGTTAGACCGATGTACGGAAAACTCTAGAATCTACGTTCACTCAGACAAGGGGAAAGTAACCACTGTCAAAAGGTCAAATCTGCCGACTATTTTCAATCTATGCTGATTGCTGTTAGACCGATGTACGGAAAACGCTAGAATCTACGTTCATTCAGACAAAGGGAAAGTAACCACTGTCAAAAGGTAGAATCTGCCGACTATTTTCAATCTTTGCTGATTGCTGTTAGACCGATGTACGGAAAACTCTAGAATCTACGTTCACTCAGACAAAAGGAAAGTAACCACTGTCAAAAGGTCCAATCTGCCGACTATTTGACTGTCCAAAAGCAAAGTACCTAACGAATAAAAATATTTCACTCTGGAAAGTGGTGATTTTCACATTCGATACTTTGCATTTGTTTAGAACTAAAGGCTTTGTTATTGTTTGTTTTTTTTTTCGTGTTTGACGGCGTATCAACAATTAGGCTATTTATAGGTTGCTACCCTTTTATAACACCAACAGCACGTGGTCGGTCACCCATTCAGGTTCTGACCACGTCCAACGTTGCTTAACTTCGGTGATCTACGGGAACCGGTGCTTTCAACGTGGCTATGGCCGTTGGCTTTGTTATTATTATCAAATTTATACTACTGTAAATACATTCAATGTGTATACAGATAATGTTGAACACTATTCTCCTATTCCATTTGTCATTTGTGCCGACTATCCTATTATCAATTATGAATGATTCTTGATCTATCGTGGCTTTAGAGATAGCCAGATCCAATTTTCCTGAGGTAGTAACCTAGTTCAGGGCAAGATCCTACAGAAGTGGGTTAAAAATGAAATTAGGCGATACTTTCTTTGCACTGCTCCTCTGTGGTTACCCTAAAATTCTAAAGATATTTGCATTTCTACTGAATATTTTATTGGAAGTCCCTCCATTTCAGAGGCGGGAAGAATTAAAAGAACCGTTTGAAAGGCTGACTGGATTTGCATACGTGAAGGAGACATTGAAGCGATGATAATAGCATTAGTCTGTGGAATGGTTAACTCGATTAGGAGGCAGACTCTGACAAAGTTCATGGACAAAAGGTAATCTCTTTTCGAATCCTCTGCCCATCCTCAAACCTACAAAAGTGGAAAAAAAATATTTTTTTCTATTATTTGGTTTCTATGGAATTATTGATAGAGCGATCTTATTCGAAAAAAATTGATGCCTAAAATTCGAATGTGTCGTTTACATCCTTTTAAATCAGGACCATTGAAGAGAAAGGGCGAATCACGAATTCTGGATGTCGGGAAATCGAAGTTAACCCTATTGACATTAAGGTATGTAATGACACCGTGGGGTAAATTTTACCCCTTACTTTGAATATTTTTAAAATAAACAAATTTCACTTTTTTTTTTTTTTTTTTTTTTTTTTTTTTTTTTTTTACACAAAAGCAATGTATAGACGAGGAACATAAAATAAATTCAAACAGGAATAAATCTGCAAAGTATTAAGTCAAATTCACAAAATAGTTAGGAATTCCTAAAACACAATATTGTTCGTACTACACCAAATAATTCCTGAAAACAATACGACTAAACTGAAAATATTCATTACGCAAAATAAACTAGAATGATCAAAAGCCATAAAAAATAGGAACTTTAGGAAAATACAATGTTCTGTCCAATTGAGACTCTTTAACATTTTGGTCATATGTGATGACCGCAGCACATCGGCCTTCTACACACAGAACATTGTTTTTTCGTCTTCCTCTCATCCTTTCTGTCACAAAATGAACAACTCACGGGTTTCTACAAGATAACGAAAGATGTTGAAGGTCCATCAGGAGTTGATTCATCTCCCAAATCAAAAAGCATCAGTATCTTCAGTGATTTTGGTGTGTTCTCCAATTGCCACTTAAGCTTTCGCCAGTCTGTAACCCAAATCAAAAAGAAAATATTTTCTGGGCAGATTTCAGGCCATTTTGTCACTTGGAAAGCCGTAACATGAAAGTAATCGACCCGTGAAGGTCAATCAGATGAGCGAAAAAGACATGCGACTTTGTCATGTAGCGATTAGCAGACAACTGGCTTTGTTTATATTAGTTTATACCAGATAATGCATTTCCGATTATTTAGGAAGAAGGAGGGAGTCTCTATGATTTACAGAAATTAAGAAACACGCCATAGAACAAAGTGTGGGCTATTTTTCTCCCCACGGTGTCAATCCAGGGTTAAAGTTCTTGAAGTACGTCAGACTAGCCTGGGCGAATTTTTACTCAATGGCATGCTGATTCATAAAACTGATTGAAAAAGTATGTAATCCAGGGTTAAAGTTCTTGAAGTACGCCAGACTAGCCTGGGCGAATGTTTACTCAATGGAATGCTGATTCATAAGTCTGATTGAAAAAGTATGCAATTGAAATTCAATCTTTTAATTATAATTTTTACGAGTGATTTATGGGTAACAAAATGCTTGGAGGGACGTTTTAGACCCAAGATTCGCCCTTGAAATAGGACGTTGAATTATTCATGATGATGCTGATGTTCACTTTAACTAGAAACTGTGAGAGAACTAAAGGCGAACCAGAGAAAGAAGACGAAGCGACGTGTTACCTACATCTTTCGGAATCAGAAAATAAAATAATAAAAAGTCCGACTCGCAGGAACTGCATCATCTTAGCGCGGTTCCGTTCTTATCCTTAATGCCATTTGGAAAGGTTGAAATACAAACAGTTATAATTTTGGTTAGACCTTTAAAGAAATAATTTATGACCTCAAATAGGTCACAGTTGCAATGGTACATACTTCTACCTGATAGAAATATGACTCCCTAGCCTTGTCAAGGTACGCTCTACAAACACACTACTTACTGTTTCTTATATTCTTTTACCTTATTACTAATTTTACAGATAAATGGAAGTTTAAAAAAAATAAAAAAATAATTTTATTTTATTTTAATTTTAGCGTCCATTTATTATTAACTACTATAAAAAGAATAAAAAGTGATTTAAACAAAGACAAAACCCCTTTCAAAAGAACAAAACAAACACATTTGAAGTTTATGCGATTGACATCGCCTGATCGAAAGTTGCTTCAGAATATTTTTTGTAGAGAATTTAGTATGCTTACGAATAGGCTCTATCAACTTACCACGATTCCCCAACCGCTTTCGATATATAAAGGGAAATAGAGTTCTAATGACCTTAGCAGTAGATGAACCAAAACAAAAACAAAAAAAAAATATTAAAGAAAATATGTGGTTCCCTAAACTTTTCATGTCTCTTAATAAAATATTTTATTCTAATCCTTCCTTAACTGCAAACGTAACAAAAATTTAAACATCTTCGTTTATATGAATCTTAAACATGAAATAAATATTTTAACTAAATTTCATGATTCTAAGTACCCTTAACCAAAAATTGGATTCAACAACTATTTTTCCACTTTTTTCGAAAACGGTTAAAGCTATTGCCTTACAAATGGGGGCATTCGGTTTCCTAGACCAAGAAGCCTATACAGCGAGTACTTGCAAGCTTATGATGTAGGCGTAACGTTTTTTGTCGGGCGAATTTCGCTCAAAAAATCATGTTCCGGTAGACGAATTCTGCTGGTTAACGAACTTGACCTTTCAAATTAGACGAAAGATTTTTGTGCCAAATTTCATCAAAATCGGAACATTATTCACTGAGCTAGAGCGGGAACAGACAAATCGGCACTTCCGGCATTGCGACATGAGGTCAACCTTATTAGAGGGGTTCCTGCCTATGGAGGGAGGGAGGAACCGCGCTAAAACGTCTACACTCCCCAGGATGAAGTATTAGTTCAAGTTTGGAAAAACGATCCTAATGATATGACAGAATGAGGCTAAATATACCAACGGGATGTTGCAATCAATTCTACAACTGATTGAAATAAATCCAAAATATATTTGCATTTCCATTGAATAGCCCGTTCGTTTGAACTTTCAACTTTGGAAATTCATCGGAGGCGGGAAGAACTAAAAGAACCGTTTGAAAAGCTGATGGGATTTGCATACGTGAAGGAGACATTGATAATAGGATTATCCTTTGAAATAGATAACTAGTTTATGAGAGAGACTTTGTACTTCGCTCTCACGCCTAACTTCGAATCCACAGAAAATTTATCTCTATAGACTCATCGTGATCCTTCGGGGAACTCCACAGTTCCCGGGACGACACGTATCTCCATCACGGTTTACATGGGATGTATATGTTTTAGATGTAACGCGGTTTCCGAGCTTGCCTACTCATGTCCTGCTAAAGCAGTTACAACAATAGACAGTTGACTTGAATGCTTATACAGGGTGATTCAGGTCTAAGTAGACAAACTCTAGGAGGCGATTTAGGACATCATTTCCAACAAAAAACTTCCAGTTGAAAGTGATTTCACCTTTCACAATTTAAAAATGCATTTTGTTGCAAACAATTTTCCAAAATAGTGTTCATCTGTAGAATTTTTCAATTTACTTATGAACACTATTACTTATATACTTTTAGTGTTTTAGATATATCGTCGATACAAATGCAAAGTATCGAATGTGAAAAAATGCATCTTTCATCGTCAATCTTTACTAATTTCTGCTGGACTTATGTACGGAAAATTCTTGAATCTTAGATCACACTATTAAAGGGAAAGTATTCCACTATCAAAAGGTCAATTCTGCCGAATATTTGACTGTCCAAAAAAAAGTTATGAATAAATGCTTTTCCACTCTGAAAAGTGGTGATTTTCACATTCGATACTTTGCATTTGTAACGACGATATGTTTACTAAATATTTTTAATTTTTGTTACATATTTCATTATAAATAGTTAAATATATATGTACATATTTTGAATTGTATTTTACAAGAACTAATGATGTGATTCAGTGAGTCCAGAAGATTTATTTGTTTAACTTTTAATGCTAATTTATGTATAACAAATATTTTTAAAACGAGTTTGTTACAGGTTAGCACCCTGTTATAGAAAGATGTTTTATTTGTCTCTGCGTTACCTTTGTCAACGTCATAAGCGGGTTTTCCGAATACAGTAAATAAATGTGTATAACCTCTCCATTTTCGTTCCTGATAACGATTTTCTATTGAGGAAAATATTACCGAACTGCTCTCCCTGTAATGATAAAGATTTGGAGAGAATTTATGCTCTTAAGAGCCTTTGCATGAATAATGGCAGGGCTCTTAAATCCAGCTGTTCTTGCTAATCGGGCATTAAGGGGAGCTAAATCAGGCTTCGGACATTCTAGATGGAGTAGTAATTTAAACGGTGAATTCTGTAATGTTAGCATAAATTATATTGTTTAGAAAATATTGTAGTAAATATTATTACTGTGTAATCTCCTTCTCCGTTTGCTTATGATTTTAACCTCATGAATTAATGGGGAGGTAGCGATGGGAAATGTCCACTTTTTAGACCCCAAAGCCACGAAAATACCGGTGGCAACCTAGGATACCGGAACCTAGTATTACACAATAGAAAGGCTGGGGACTGTAGACAGGTTTACAGGGAGGAAGGTTAGGAAGGTAGTGTTTCATAACCCTATGACGCATATTACTAAGCAATATTAAATTAGATTTATTAATATACGTGATGTGATAAGCCCATCGATGTAATTAAACACAATTATAATTTAAATATGTATTTGATGTGAACAAACTATTAGACATCTAAAAATTATGAATTAATCATTAAATGACCCTTAGCTCAAATATATAGAATTGGCGAATAAGGCGGAAGGTCAATAAAATTACGCCGCACACTTTCACGCTATTTATTTCTCCTCCGTACATGTTTCGCACCATTTTGGCGCCTCTTCAGGGAACCAGCAGGGCCTCGTTTAGACTGTCTTGATGAGGCCCTGCTGGTGGAAGGTTCTACTCCTCAAGTTGAGGCTGAATTTATGTTTTAAGTATGTTCCCCTGAAGAGGCGCCAAAATGGTGCGAAACATGTAGGGAAGAGAACTAAAAAGTGTGTGGCGTAATTTTATTGAACTTCCGCCTTATTCGCCAATTCTAAAATTTATTGTAGGAAATACCCTTTGAGGGGGAGCAGAATAGCTCGAAACCGGCTAGGGTTGGAATAAAGGATATGAAGTGAGAAGAATATTATTTATGACCTTTTGGCTATAACAACAACAATGCTAGAAGTTGGAGGTCAACAATAAAAGAATATATATATATATATATATATATATATATATGTATATATATATATATATATAAACACATAAATTTGTATTAGTATTATGAGGGACATTTTTACATCCTAGTATTTTTTCGGTATTTCCATTAACATTAGTTTTTCGTATTATGAACTTGTCATCAGAAGTTTTATATATTTTAATATGGTAATTATGATTGTATTACTTGATTATTATTCCGACCTTAGCTTGAAGAGTTGAAGTAAATGAGAAGCAGGAATTCTGGATGCAGAACCCATTTCCAAGCACAGTTTTGTAATGCTAATTCAATATCCAATCCACAACTTACACCTAAGAATAATATTTAGTCAGAGGCGATCAATGATTTAGGCGTCACTTTTGTATTTCGGAAACCTAATTTAAAAAAGCATTCTTTTAATCAACAATTTTTTCAATCTTCTACAAAACATTTAATGGATGTTTAATAAAATAGCAAACAATAAAAACCCTTGGTTTAAAAAAAAAAAAAAAAAAAAAAAAAAAAAAGAATCTGAATGCATATTTGAGTTGAGTATCATAAAAAAAGTCCGACTCACAGGAACTGCCTCATCTTAGCGCGGTTCTGTTCATATCTTTAATGTAATTTGGGAAGGTTGAAATAGAAACAGTTACAATTTTGATTAGATCTTTCATGAAATATTTAATGACCTCAAATAGGTCACGATTGTATGGTCTACCTGACAGAAAAATGACTCCCTGGCCTAGTCAAGGTTTGCTCTAAAAACACACTGATTACTGCTGCTTATTTTATTTTACCATAATACTAACTTTTCAGATAAATGCGATTTAAAACAAACAAACAAAAATAAAAAAAATATTTAATCAAAGACAAAACCCCGTTCAAAAGAACAAAACAAACACATTTGATGTTTTAAGCACTCGTTTCTTCGATTGACGTTGCCAAATCGAATATTGCTGTAGAATCTTTTTTGTAGAGCATTTACTACGAAAAAATACTAGTAAAGTTCTTGTAAAATATGTGAACCATTTATTTCTGAGACATAATTGGTGATAATGGTAGTTATAGATCAAACTTGTATGATGTTTTTATGCATAAACAATTTTTTGTCGGGGCTGAAGTGCAGCAGGCCAATGAAGCCGACGCACAGTGGTCAAAAACCGCCCAAACGCGCTCAAAACTCAATAACATGTGATATTGTTGATTTAGAAACCTGAAATTTAATATTTCAAGTAGGACACGATTTTTCACTCGGATCACTTCAGACATTTGTTGCAGTCAACACTGACTTGAGTACTGCAAAAAAAAAAAAAAAATCCATCTTCGAATGTTTACATAGAGATAACGCGCGTCTGTCTTACCGAGTTCGTTCACGTCTAGCACCGAAATAGGCAAACTTATGCAGCCAATTTCGGTCTGGGCTCTTTCTATACATGTCCACAGAAAATTTAAGCCCAAAATTAGAGAGACGCAAAAAGTATAAGACAAAACGAAATTTGATACGTGTACTTTTAGCGCGGTTCCTCCCTCCCCCATAGGGTGGAACCCCGCTTATAAGGTTGATACAATGAAACAATCCGAAAGTGCCGACTAGAAAATTTCGCGTTTCAGAACCCCTAGAGAGCGAAAATAACGGTGGTTCAAATTTGTATATATATATATATATATATATATATATATTTGTCTGTTCGCTCATTTCTGGCTTCCCTAATGGTCCGATTATGATGAAATTTGGTACAAAAATCCGTCGTCCAATTTGAAAGGTCAGGTTCGTTAACCAGCAAAATCCGCCTACTGAAAGATGGCGTTTGGGGCGAAATTCGCGCAAAAAAAATCGTAACGCTTACGTTTTTGAGTTCATAAGCTTCTAAGTACTCGTTTTATATGATTCCTGGGCTAGGAAAACGAATGAAACCATTTTCGGCGATGTCAATCGGAGAAATAAGAGCTTAAAACTTTAAAGTAATTGATTTCGTTTATTTGAACTGTTCTTTTGGTCTGTTTTTTATTCCTTGTAATTTTGTAATTGCTTATTGTTGGATAATGTATTTGAAAATAAAACAGGTTAAGAAAAATAAGAAAAACAATTTAATGTTAGAGATATGGATTTCCAAGATATATAGCTTTTCAACTGCCTAGCGTCCTTCCTAGGGAGGGTTCTTTGTCTTTGATTTTGGTACTTAGAATTATGGGATACAGTTGAAACATTTTCTGCATGTTCGAGTTTCATCAACACTAATATGTTGAAATTTTTGTTACGTTTAGAGTAAAGGAAGGGTTAGAATAAAATATTTTATTAACAGACAAAAAAAGTTTTGGTAACTTTGTATAATTTCGTTAGTATCTCGAAAACCGTTGACAATCTTGTGAAGCGGAAGATTACCATTCGGAAGCTTACTAAATGCTGTACAAAAAAGGTTCTGAAGAAAGTTTTAATTCGGCGATGTCAATCGGAGAAAAAAGTGCTTAAAGCATTAAATTAATTGATTTCGTTTATTCCAATGGTTATTTTTGTCTGTTTTATTTCTTGTTATTTTTTAATTGCTTATAGTTGGATAATGTATTTGTCAATAAAACTGGTTAAGTAAAATAACAAAAACAATTTAGTGTTAGAAATATAGATTTCCAAGATTCCAAGACCTTGTCACTAGCGGGTCCGTTTCTAGTGTAGCCGACCTTTCCAGGTAAGATTGTAAATCATGACCTTTCAAGACTTTACTACTCACAGGAATGGCGTTAGTGACCTTAAGGGTTGACATGCGATTATAATAATTAATTAAAAAAAAAAAAAAGACTGGTGGAACCAAAATAATAACTGCTTCTATTTTAATCTTTCCAAATTAGACTAGGGATATGAACGGAACCGCGCTAAGTTGATGCAGTCCTGCGAGACGGACTTTTTTAAGTATCCCCGTCCACTTCGAAGATTCTAAAAATAAAAAAATATTTTTTTTGCCCTTCGAACATCCCATTAAAACAAGAAAAAAATGCGTCAATCTTATTGGTCTGAACAAGTAGAGTTGCAGGAACGATTTTGGTACATGAGGATTTGGGAATTTTCTTCGTTTCTTGTACTTCCATGATTAACTACCGTCCTGCAATCAACAGTGGGAGCCTGAAACTCAAGAAATGACACTCTCAGGAGGTCTTTAACATCCGACCAAAATGTTCGGAGAAAATACTTCAAAAAATCAAGTTTTGAGCGCTTTTTGAATATTTTTGACCAATGTGCGACGTACAGGATGTAAACAGGTAAATCAAAAATTGAACATAATTTGATACACAGGGGAAGGGGATCTGGCTAAACGAAGTTGTTCTAAATTTGATTAGCTTTCATTGAAAAAAAAAAATATGCATTGAAATGAGTTAAGATTTAGAGGTTGTAGCCTTTTTTGAAACATGAAATATAGTTTGGCCCCACTGTGCGCCCGCCATCTCCCGCATGAGAATCAATGGTGTTAGCCACTAGACCACGGGAGGGGCATTCTTATTTATTAATATTATTAGGAACATGCATCAGCAGTCAAATAACTGTCCAAAAACGTAACGCTTGATAGAGACGAAAATGTGACTCAAAAACAACCGAAATTCCGGTTATCTTCTGATTACTGGTTCACTTCCGGGTGACTTACAGCAAATTTAATTTTATTTCCTACTGACTTCCGAGCCACGTCCTGCTCACATAATGTTTGGTTTGTGATAATTATCAGAAACCGATATGTCTTAATTATAATTAAGACATATCCATAATCCTAATTATTTTTCAGCCTGCAGGAAGTGGACAGTGACGTCACTCCCGTTGCATTTCGCGTGTCGTACGACGCACTATTTATGAATAAGCCATGTGACCAGGTAGTATGAAATATCTATGTTAAGAAATAAACAAACAGAAACTACCTAAAAAGCGGCTAAAATATGTTCTATGGATTTTGGCTGTAACTTCAACGCAGAAAGGAACGCTTGGGGGCGAAGCCCCTCATCTTAATCATAGCGAGCGATCCCTTGCTAAGCTCGAGTATTTTGATCGAATATATTACAGTAAAATGTATCTCCAACTACTGTACAGTAACGAAAGTACCCGTTTGGCACGGTGTCTGAATTCTATGGCGTTTCTCTCCGTCTCTTGGCTTCCTGGTCCATTATAATTTAATTTAATTGCATAAAATTAATATGCATAATTTAAATTGAGATTCCTAATGAAACTGAATTGTTTTGAGATTTTTTATATTTTCTACTAGAATATTCTTTGTTTTGTTTCGCTTTTTATCGAATGAATAAATTATTATCAAAATTTTAATAGTAGTGTTTTTATTATTAAAAAAATGCTGATGCATCTGGAATATTTTCAAAGTTAAATGAACGATTAAAACAATTAGATAATATTGGAAGTGAAGAAAGTCCTTTTAGTTACAATATAACTCATGAATACACAAAACTAAAATAATTTAACTTGAAACATAAAAGATAAATTAGTCTAAAATAAAATCTAAACGAGGTAAACGTTAAATTTTGAAATATATATATATATATATATATATATATATATATATATATATATATATTTATTTTTTGCCAATAATTTATTTTTTAAGTTATTTAAATGAAGTCTGCGAAGACATAAATCTTTTTAGAAAATCAAATGATTAAATTTATCTGCATATATAGACACACACATATAATATATATATATATATATATATAGTATGAAGCAGGCTATCCAGTGATATTGCAGAACGAGGTTTAGTTACTCAACAATATGTCCAACTCGTAGGATATTTTATCAAGTCTTATTAGCACGTTACGCTATTAATTATTGAGCACGAAAGCGAGTCATACAAATGGTACATCCATAGAATATTGGTTTATACGTTTTAGTTACCAAAACTGCTTCTTTTCCTTCGAGGAAGAAGGACTGGAATATGTTGAGGCCCCTGCAGTGAAGAAGATACTCGTCCTGCAACACACATTTTATTCCTTATCTACCACCCACCTCTGAGACTTGGTGCGCTTCCGCTTGCCTCTTAGGCACAATTCAACCATTTCAACTGTTCTTTCCTGATACCATTCTCTTCCCCCCCTTCATTCTCGCTCTTTCTCTCTCTTTCTTTCTCCTACTCTCTCTTAAGTTATATAATGTCTTTAATAAGGTTATCAAATAATTTTCCATGATAATTTTGATAAGTGGATAGAAACTATTTGAAAACTTTCTAAATTCTCTACAAAAAAGATTCTAAAACAATTTTTGATTAGGCGATATCAATTGAAGAAATAAGTGCTTAAAACTTCAAATACGTCTGTTTAGTTCTTATTAACGGGTTTTTGTCGTTCTTTTTGTCTCTATCCCTTAGTTTTTTATTTTTGTAATTTCTTATGGTAGGAAAATGTATTTGTGTGTAAAACAGGTAAAATGAGACCAATTTTCTGTTGCTAGAAATAATGAAAAGTTTTGGTAACTTCGTATACTTTCATTAATATCTCGAAAGCGGTTGAAAATCTTGGGAAGCGAAAGGTTACCATTCGAAAGCTTACTAAATGGTCTACAAAAAAGTTTCTGAAGAAAGTTTTGAATAAGCGATGTCAAGCGGAGAAATAAGTGCTTAAAATTTGAAGTAATTAATTTCGTTTATTCGAACGGTTATTTTTGTCTGTTTTTATTCCTTGTTATTTTTTAATTGCTTAAAGTTGGATAATGTATTTGACAATAAAACAGATTAAGTAAAATAAGAACAACAATTCATTGTTAGAAATATAGCTTGCCAAGAGAAAGAGATTCGATGACGTCTTTTGAATATTTTCAATTGCCTTTATGCTGTTGGTTTTTTATTTTATTTTTTAATTGATTTTATTTGTAGAATTATTACTATAGTATAAGGACACAAGAAAATGTGAAAAATTTTGATATTTTTCAATGCATTGAAACGTACTAAATAGGTATCTCTAGAAGAGGATTCTGGGGTCTGGCGGACTCGACCAGGTAAAGTCATAAAGCCCTTTGAACAAAGGCCGAACCTAATAATATCTGTTTCTATTCTAAGCTTTTCAAATGACAAAAGGGATATGAACGGAACCGCGCTAAGATGATGCAGTTCCTGCGAGTCGGACTTTTTTTATTTATTTCCGATTTGACGTTTTGATGTGCAAATTTATTTACGTTTATAGGGATATTGTTGTAGCCGACGGAAGTTGACACTTAGTTCCTTGGGCATCGTTCGCGAGCGATTCATACGCTAGTTATAAATCCATCTGGTAATCTGAATTAGGTTACTCAGATGGTAACGAGAGTGGGTTATGAGTTGGTTGCTAAGAGTTTTTATGAAGTGCCATTTTGGTATCTAAAAATTGTGATTTTTTGTGAAAGACGAAATATACATATAACTAAAATACATTTGTGTATTTATTGATCATTGTGTGCGTAAATACGCAAAAGTGGTGACCCCGACGTGATCGTCTTTCACGTGAGTAGAAAATCATATATTTTGATATGGACTTGAATGTAGCTTATGATTTGATCACTATGGACGATGAAAATCCAGAGGATCTTCCTCAAGAGCCAGTCTTAGTCCTTCAGACGATTGAATCAGCGTCCATGCTTACTGTGAGAGCTCAATTACCATCATTTTGCAGATCGGATCCCGAAATTTTTTTCTTGCAAGCTGAAGCGATTTTTAACCTTCACAAAATCAGCAATTCGCTACGTAAATCTATGTTAACGGTAGCCCAGCTTGATAGAGCAGCCGTAAGGGATGCTATCGATTTAATTAGAACTCCCCCTGCAGATAACCCTTACCAGTGTCTTAAGGCACGTATTATTAAATGTTATGGACAATCGGAAAGAGTACGCGTCCGGAAACTTTTGGAAGACCAGCAGCTAGGCGATAGGCGCCCTTCTCAGTTTCTAAGTGAACTTAGAGGGTTAGGTGGAACCGAATTGTCCGAAGATTTACTTAAGTCAATCTGGACTAGGGCCTTACCTGATGGCATGCAGGCAGCTTTAGCGGTAACTGACCACACAGATTTGCTCAGACTGAGTGATATAGCTGACCGGATCGCGGAGCTGACCGTCCCAAAAGCTTATGACGTGGCGTCTGTAAGGCACAGCAAGGATACCGATCGAGATTACCTCATCTTAGCAGCCTTGGAACAACTCACCCAGCGAATAGCGGCTTTAGAGACCCGAAGCAGTAGATGTGTAGAGCGGATAGACTACAGTCGGATAGAGTGGCAGTCGAAGCAGAAGTCAAAATCGTCGTTTTTGCTTCTATCACGACCGGTTTGGTCAGAAGGCCACTAAATGCAGTTCACCCTGTAATTGGAAACCCGCTAGCTCACCTAAGCCTCAGGGAAACTAGGAGTAGCGACGGCAGAGGCGGAACCCGTCGCTAATACTCCCCAGCGCCGCCTATTTCTTACAGATCGGAAGTCCCAGCTGCGATATCTAGTCGACACCGGTGCAGCTGTGTCTGTCCTCCCCGTGAAGAACACAAAGCGAGCTGTGGCTAGCGAATTCGTTTTATTTGCTGCCAACGGAACTCCCATCCCCACCTATGGAGATCAGTTGGTTGAGTTAGACCTTGGCCTTCGAAGGAAATTCAACTGGCGATTCATCATAGCAGACGTAGGACAGCCGATTATCGGAGCAGATCTTCTTTACCATTACAAGATCATGGTGGATCTGGCGGGTGCCAACTAGTGGATCGGATTACTGGTTTGACGTCTCGCGGGAGACCAGCTGATGTCCCTGTACCAACCATCTACTCTGTTCCCCGAGGCGAATGGTACATGGATCTTCTTCAGAAGTACGTAAGCATCACCCGGCCGACAGTCTACACCAAGAACCCCATCCATTCCGTTGTCCATCATATTGAGACCCGCGGACCACCAGTGACGGCGAAGGCGAGAAGACTTGCACCTGAGCGTTATGCGGCTGCCAAGAAGGAATTTGAGCAGATGATGGAAGAAGGCATCTGCCGCCCTTCGAAGAGCTCATGGGCGAGCCCGTTACATGTTGTGCCGAAGAAGGATGGTGGAATAAGACCCTGCGGAGATTATCGGCGCCTAAACTAGAAGACCATTCCCGACCGCTACTCAGTTCCAAATATAGCGGACTTTAACATCAATCTCCATGGAAAGAAGATCTTCACCAAGCTCGACCTCACTAGAGCGTATTATCAAATCCCCATCGCCAAAGAGGACATTCCAAAGACAGCGGTCATAACTCCCTTCGGCCTTTTTGAATTCACTCGCATGTGTTTCGGCCTACGTAATGCGGCGCAGACCTTTCAGCAATTTCTAGACGACGTACTCCGAGCCCTAGACTTTGTCTTCCCCTTCATCGACGACATATGCATCGGATCTAAGGACGAAGAAGAACATAAAATCCACCTTGAGGAAGTCTTCCGCCGCCTGCAGGAGCATGGCCTTACTATCAACTAGGCTAAATGTGTGTTTGCCAAGGAAGAAGTTGAATGTCTCGGGCACAAGGTCAACCAGCATGGAATCACCGCTATGCCTGAGAAGGTTGAGGCTATTACCACCTATCCTCGCCCGGCAACTGTAAGTGACCTCCGAAGATTTCTAGGCATGGTGAATTTCTACAGGCGCTGTATTCCCCAAGCATCATCCCTTCAAGCAGCACTCAACGTCTACCTTTCCGGAGCGAAGAAGAAAGACAAGACTCCGATCGCATGGAATCAAGATAGCATAAAGGCTTTCGAAGCATGCAAAGAAGCTATCAGGAAAGCTGCCATCCTTGCTCACCCTATCCCTAATGCGGAGTTAGTGCTGGCCTGCGACGCGTCGAACGCAAGGGATATTGTTGTAGCGGCGACTCGCTCGCGTACTCATGCTTTGTGCCGACGGAAGTTGACACTTAGTTCCTTGGGCATCGTTCGCGACCGAGTCATACGCATCTGGTAATCTGAATTAGGTTACTCAGATGGTAACGAGAGTGGGTTATGAGTTGGTTGCTAAGAGTTTTTATGAAGTACCATTTTGTTATCTAAAAATTGTGATTTTTTGTGAAAGACGTAATATACATATAACTAAAATATATTTGTGTATTTATTGATCATTGTGTGCGTAAATACGCAAAATTTTATTTAACTGTTTGGCTACATCGTCGATACAAAAGCAAACTAACGAATATGAAAAAATGCATCTTTCATTGTCCATCTTTAATAATTTCTGCTGGACTTATTTACGGCAAATTCTTCAATCTGACTTCACTCTATTACAGGGAAAGTATTCCACTATCAAAAGGTCAAATCTGCCGAATATTTGACTGTCCAAAAAAAAGTTATGAATAAATACTTTTATACTCTAAAAAGTGGTGATTTTCATATTCATTAGTTTGCTTTTGTATTGACGACATAATGTTGTTTGTAGTCATTAATTTTACATTGCCCTTTTCTTCTTTTTTCCCTTTCAATTGATTTACATAATCACACACACACACATATATATATATATATATATATATATATATATATATATATATATATATATATATATAAATCTCATTGCTGGATGATTTCATCCTCTCCTACTTCCTGGAGTATATCCACCGCGGATCTTTATGCAAGACATTTTTACCTTTGGTGATAAATCATGCTTGTTGGTTAACTGAAAGGAAAATTTCCAACAAAAGAAACACAAAAATCCTTTGAATATTGGATACGTTGGTTTGTTTTCTCGCTTTAGCCTAGGTACTTGTCCAATTAGGTCAAAAAATAGGAGAAGGACGATATATGATATTTACAACAAGGATGACTACAATAGATATATATGACTAGTATATATATATATATATATATATATATATATATATATATATATATATATATATATATATATAGTACCATATCACTGCCTTTAGACCAATTTCAGGGATGTAGGCAATTAATGTCAGGGATGTAGGCAGGGATGTAGGCCGCTTGCTCAGTCCAATTACTGTTCTTACAGTCCAATGGATATTCCAATATTGGCCAATCTGCGGATGTGCTTCGGCCATCCAAACTATCTCCAATTAAATGTGGGGACGAGATGAATATAAATAGTATTTATTCTGGAATTATACGGCCTTTATCTGGTTTTCTACTTTCAGATTATGACGTCACCCGTGGTTTTAGATAATTACTTTATTTGTCTCATAATGTAAAATCTATAAACACGGTAGTGCGCCAGGCCAAGATCCGGCCTACGCACACTATGTTGATATTACAGAAATTATCAGAGCCGATTTTTAACCTCTCATAACTTTGAACTAGTTAAGGATAATTTTACGCAGGTATCATTCTACGAGACGTGAGTAAAATTGGAAAATTATACAATTCTATATTGAAGCGTTTCTGAGATATAGGTCATACATATCGGAATTTATGCGAATCGCTCACTCAATCATCAAAATTACACAGGCAGATACACATGAAGTGGTATTTTCCAAAGCTGTAAAATGTATTTCTACAAGCTGTATAAAAATCCGCTTCACCCCATCGCGTCAGGTTTAAGGGCATTTGAAGTTCAACTTTTGTATGAAGTCGTTAAAGAAGATATAACTAGAGCTTTCATGATTTTGAAAGTCGCTGAATTTTTTGTAATAATACAAGACAAATATTAAACTGTCTATAATTTCTCTTCCAAAGTATATCTCCACTTTTAGGGCTGATAAAGGAAACACCGACCTCTCTAGGGCTGTTGGTGAATTAGGCCTGTCTTCAACAATAGCATCATAATTTAACTTTATTAATAAATGTGCATAAATATCGTGAAAACCTGGAGATGTTTGTATGAAGTTATTAAAGCGAAACTTCCTCCCCCTGAATATGCAAACCTCAAGTGACGTGTAGGGGAATCAAGTGGGAAATAATTCCAAAACTCCACGAGCTTCAAGTAGCTATCAATGCTAATAAAGGAGAATGTTTGAGGGAATTCTTCGTCTAATGCTCGCATCTATAATTTCATATAGAAATAAACACTCTTTGATATTAACATTAACGAAAAACGCGAGGTTTGTTCTGATTTCCTCATTGGAATCCCAATCAAGATATGGGATGAGATTGATGGATTTGGCTTCAAAATTGAAAATATAATGTAGGATATGTTGCTAAAATCGGTGAGATTTTCCAGGAAAGGAAGCAGTGTTTCATTCATGCAATGGCAAACAGGGAGTCCAACAACCAATTTAGTTTGCATTAAAGAATGCAATATTACCTGAACAGATATTGATTCTGATGTACGGAGATCTTATTCATGTTCAGATTCGAAGTACGACTTGTGGTCAAACCTCCGTAGTTGGACCACAAGTCGGATCGTGTATGCGCTTGCCGGATTGTTGGAAGTCTATTTGGACGAGTCGGTACATTTAGAGGGACGACTCGAAGGTCCGACATACGACTGGCGACGGACTTAGGGAGTGAGACGGGGAGTCGGATCAAAGTCGCCCAACTTATCTCAGTCAACTAGACCCGGTTATTGGGGGGTCTGCAATCGAGTAAATTGTCGGCACGTGAGCGATGGTTAGGTCGTGAAAGCAGACTTGCCTTAAAGTTGGATCGCTAGTTGGATAGCCGGAGCGTGAGTGGAGTCGACTATTCAACTAGTAGTCCTACTAAGTCCTACTGCAAATCGAAACGTAACTGGTATAATCTTTATGGGTCCCGGCCAAAAGTAGGAATGAACTAGACCCTCCCACAGGAGAAAGAATATTGGTCGAATCCTATTTTGTCAATATTTTGGAGACACAGGAATAAAAATGTTTTTCAGATAATATAGGAAGAAATTTCTAAATTAAGAACATCGGATTAACAGGTTTTTCCTTATTAATTAATATATTTCGTATTTTGTTTCAAGAACATGGATTCATTTTTATACATATGGTAATCGAAAAAGACCCAGTTTGAATTTTATAAATTTATATTTGGGAAAAAGTTACTCATTAAAAAAAGTCCAGCTCGCAAGATGTGCATCAGCTTTGCGCGTTTCTATAACATTTTTATCCCTGTATGATTTTGAAAGCTTGGAAGCTTGGTTAAAGTTAATTTTAAAAAAATTATTTAAAAACTTTATTGCCTAAAAATATAAACTAATATAACAAATTTTACAATCAAAGTAATATAAATGGCTATGGCTTTTATAACTAATCTAAATGACCTATATCTATTTAATTATTATAACTAAAATGTTATAATAAAAAAAAATACACAAAAAAAACCCTAATAACTTAAAAACTTAAAACGTAATATGCTTAAGCCTCTTATACTTGTACGCCTCTTATATAGTTAACTATATCAGCAAATAGCTTATACCTGTAGTTTTGACATGCTGAGTCACTTTAATTATGTACTGATTTATTGTAATTGAAAGCTTGATACAGTAACGGTTAATACTTTTTTTTAGTTTATTGGTGTTTTTGTGTTGTAAAATTACATTGATAAACTAATTTCACTTTTAAAAATGTTAATATCTACTCCTTGGAAATCTCAAATAAAATTAAGATTTTAGGCAATTTAATGGGAAATAGACTCAGATAACTAGTATCTAGCTGTAAGCGGAAACTAACGACTCCACCTCTTCAAATTTCACTCGTTGTAAAGGTAATAACTATTACAAACAAAAAATAATATAAACCAGGGAGCGAAAATAACAGCATATTTTTATTTTTTCCAGCATTGATTCGAATTCTTATTTTTGCATTCACATTTCCCCCCGTTGGAAAATTTCCGGGTATACCACTGATGTCGGTGCGAATAGCGTAGAGGTAAGTGCGCCGTAAACCCCCCCAAAAAAACAAACTTTTTTTTCTTTTTAATTTAAAAAAATCAATACTGATACTCAGTAATTGTTATAAGTAATACTTTGTAGATAAAAGTTTTAAAATAAATATGTAGAAATGATTTTATAGATAAAATTTAGATTTAACTGTTAAAAAATATTTTTTTGCAAAAGTTTAATAACAGTTTCGGACTCTGAAATAAACAGGCTTCTTTATTAAAACAATGCTGTATAATGACGTACTGGTAGAATTAGGTCGTACCAGGCTATAGATATATGAATTTTAATGAGCTTTAATGATGTCTTTAATACAAAATAATTGAGAGGATTGAAATAAATTTTAGAGAATGTATGAAGCGCTTTTTCATATGTACAACCTTAATTGTACCGAAAAATAAAAATGTTGAACTAAAAATCTGCAAAAAATTGTATTGCATTTTTAATTACTAGAGGAATACTTGAGAATTCCGGGAGCGAATTCCCCCTGGGAGCTGTTCCCCGAGTAGTTGGGGAAATTCTTGGAGAATTCAACATTTCCCCAACTTATTTGCATAGTGGATTTGAAATTTTCATTAGTTAATTCCGGAGATCGAAGCTGCTTAATAAGCAGTCGAGGACAGATCCAGCATTTCTCCACGTCAGGAAATATGACATCTGAGAAAGATTCAGAAATGCAAATTAACTCGAGTGATCTCTCAAGATGAGTTATTCCCTTCGGTTTAAGAGCAATAACTTTGGGGGATTCTAAGGTAAAGTTCTGCTCAAATTACAGCGACTCTTACAGGACTAACTTCTAACCGGTGTATAATTTACAGAACAAAATATTTAAGTTACTTGTATATATATATATATATATATATATATATATATATATATATATATATATATATATAATTTATTCTTATAGATGACCCAAAATATCAAAATTCTTTTTTATCCTAGGAGGCATGGGGTCATTAAAGCAGTCTTCCTTTATTACACCACTTTATTTATTGGGCCCGACATGTTTCGTGCATCTTTTCTTCGCACCTCTTCAGGGGCACTTCTAAAACAAAAAATAATTTTTTGCACATCCACAAAAACCTTTTTTCTACTATATTAAAACTATCAATACGATCTTTGAACTGTTCCACAAAAGGCATTAAAACATTATCATGCTCATTAAATGTTACTCCTACCCTAAATATTGCAATAATTATAGCTAAATTACATATTTTTTATATAAAAAAATATTTGACGAGTAGACTTTACTAGGACAACAACAAAGGACAGATAACGAAAGGGCCATTTTGGCAATCCACTTACAGGGTTAGTATTAAGCCGGACTCCAGAGGGAGTACTTGGTAACGGGAGGACTTCCTTGCAAGGTAGGACTCAACACCTTTTATAAAAAATATGTAATTTAGTTATAATTATTGCAATATTTAGGGTAGGAGTAACATTTAATGAGTATGATAATGTTTTAATGCATTTTGTGGAACAGTTCAAAGATCGTATTGATAGTTTTAATATAGTAGAAAAAAGGTTTGTGTGGATGTGCAAAAAATTATGTTTTGTTGTAGAAGTGCCCCTGAAGAGGTGCGAAGAAAAGATGCACGAAACATGTCGGGCCCAATAAATAAAGTGATGTAATAAAGGAAGACTGCTTTGATGACCCCATGCCTCCTAGGATAAAAAAGAATATATATATATATATATATATATATATATATACATATATATATATATATGTATATATATATATATATATACATATATATATATATATATATATATACATATATATATATATATATATATATATTAATGCGTTTCGTTCTTTTAGGCTTAGGGACGGAAAAAGTAGTACTTCCTTGTGTCACAAAAGTTATATTAGTAAACTAGAAAAAAGTAAAACAGTTAATCACAACTGCATTACTCCGTTAATATATGGGCTGATTAAACTGCACATAAAAGATATGCCTTTACGACCTATTATTAGCGCTTGCGAATCACCGATACAAAAATTAGCGAAAATGTTTGCAAAAGACCTAAAAACATTTTGTGATGATAACCCATTTGATATTATAAATGAGACTCATTTAATAGACAATTTAAAAAATACTGAAATTTTACCTGACTATAAATAAATATCATTTGATGTTGTTAACATGTTTCCGAATATTCCGGTGGATTTGGCAATTAAAATCATTAACAACAATTGGAACAGGATTGAAAAAGATACAAAGATTAAAAATAAAGAATTATTCTTTGAGGGGATTCGTTTATGCTGCACATTTGGATATTTTCAATTCAATAATAAAATATATAAACAACTTTATGGCATACAGATGGGAAACCCACTTTCAATAGCTATTAGTGGAATTATAATGAATTTCATTCTCGAAGAACTTATTTCGGAGGTCAAAATTAATATACAGTTTTTATACAGATACGTTGACGACCTTATTTTATGTGTGAAAGAAAATGAGGTAGATAAACTATTAGACATTTTTAATAAAAAATACAATAATTTAATATTTACAAAAGAGGTGGAAGTTGATAGAAAGGTAGGTTTCCTAGACATGGAACTAATTAGAAATGAAAATAATTTTATAGAGTTTAAATGGAAACCTAAGACATATCATTCGACAAGAATGATTAATTTTTATTCCAGCCACCCGTATAATTTCAAAAAGAATCTTTTATATAATAGGGCATTATCAAACTTACAAAGAACATCCCCTAAATTCTTTAGAGAAATAAAAAATAAATTAAGGATGGTTTTCAAAGAAAATAATTACCCTAACAATTTAATTGAACTTCAAATAAAAAGAGCAGAAAAAAATCATAATATATTCAAAAAGATTGAATGATCGACCGAATAATAATGATAAATGTAAATATGACCGTGAACTTATTTGATATAGCGGATGACTTTTTTAAGGGTCTGCAAAATACTCGAAAAAGAAAATGCTCTCAATCCATTGTAGAATCAAGGCCTTCTAAAAAAGTTAAAATTGATAATGAATTGAAAGATAAAGGTATGGAAAATAATAAGCGTAAACGAGAACACAATGATAATTCGGTAGGAGCACACAAAAGAAAAAGATTATTGGTACAAACAGAAATAAAACATGTTTTTACTAAAAAGAACTCTGTAGTGGAAGAAACCATGTTAAATCAACATTTATTTTCTCAAAAAAGAAAGCAATTATTTGTAAAAAACAAAAATGACAAAGATTTAAATCCAATAAATCGATATTTTACCTTTAGTTATCACCCGCTTATAGCGAATAGGCTAAAAACAATTTGTAAAGGTATATGTAAAATTAGTTGGAAATATGAACACAAGATACAGAATATGTTTAGTAAGATTAAAGACAGGGTTAATGCATCAAACACAAAATATAATATCTATAAAATTAACTGCAACGACTGTAACAAATGTTATATTGGGGAATCTGCACAATTATTAGGTAAAAGAATTATACAACACAGGAATAAGGAGCATTGACACACAGGAAAACGGTACCGCATTGACGGAGCATGCAATATCAAAAAAGCACTGTTTTGATTTCAAAGAAGTAAAAATACTTAACAAAGAAAGAAACACGCTGAAAAGAAAAATTAAAGAAAATATTTATATTCTAAAAAATTCAAAAACAGCTGTTAATAAAAGGACCGATCTTAGAAACGTACATCAAATTTTCCATTCTGTAATAGATTAAGACCTAATTATTGTAACGGACGGACTTTACAAATACCACATATAGATAAAGACTCGGCCATATTGGTTGGCTTAGGACATGACTAGTATTACCCCTGCCTCCGTAGAAGGTACATGAGGAGACGAGAGGACTTCTTAGCAAGGTAGGACTTTTAAAAAATGTTTGTTAAACTTATTTTAAATCTGGACTTCTAAAATATTGTATATTTTAAATATGTTTAATATTGGGAGGTACAAAAATGGATTTTGTTGTAGAAGTGCCCCTGATGAGGTGCGAATGAATTAAGCACGAAGCATGTAGGGCATGAAAAATAAAGTGGTGTGACACAAGGAAGTACTACTTTTTCCGACCCTAAGGCTAAAAGAACGCAACGCATAAAGAAATATTTTGGGTCATCTACAAGAATAATATATATATATATAACTCCTTTAGAGATTTGACCTTTTTTTCTTCGTTTTGGAGAAAATCGCAAAACAAGAAACGAAACAATTTTCATTTTTGTACTTACTTATTTAAATTTTTAAACAACCAATTACTAAAATTCAATCTATTGATACTCATAAAGCCTCTTGTACTCTATTAAAAGTTAACAAAAAAGAATGGTCGATTAAGCACCCTTCTATTTGTGAATCGGCGCCAAACACTCGCACCGCTTTTGACGCACTACCGTTGCAGAAACCGTCAACGAAAACTATATCGTTTTATATATATATATATATATATATATATATATATATATATATATATATATATATATAAAATGAAAACTTGTCTCGTTTCTTGTTTTTCGATTTTCTCCAAAAGGAAGCAAATCTCTAAAGAACTAGAATCTCTTAGAACCCCTACACGCTGTTGAAGTTTTGCCACTTAAAATCAGGAAACCCTCTATATATTGATGGCTTTTCTTTGGAAAAAAGAATAAGCATCAGCACTATCCTGGCTAGAAAATGGTGATCTATGGTTAGCCTGCCCTCAAATTCTGAGTTTATTACATTGGACGTTAACATTTAAATACATTCTTGTTTTAATCTCATGTTGCTGAAGGACCTCTCCATTTCTTCTTTTATTTTTTTGGCCTGGTCTCTAATGGATAATGTTCAATATGCTTTATGTGAGAAAACACGAGCTGCACCTTATTTCTAGCTGGAAGAAGACCATTAAAGCTGTTTTAGGCTGCTAACCGAGCTATGCACATTTCGCGCCCGTCTTAACCAGGTAAGCTGTATAAATATATATATTAGGTAAACGGGCTTCGCATTTGGGACGAACACATACAATTGTCAAATTTGAAAAGCGTATTGGTATTTAATGCCAAAGAGCATCTAAACATATTTGAAAAATTCTTACAAATATGCTTCTTTCAGAAATTACGATCTTACATGATAGGGGCTCTTGTATTCGTTTGCATAAGTGATAAAAATATATCATTACACATTTTCTTTGTTTCTCTGACTCAATCCATCTTTTTATCTCAGTCATCTTAGTTCTCATAAAGTAGATCCGTAAAATGTACCGAGTTATGGAATATACTATTCTTTCAGGTGGTATATTGGCAGAAGAAGTCTTGAAGACCCTCTGGAGTAGCGAAGTGCCCCTACAGTGAAGAAGATACTCTTCCCGCAACACTCCTATTTCATGCCCTATTTACCAACCTCTGAGACTCCGTGCGGCACCGCATGCCTCTTAGGCACAATTCAACCATTTCAACTGTTCTGACTAGATATAGTTATCTTCCTATTCTCTCCCTCTCTCTCTCTCTCTCTCTCCCTCTCTCTCCCTCTCCCTCTCTCTCCCTCTCTCTCTCTCTCTCTCTCCCTCTCTCTCTCTCTCTCTCTCTCTCTCTCTCTCCCTCTCTCTCTCTCTCTCTCTCTCTCTCTCTCTCCTCCCTCTCTCTCTCTCTCTGTCTCTCTCTCTCTCTCTCTCTCTCTCTCTCTCTCTTTCACTCTCTCTCTTTGCCTTTAACCACGTTTCTTTTCTTCCTCTACGGTTATGATGTCAACCCAATGACCTAATCCAGAGGAACCGACTTAAACATTTCATGTTTTACAACTAATAGATCACGAATATAATGTTGGGCCAAATTTCTATATATATTTGTCAGTTCGCTCTTACAAAGCCTCAAAATTGGTCCAATTTTGATGGAATTTGCTGCGAAAATCTTCAAAATATAATTTGAAAGGTCAAGGCCGCTAAGCAGCGACCGTCTACCAAAACACGGGTTTATGCAAAATTTGCACGCCAAAAATCATTGCGTCTACGCCTTTTCTTTTGTAGGCGTTGTTGTAAGGCGTAGACTTATTATAGGTTCTATAATGCAGAAAAACGAGTGCAACTATTGTGGTGCAATATATGAAACCGTTTCTGAGAAAAGTGGATACAAATAATTCTTCTAACTAATTTCGGTTGGGGTACTTAGAATTGTTTGAATCATTTGAAATATTTTCTTCATGTTTGAAATTCACCCAAACTAAGATATTTAAATTTTGGTTATATTCGGAGTTAGGAAAGTATTCGAACAAAATAATTGTATTAAGAGATTTGGAGTTTTGGGGTGTTCTTTTATTTTTAAATCGGTAGAACCATGGGAAAGCTAATATATATATATATATATTTGTCCTTTTGCTCTTTTAATTGGATTATTTATTTATTTATTTATGGAGCTCCGCAACAGCAAGGTGATCTGCTCACATATTTCATGAAAGTAATACAAGTAAACAAATAGAAGTAAATAAAATATTAAAAGATATAAGGTAAACACAAAGTACAACATAAAGTTAACAAAATAAAAACGAACAAAAAACAAATAAAAAGAAAAAAAAAAGTACAAAACAATAACTGAAGTATTAGGAAGAAATAATAAATAATAAAGTATCTGATAGTTTATTTCAATATAAAAATCATTATTCTATGACCTAATTGGATTAAAAATGACCTTGTTTTGATGCAAAAGTACTTTGCGTGAAAGGTTATGTTGGTTAACCATTCTAATCCCCCTACCCAAACGCTATTTGTTCATAGAAATTTGAACATATTCTATAACTTATTGCAAAAAAACTTGAAATAAACTATCATTTTCTTCATATTTTTTTAAATTATTCGAAAACGATTATGAAATTTTTATTAATGTAAGGCGTCTAGAAAGCGTATTATATTTTTCCTACAAAAATGATTTAATGCAAGTTTTGATAATTATTATTTGGAGAAATTGGTGCTTAAAGTTCATAAGTGTCGGCTTGGATTTTTATTCCTTGTTCCCTTGAGCATTTAGTTCTGTTTTGTTTCCCAATATCATACGGTAAGTAAATGAGAAGCGTGTTTGTTTACTTGTGGTTTGTAACAGAGTTAACCTTCAGAATGTGCTGAAGCCAAGGAGGATCTCGTTTTTCATCGCGCTTAAATTTTTCAATAGACATTAAAACAGACTATTAAATGTTTCTATTCCAAGTTGCCCAAATTACACCAAGTATAATAACGAAAAAGCTGTAAGATGACTCAGTTCCTATGGGTTGGACTTAGGCATCACTGCCAACATTAATTAGATCTGTAAAAGTGACTGATTTATAAGTTAAACAGCCCAAATTGCGCTTGAGGCCGTATATTGGGGGAAAAGTCGCAAATGCCCATTGGAGCATGAAGAGCCCCTGCAGCGAAGAAGATACTCTTCCCGCAACACCTATTTCATGCCCTATCTACCAAACTCCTTGTGGCACCGCATGCCTCTCTTACTTTCTCCTTCTTTATCTCTCTAAAAGTAGAATTTTGTTATCGGCGGCACTAAAATATTGAAAGGATATGAAAATGATTCCAATTGTTTAAAATTTAATGGTAATAACCATATTTATTTTTATTGAAACATTGTCCTAACAAATATGGACAGGAGCAAATATATATCAAAATATATAATTTTTATATTCAAATTAATGAAATAATATACACTTTTGTAGTAAATTGGCCAAACATTATTTGTTTGATTCGACTCACTATATATTAACTCGTCTCTTTTCTTTTCCAACATTTCGAAATAGATGCCAATACCATTTATATCTCTGATGTTTGTGGTGGACAAAAACTTTCCTGCTCATATTGTCAGATATTTGTCCTTCAGATGTGTCCTTTTGATGTATGCTTTCTTATAGAATAATTCATGCAAAACACGATAGTGAAAACAGAATTAATGTAGGCCTAACGGAAATAAATGAATGCTATTGTAAGAGGAATAATACAATGAACATGAATGTATAATAGAATTTAAGTAGAATCTTTCACTATATTTTTTATTAATCATATAAATGTTGTAATTACTTAAATAACTAATTAAAAAGGATATTGAAAACATAATATTCCATTATCAACAAAATTTTCCTTGATCATGGTAAGTGAAAAATGTCGTTATCTGGCTATGATTGGGTCTCTTGAAATGAGGACGTTATGACGTATTTTCTACAAATCTAAGAGTGCGTTTACATCTGATGGCTATTGCAGGATATTTGTGTCAGACAGAAACTGTAACTTATGTAAACTGCAAAAAATATATGTCTGAAATTTATATTTCTATCACGATCTAATTCTTCTCGGAGGAAATATATCTCAGGCGCCTGATATAATAATTATCATAATTGAAGGGGTCGGGGCAAAATAGTGTCAAGAAACATCTACTATATATTTGTCAAATACAACTCACTGACCTATCATCGCCCAGCCCAAACCACTCGACAGAAAAATTTTAAATGAACACTCCATATAGAACGTAGACACTCGCAAAGAAAGGATTTTTTGATATTCGAATTTTTAAGTATTTTTAGAGGGGATTAAAGTATTAGTTGGTTAGAGCATTCAAGCCTAGGCAGCATGCGTTGCTAGGACGATAACAGAACAGCTGTTATTGTACTGTATCTATTTCATAGTATTATTTATAATTGAGGTTAATTTAAACTATGATGGCAGACTTTGAATTACTAGAAATAAACTGTCCCTCATAGAGTTTCCGGGGTTTGGAATACTAACAATTCAGATCTTGGAATAGTTATAGGCAAATAAGACGCTATTACAACTAAAATGAAATATTTTTTATGAACTAAGTGATCTTATATAATTTATTTTTAGGGGTTTAAGACACATTTTTACTATCAAATAAAAATGTCGGGCGGGGGGGGGGGGGCTGCAGACCCCTCAGGCCCCCCCTTATATACGCCCATGCTGGTAACCTATTGATAACGGGGAATCTCTAGGTTATCTGTTTCTTGACACTGGCCGGAGCGCCCCAGTGTCAAGAAACATTATACTTTGATTACTTATCAATTGATGTACGTATAACATATACCAACAACCAATAACGGGACCATGCTATAATAAACTGTAAACAATTATAAAGTAGTGTCAATTTTGATTATACATTATTTAACGCAATAAAATAACTACTAATCTGCCGTGACGAAGCACGGGTACTCGGCTAGTTTTTAATAATACTTAACTGTAGCTACTTTATGTTAAATACTGCGTGGGGCTATCAGTTGAAATGGCTAGGGGCAACAAGATTAAGTAGCATACAGAGCTGGTAGTCATATTTTAGTAGCATTTGCATCATAGACTGATAGTACTTCATAATATCCAACATATAGCAGCGACAGTTAAGTATTGTTAAAAATGTTGCTTGGCACTGTTTTGCCCCGACCCCTTCCATTATTATATCCAACACCTGAGATAAATTTCCTGCGAGAAGTGTCAGGTGTAAACGCTCCCTAAGACATTTTTCTTGCAATGTTTATAACAGCTTCAGATAGTTTACTGCATCCCAGTAATCAGAGTATAAACTTAATGACCTGAAATGGTAATAAAATACACCAGGGAGAAGGCTCATGTTTTTGACAGGCCTGGTCATTGTGAGGTGACTCATTGTCTAGTTTGTACAGATATTCCTAGGCAGGTAAATAATACTTTGTTTTTAATTTTTGTCCCGGTGGAATTTGATTTTGGACCATTGTGTGACGGGATGAGAGTTAAAGGGTCTTCTAATTTGTCTGATGTAAATTGTCTTCTAAATCTGTTTCTATTTATATCCATCTTTGCTTGTAAATATCTATTATGGTAATGTTTATGCATTGTATATGGAGCTGTAGTGTGTTGGGCTGATGTGGTATAATGTGTTACAATGTATAAAAATGTTGATTATGTACAAAAGAAAGATATTGTACAGGGTGTCCCCAAAAAAATGGTCATCCGTTTGCCAGATGATTCTCCAATGTGAGATCGGAAAAAATAACCCCCATATTGACCCCCGCAAAATTGACCTTGAAATGTTATTCAAGGTCAAATTTTTTTATTGCATATTTCGAATCTACGAGTCATGAGGATGAAAAAATTCAACGGCACCATAGGTCAGAAATGACTCCTTAGGGTCAAAATGACCATTAACAGTGTATACGTGGGTCATTCCATTCCAATGGACAAATGGTGGCCGATTTTGCTCATTTTTTTTTTAAATTTTCTAGTAACATCACGTTATGCAAAAATACCTCCTTTGAATTTTTTAAAAGGCATCTTCTAGTATAAAAAATTATGAGTGTATTGTAAAACGGCACTCTCAGCGCCATTCATTTAAGAACCATAACTCACATTTTACAATGGACAGGAATGCCTTCTTGAGGTTATTCTCGAACCTTATCAAGAGCTCTTTGCTTTAAGCTTTCATTGAATCGCCGAAATTACTCATTAGGGATGTCACAGGTCAAGTAGGAATTCCATGAACCATCCAGTCCCTTCCAGAATAGAGGATAGAATAATTGCCCTCGCCTGATCCAGGCCTACTATGGAGCTGAGAAGATAGGCCCAAGCTACGGGAGTCTCGAGGATGACGGTCCGCCGGATCCTTCGGAAGAACGTCTCCCTTCAGATTACAGCAAGTTTTGGAGTTGAGGCCCGGGGATCAGGAGCAGAGATCATTGTTTTGCAGGGTGGAGGGGGGGGGGGGGGTTCTGGACAAGTTGGAACGTCCTCCACACTTCCTCTAGCGGGTATTGTGGACTGACGAAAGTTCGTTATCCAGTGTCATCGTCCACAGCAGGCAAAATGGACGAGAATAACATGGGCATTTGAAAGAATTATGAGAAATTCTCGGCAGGTCCTAAGTGGAGTAAGGAAACTTTTCCCCCGGGCCCACGGGCAAGGGCAAGTATTCTATCCTCTAGTCTGGGAAAGATTAGCTGGTTATGAAATTCATACATGACCTTTCAGCGATTGATTGAAAGCTTATGACAAAGAGCTCTTGATAAGCTTTGAGGATAACCTCATGGAAGCATTTCTGTCAATTGTAAAATATGACTTATTGTCCTCTTATTAATGCCGCTGAGAGGCTCGTTTTTCAATATACTTGTAATTTTTTATACTAGAAGATGCTTTTTAAATAAATTCAAACGAGGATTTTTTGTGTAAGGCAATGCTAATAGAACATGTAAAAAAAAAAAAAATATCTAAATCAGCCACCATTTGTCTATGGGAATAGAATGGCCCACGTATACGCTGTTAATGGTCATTTTGACCATAAGGAGTCATTTCTGACCTATGGTGCCGTTGACTTTTTTCATCCTCATGACTCGTAGATTCGAAATATGCAATAAAAAAAAAAAAAAATTGACCTTGATTAACATTTCAAGGTTAATTTTGCGGGGGTTAATATGGGGGGTTATTTTTTTTCGATCTCACATTGGAGAAACATCTGGCAAACGGATGACCATTATTTTTGGGACACCCTGAGCAATATAAAGGTACTACCAACCTAGAAACCTTTAAATCCCGACTCTTCCATTACTTCTTAGCCCAGCAACTTTCTCCAAACTTTTTGACAAATTCCTCTTCAAACTGGAGTGATTCATGTTTTTGTGATCTTTAAATATCACTAAATATACTAAAATGTGGCTGTAGGTCAATAATAATAACACCAATAATTAATGTTGTTTTAAATTATCATCATTGAAGGGGGTGAGGTGTGTGAGTTTACTGGTGGTTTTTACAGGGGGGGGGGGGGGGTATATTTCCAAGATATATATATATATATATATATCAGTCCCGTAACAGGCCACGAGGGCCCTGAGGGGCAGATACTATAGAGGTATCTGATTCATGACCATACGGCACTCTAGGGGGGGGGGGGTCAGTACTATGCTCCGGCCGCCTGATTTTCCCCTTGGCCGCTTCGACTGCTAGAGTCATTAGCACCCAAGGTACACATTATTTAATTAATTAAAGGCTGGGTTGGCCTAGGGACGGTCAGGGAGGCCGAATTCAACCCATGATCGAAGACACTAGAAGAAAAAATCTTTAGTGCTTGCTCGGGATTTGAACTCAGGCCTCCAGCTTATTAGTCCAGTGCTCTACCACTGAGCTAACCTCGCCCCATATATATATATATATATATATATATATATATATATATATATATATATATATATATATGTGTGTATAAATATATTTAAATCTTGATATTAAGGAAGTTTCTCGGTATATGCTTTCCGGATATTTATATCGTTCGGTTTTGACAAGGAAATTACCTCAGGAGTATCATAAAGATATTTTTGTTTTTTTGATATGTTGTAGTAGTTAAAAAATATTAGTCACGTATTTCTTGAAGTACTAAATCGTAGATTTAAAGGACTATTATACGTAGAAAAGTATACGAGATATTTTAATGAAAATTAAAGCTAATTTTGAATTTAATTTCGTATGCTTAAATTTATTTCAACATATTTCATGGTGCTAACTATCCTCCTTCCAAATGATAGTAACAAATGTCTCTATTTGAAACTTTCAAATAAACATTTCCAATGAAGGAAGAATAAAGCAGGGACGCGGTGGAGCGGATTTATCTGATTCATGGTTGGAAAGGGAGGGGCAGAGGTTATCTGGTTTATGAACTTTTTCCAATTCGATGGATTGTACGATAGTAGGGACGGAGGATCCCGCCATCAAATCGGCACAGATATTTCACAGATAGTGGAACTAAGCTACCTTCGACAGTCTGGATATGAGAGGGAGAGATTTAGAGAATCTTCACATATTCGAAAATATTCATGTTCAACAGGAGAGAGCTGTGCTATCATAGCGCGTTTCCGTTTTAATCTCTAGTTCCATTTAGAATGTTTGCAATAGAAACATAGATAAAAACCCTTGGAACACATCAATTCAATTACCAAAAAAGAAGAAAGAGTCCTGACTCGACTTAGAATTGGACACACGGGAATAACTCATTCATTCCTCATGACCCGAGACGACCCAGCACTTTTCATCAAATGCAATGAAAGAATCACCGTACCCCACCTGCAGAATTTAGAAAAAAAAAAAAAAATCGAGAAAGAGAATCCCAGCTTTCTAATACAATTAATGAAACTCTAGTGGATCATCGCAACCAAATCCTTAAGCTTTTTGATTATTTATGCTCTACAGCACGGCCGCCACAAGGGGGGGGGGCTGTTGTCCCAGGTCCGGGCGCCGCAGGAGCCCAGACCAGGCCTTGTTCATTAGAAAAAAGTCCGTCACGCAGGAGCTGCATAACTAAGCACTTTCCTCAGAATTTGGGTAGTGTAGACTGCTTTCCAGAACAATTTGCTTAAAATATCCTACATAAATAAAATAAAAACATGAATAGTTCTCTTTTAATTTTGTAATGAGTAACTGATAAATTATTAATTTGCTTCCAGAGTTATGTTTACACATGGTACCTACTACACTACGAAATAAATACAAAATCCTCATATTATCGTATTTTGATCTAACACAGGAACCGGATACAGTCCCTCTAGCGCTCCTTGCGGCGCCTTTGTGAACCTATATCTGGCTGGCTTTTCTATTGAAATATATTACAAAGTAAACCCCCCTTTCCGATTGACCGATTCAGCTCATTTTTACAACACTTCTTTCTCATGAGTTACCCACGACGTATACCGCGTTTCGTTACAATACAGCAGAAATTACGACCAGTATGAGTATATTAGTAATTTGGGTCCGGAGTAAACCCCCCCCCCTTCTAATGAACCGATTTAGTTTATTTTTACAACACATATTTACCTGTAGATTACCACTATGAATACCGAGTTTCGTCGAAATATACCTAAAATCACGGCTGGTAGTGGCGAATTGGTATTGTCGGTCCGGAGTAAACCCCCCCTCCTCATGAACCGATTTAGTTCATTTTTATATCTCACTTTTCTCTCTATATTACCACTAAGAATACCAAGTTTTGTTGAAATATAACAAATATTACGGCTGAAATGGTCAAATTAGTGTTTTGGGTTCGGGGTAAACCCCCCCTTCCGGTGGACCGATTTTGGTGGTTAACGAACTCGTTCAATCGTTTGCTAATTGAATGCTATATACCAAGTTTCGTGACGAAAAAACAAAAACTCTGGCCGCTATCGTGTTAACAGACACATATATATCTATATATGCATATATATATATATATATATATATATATATATATATATATATATATATATATTTTATATATATATATATATATATATATATATATATATATTTATATATATATATATAGATATATATAAATTTTAACGGGGGTCATTTTCGGTGTCTACTAGGTAGGATCGATAAAGATTTGAAGAAATTTTTCAAAAATTCCGTCATGAGTCCAACCTCAATAGCTACTTTCCTTCGGAGGAAAGTGCTAAAATGTTTATAAGTTATGAGCTTGATGGAATGATGGATATTAGAAATATAGGCCGGGATAACCTATATCTGTTGGAATGGGATCTATATTTTTCGAATGTACAAAAGCGACATAACAAGCGCAGTCCCAGAATAGTATATTTCACTACAAAACTAGTAGAGTCGTAACAAAACTACAAGTATCGAAAGTTTCCTTTGCTGCACCGATTGTCGGTCGATATTTACTTTGAAAATTCAAAATATTATACAGTATTGAATATTAAACCCATACAGTATTGATATTGTGAATATGGGAGGGGAAGACGGTTTATCAATATTGGGGATCCGTGATCAAAATCTGGGCCCGGCTCTGAGATGTGGCGGACCTGTTCTACAAAACTAATAAATAAACTTTAAAACTAGCTAGCACTAAAATCGAAAGCCAAAATCGGCCGTAGTAAAACTAATTCTAAATTATTCAATAAAATAAAGATGTCTTAAACCGGGGAAAACTATGAATAGACTCTTAAATAACTATTTAATTATACGTGAATCATAAAATTAAAAACTTCAGTGCATTAATTAATATTTCATCATTTCTAATGCTCTTTAATCATGTGTATAACGACCGCTGTATGGTTGACAAAACATACAAACAAAAAAAAAAAAATAAAAAAAAAAAAAAAAAATAGAAAAACAGGGAGGAAGTGACCGAGGCAAGCGCTACCGCACCATGCCTAAGAAGTTGATAAGGCATGAAATAGATGTTGCGGGACGAGTATTTTCTTTATTGCAGGGGCTCCTCATACTACGTGCCTTTATTTTTTTTTTTTTTATTTTTTTTTTAATTTTTTTTTTTTTATTTTTTTATCCTTCTCTTCCCCCGCTGTGCCTTAGGCTGCCCTATACCAGCGGTTCTTCCAATTTGTATTAATTTAAATTTAGAAGTGTGCCATTAGGGTATCCAGTAGCTGTAACAACCCGCTAGAGAGCCGTTACAGCTACCTTTGATTTCCCTCCCAGCCTGTTTGCTGGATGTTTTGCACTTGCCAAATCAATCAACGGGTGCCTGCAATTGGGACCCCACTGCCTCTGTTCAGTGAGGTCCCAATGATATCCTACTTAATAATACTATTTAATTTATTTAATATTTACAGTATTTGGTATTTCTTATATTCTAATATCTAATACTTATATAAGAAAATTGTCAAATTTATGTACATTTTATTTATATATACCTATATTTTATTTTTATTTTTTTATATATACATAATATTCTAATTTATGTTCTTAAATTACTAATATACTCATTGGAAACTATTATTATTTATGCTATTCTCTTCTTTGCTTCGAAGACTGCCCCGGCGAAAGTCTTGAGTGCATTGAAGATTTCTTTAGATTCCAAGAATTGGCTAAAACTTGTCGGTGGCCATTCAAGCATAGAGAATTCTCCCGCGAGCTGAAGCCTTCTTCTGGTGTAATTTGGGCATTCTAGTATGATGTGTTCTACAGTTTCTGTAGCTCCGCATCTGCAATTAGGATTATACCGGATCTTGAAGTAGTGCAGTCTATGATTGATGTCACCGTGGCCTGATAGCAATTGTGCTGTGTAGAAGTCTAACTCCAGCCAATCCATGTCTAATCTTTTCCTGACATCAGGAAAGAATCTGTATGTGGTCCTACCTTTAGTTGAATTTTGCCACCGGTCCTGCCATTGAGATACAGCCGCGCTGTACAAAATTGGTTCTGCTTCTGCAAACCTTGTCGTTCCGATATTAAAGACAATTGTGCCGACTCTTGCTGGAATACCTCTTGGTATGTTATACCTCGCAACGTTTATTCCAAGTTCTAAGTCAATCGGCAACTGTCCTGCCAGAACCTGTAACGCGTCAGTAGACACAGTTTTGTAGTTCCTAGTCAACATGAGGAGTGCTTTCCTTTGGGTCTGAATAAGCATTGCAGTCTGCACCTTATTTAATTTGGGAAACCAGGCAGGAGCCGCGTATGTCACCAGAGGGAGATAAAGAGCCTTGTATAGGATCAGCCGGTTCTTTCCGTTTAGTCCCCATGTGTTCCTGGCTATAGATGCAAGGCACCCGTAGCGTTTAGTAATGGTACTTTTTAGCTCTCTCATGTGCGGGCTAAGATTCATTTTTTCGCCAAAGGTAACTCCCAAATATTTTACCTCTTCAGAAAGGGAAACTTCAGTGTCTTCTATTTCCAGTCTGAAAGTATTTCTTTGCCGAATTTGGCCTTTCAACATCAAAAGCCTAGTTTTTACCGGATTCAGTAGTTTTTACCGGATGCAGGAGACGTTCCGACTGCATTTCCTTGTATGGTACACGAAGACCTAGGGAATCCAACAATCCTTCCTGCATGGATAGCAGGCTCCTGCACGCAGATAATATCTGCTCCATCCTTGTAGGCTTCATTCAAGAGTTCGTCCGTAGCTAATTTCATTCTCTTGACGTTATGTTGGAGAATTTTCAGAGTTCCGGGAGATCGTCTATCCATAGTTTGTCCTGGTCAGTAGTCTTTCAACGGCCTTTTGGTAAGCTACACATTGGTTCCTATCAGGTGTTTCGTGAGCTGCATCTTGTTTAATGCGAACACAATTGACGCATTTTGGCGGGCTCTGCTTATTAGGACAACTTTTAAATTCATGGCCTCTTTCGGAACAGTAAGAGCAGTATTCATATTCTGCCTTACAGTGCGCTTTTACATGTCCAAAACCTTGGCATTTGTGACAGCGAGTAACAGTGGTCCAGTCTTTAAATCGAAAAGCATAGTACCCAAGAAAGATACGACCTTCTCGGATTAGCTCTGTTCTGAGTTGAGGACTAATCTCGACGATCCAATGTTCCGAAGAAATATTTTTTGGGCCAATTCTGAATACCGGTTTAAATTCGTATTTATGTTCCTTTAGTTCCGTACAATTTTGGTTCCAAAAATTAATCCTTAATTCGTCCTTATTATATTCTTTAGGAACGTCGTATATTATAATCCGTGGGTTCCTAGGTTGCGGTATGACGGGATTTAATTTCCCTAACTGGGGGAGACAAGAAATTTTTTCTGCATCCGCCCTGTGTTGCGTTTGTATTAGCAAGCCTTTGTTGGTGGACACAACGTTTCTGATTTTCAGACCTTGTGAAGAAGGTTTTAAGTTCTTTTTTACTTCGTTCTTCAGCTCATCAATAGTGGGGAACTGAGCTTTAACTTCACCTTCGTGTCTAAAGAACACTACGTTTGGAGGTTCTTTTTGCACTTTCTCAGCATAACTTGGGGTCGCTACGAAATCTGTTTTCGGAAGGACTTTCTGTACGAGATCGCCCATTTTTTTATTTAAATTTTTCAAGCCTTCCCTCATCTGGTTAGAATGCAGTTCGTTTGGTCCCTTCAACAGCTCCACTTGGCCCCGTAACTTTGAATTTTCAATAATTAAAGAATTGCAATTCTGCTCTAATTTCTTGCAGCAATCAATGAGTAGTTTACCATTCTCTTTATTAATTTTCTTTTCGAGGGCAACCATTAATTTTTGTAGTTGTTCCATTATGCCCTGATTTTGTTCTAAAATCGTCATCTCTAGTTCAGGCTCTTTAAATTTCAAATTAATTTGGTTTGTAATTTGATTGCCAACTGCCTGGATATCCATGACGTCACTACTAGGTGTTGGGGTTATGCTTGCTTCTGGATCTACCTCTTTGTCAGTGGGACCACTCCCTTGGCTATACAACCTCTGCTTAGGAGGATTGTTATTACCACGTGGTGTTTGAGACTGCGACTTTGTCATTTTAAATGAATTTTCATTCCCTACCATATATTTCCTTGATAAGGCGAATTCCCGTGGAGATAGACAACACAAATATTATTTTAAATTAAAGATAACTCAAGTCCAGGTTGGTATTTTATAAAATACTAATCAGTTTAAATATTATTAAGTTTTTTTTTTATTTATTTATTAAATTTTAGTTGATTCGAATAATTATTTCATGACAGAAGCCTTTTGTATTAAACTCAATTTGAATTTGTTGTATAATAGTTTTAAAAGGCAATATAATTTTAAAGGTAATAATGTAGGATATGTATATAAATAAACTTTTAATCGATTGATTTTATCATGACTTACTACTACCTATATTATATATGACTTACTTACTACCTATATTACTATAAGAAATTGCTAAAATCTAATAAAAAACAAGTGAAAAAAGATCTTAAGAACTAAGCAGAGGCATAAATTATTTAGACTATTATATTGAAACAGAGTACATGAGTTAATAAAATTAATTGATTGGAGATTATTAAATATTATAAGTTTTCCTATTACCAACAAATATACCTAATTAGAGTGAATAGTTCGGTAACATGTTCACGAATAAATAATATAACAGCAAGAAAAGGTAACAGAGAGAAAATAGATTAATGTAATTTTGAATGGAGTTAATAATATACTCTTTAAATTACCCTTTAAAAAGAAAAAAACTTTTTAACTATACAAATCATATAAAAATGAATTTAATAGTTTAACTATTTTGAAGGACTAAACAACAGAATGCTACAGATCAGTAATTTCCATAATTTGATTATAAAGCATAGATTAATAAAATCCAGAGAAAAGAAAAGTAAAAGTGTTATTTAAGGATTTTCAAATAGCCGTTAAAGCCCGGTCACCGGCGCCAGCCAATGGGAGAGCTAGAATCGTATCTGCACTTATCCACTACTAATTTAAACTAAAATAAAACTAATTTAAAACTGACTTTCCACTAAATAGAATAAATAATTAACATGTAATGTCTATTATATCAATATTATCATTATTAATTTAACAAAACGTACCTATATTATAGATAGTTCCTTTAATCTAATGTAAACAAGAACATAACCTTACATCCGGGACTGCCACTCTCCTTACAGTTGTAGTTAAATATACAATCACCAGCTGTAGCCAGGAAGCCAAGACTTCAAGTAGATAACGAGTATCGTCTACTGCATCAATACACACATAAACACCGGCACATGAAGACTTTAAACACACAATATAACTATATATTCACAGAGCCGATTTGAACACGATCCGTACGCTACAAGCTCTCTACGTGCCTTTATGTGTTCCTCCGTCAATATACAGCCGAAGCAGTGAAGACATAATATTATTCAATACAGAACATTTTACTAGTCTATTTAATGGTAACGGTGATGTCTGTGAGACAGATAAACTGTCCGGCTCATAGGAACTGCGCCATCTTAGAGAGCTTCCGTTATTTTGAAAAGCAACTAATTACAGTTTATAATTTGTTTTGGTAAAAACAATAAACACCTCCTGGAATAAAGATTTACGCGCCCAAAGCGTAGGGAACTGGGAGTACCGAGTCTAAGCGAAAATTACTGCTCTTTTGCCTCAATTTCCGCTCATTCTATAGGTATCCTCCACTAGAACCAAAAACTTATATATACATGCCTCTCTCTATTAGACTAATCCATATTATATAAGACCTTCCTCATGCAATGAGGATATTCCTGTTATGCATTGATAAAAATATAAAAAATATACATGCCTCTCATGTAAGTATCGTGTTTCCCTGAAAAAAAAATGCAATTTACAAAACCAAGTAATCAAAACTAAATCCTTTTAATGGGTAAAAAACCTTCTTTGACAAATAGGAAAGAAATAAGTTTTCTCTGATTATTCAAGCACTAAAAGAACAACGAAATCAACAAATCCGTCAGGTTGCACAAATTATATATTTTCCCAAATATTTTGTAAACGCTCCTCGACGAAGTGTACACCAGCGGGTTCAGTTATTCCTAAGAATGCCCCACATGGAAAACAAAGCTTTGTGAAATTGACACGTGTGCTGACATCGACTATAATCCAATGTTTCTGGATTCCCTTTGTAGTCACCGCCCTGACCCCAATATTCAGCAATAGCTCGGCTTGGGGCTTATAACTCCACCCACAATAAACTAGGAGAATGCCATCAAATTCCACAACAATATTTCCCCAAGGAATATCAGAAATACTTTCTCCATATATTCCTGTATTATCTCCCTCATTTTTATACAATGGAAAGAGTGAAGCAGAAGGCTGGATGTATATTGGAAGTTCGGGGTGATGTTCTGGAGTTATCTTGGAACTTGGCATATTTTGGTCTGGGATAAGATTACCAATAGCAGGAAACATCTTCCCCTGGGTTTTACTTCCTGGATACCCTTTTCGTGAGCTATATCTTGCTTCTCATGAAAATACCGCTGAAATAACCAAAACTTTACTCCTAGGAACAGCGTCATCATGGCGCATTTCCTTGACATTATTTTCCTTAGTGTCATTTGGAAGACTACAATAGAAACAGTTAATATTTGTTTGATTTTGCGATATATTGTTGAACACTCAATCTAATGTCATCTGGAACAAAAGTGAGGTGCCATAATGGTGGCTGCACAGAAAATTACACGCAACAAAAAAATCTTTCCATTTTTAGCTGCCTTGTTTCACTGGCAAATTCATTTTACTGCTAAAACAAATTAAAACAACTAGAAGCAATAAAAAACTGAGGAAAACAAACCATGGAATAGATCTCTCCATCGAGCGCTTTCAAATGGTTAATTTTAACGAACCTCGATTTCGAACCCGTTTTCAAGATATTAGACAAAATATACTCGAGTCCAAAAACTGCTCACGTGCGGTAATAAAATAGAGACGAATCCTTTGATTTCTAAAGACAGAAATTCTATCGACTTCAGAGTCAATTTTAATTTTCTTGCTAGGACATTTGAGTCGTTCTGGACCTGAGCGGACTATCCCACATTATTGAGAAATTGAGTTTGAAAAGTTAAATCACACTATGCCATGGTATCTGAAGGCTGTATTAAAATGAATATTAATTTCAAAACCAATTAAGAGATAGAGCCACTTAATAGATGGTCCAATGTGTCATTTATATTTGAAGACACAATTTTCAAGTTTTCAAACTCAATTTTCACAACAATGTGGGTTAGTCCGCTCTGGTTCTGAACGCCTCATTTTACAGTGGACAAATCCAGTGACATAGCATGTAAAGTCCATAGCATGTAAAGAATCCTCCAGCATTCCCACCCAGACTATAAAACTAAAGAGCCAGCAGTATAATAAACCCAATGCCTTAATAATATCTGAACTTACTTACTTCCTCGGCACTACATCCCACTATTGAGACTTGGCTTCCAAAATCAGCTTCTGCCAATTGTCACGGTCTTATGCTGCCACTTTTCAGTTCCGGACTCCGAGAAGGCTTCGGGCATCGGCGGCTGCTCCATCCTGCCATCTCAGCCTGGGTCTGCCAACTCGTCTGATTCCATGTACCCTATCGGAAATATTTGTTTTAAGGTATATCATGCTCTGGCATTCTGGTTAGTTTTCCTGCCCAGTGGAGACATCTACGTTTTGGTTACATTATTATGTTAACCTCCCTAAGTAGGTCAACTCTTAATTTGTCCTCCATCTCCAGTTTGCCTGGTTAAGGACACTTCCACATATGCACCTCAAGACCCTTCATTCAAAATAGAGGAGGGATAATTCATCTCGCTCCGTTATAGTCTACGATTGTGAGGCAATGCAGAGGACTGGCCTGATGAGGGTTTTATAGAGGAATGTATTTGTGGATCTTGTTAGAATGCTCCCTCTCAGTTGCCTACCAAGTCCAGAAAACCTTCCCTTTCCTTCCAGTATCCTACTATTTATTTCTTTGGGCATGTCATTAACAAAAGCGACAAAACAGCCCAAATACTTAAACCGGCTCACTTTTGTCGAAGGAGAAGGCGTCCATGGTGAGAGTTTCTCCTATCCTAGCTTGTTACCTGCCACCATATACTTGGTTTTTCCTTTCCTTAACTTGGAGTCCCTTTTTTCGAGCAGCCTCCTTTAAAGCAAGAAATGCCTCCTCTGATGCCTTCAAGGATTATCTTGGATTCACTCACGGCCTTCAAAATCTCTTAAGACCATTGCAAAAAAGAGTACTCTTTTGATTTTTTGCTTTTCAGGTTTTTGACTGCAGAGTCAGGAATTTATCTGTTTATGTTTTCTGTAACGTAACTTACAGCAAAAAAAAAACCTATTGTCCGAATCCCTGAGTCCTCTCAGGATCACCTAAACAAAGAAAACGATATCCAGCAGTATAACAAAGCTAGTACCTTAACAACCTCTGCTAACCGGAGCAAAAAGAGACTAGTCCTTTGAATTTTTGTTGTTGGAAGTCTATCGACTGTATCCCCAGGAGTATATAAATTTTTGTTTCCTTCCAAGGACCTTACATCGCCCAAACCCAGTGCCTTAGCAATGTTTGCAGCCCAGAGCCTTATAGATGATCCTCTGACGCCCATACTGAAGGACTATCGACCCAGGAATATAACAAGGCGTTCATTGGGAATTCATCAACCCTTCAGCAACAAGTCAACCCCTTACATAAAGTGACAGTGACGGATGACTCCTCTCCCTCTCAACGCCTACTTCTTCTCACTGAATATAGATCCGACAATATATAGGCGATATTTAACTACCAGTTATACAACAGAATTGTAATATAATCGCGCTTAATTAATTACATAAATCAGTCATAAAAGTAAGTCAATTTGATATTCAACCAAAAATGGAAACATTAAGACCAGATCGATGACCGCTGAGACTGACAAGGAAAATATTCTTGGCATAATAGTTCGTTAATGAAACCACATATTTATATAAAACTAACTACGTAATTATATTTAGTCCGAATCACAGGAACTGCGTAATCTTAGCGCGTTTCTCTTCTTATGGTAGGTGTAATTTGGAAAGATGGAATATAAAAATTTAATGTTAGGCGCCACAACAGTAGATCACAATCCCAGCAAAAATGACTCCATTTAAGCACGGAGTCATCCAAATGAGCTCACGCTATGAAAAATCACAGAAAACGTTATATCCAGAAAATTTAATAAGCTCTCGAATTGATTTCCCAACATGGTCTCTGGATACAGGAGGGTTGAGAGCACAACTAGGCCAAGTCCATGTTATACAGTTTTCAGAAAATGAGTATTATTCGTTTTAATTGCAGAGACGTTGTATAAATCCTATTGACCAGTATTAGACTTAAAAAGATTTGAACTTAAAACTGGCATTATTTGTGTATAGTCTTGTTCATAAAATCGTTACAACTTGAACTTGGCTTACTTGTGCCCTGAAAACAGATAATAATGACTTCCAGATGTGTAGCAAGCACTGCTACAAGAGGCAGAATAATGAAGTTAGGACTTAGTCTTCTGTCTAATGAAAAGAGCTATTTTAGTAATACTCTTTGGTGCCATTACAACATAAAATGCCAAAAATGGGCTTGGTCTAGTACCCTCCATTTGAGAGTATTCCAAGAAAACTCTAGTTCTTTCCATTTTCCTCGGGTAAGATTATAGTTATTGCTTAGAAATGGTTTCATTAGATTCCCCACATTACTTGTAAAACATATAACTGGAAGCCTAGTTAACAAAAAGTCCGTCTCGCAGGACTGCATCATCTTAGCGCGGTTCCGTTCATATCCCTAGTCTAATTTGGAAAGATTAAAATAGAAGCAGTTATTATTTTGGTTCCACCAGTCTTTTTTTTTAAATTAATAATTATAATGGCGTGTCAACCCTTAAGGTCACTAACGCCATTCCTGTGAGTAGTAAAGTCTTGAAAGGTCATGATTTACAATCTTACCTGGAAGGGTCCGCTACACTAGAAACAGACCCGCTAGTGACAAGGTCTTGGAATCTTGGAAATCTATATTTCTAACAATAAATTGTTTTTGTTATTTTACTTAACAAGTTTTATTGTCAAATACATTTTCCAACTATAAGCAATTAAAAAATAACAAGAAATAAAACAGACAAAAAGAACCATTGGAATAAACGAAATCAATTAATTTAAAGCTTTAAGCATTTTTTTCTCCGATTGACATCGCCTAATTAAAACATTCTTCAGAACCTTTTTTGTAGAGCATTTAGTAAGCTTCCGAATGGTAATCTTCCGCTTCGCAAGATTGTCAACGGTTTTCGAGATACTAACGAAATTATACAAAGTTACCAAAACTTTTTTTGTCTGTTAATAAAATATTTTATTCTAACCCTTCCTTTACTCTAAACGTAACAAAAATTTCTACATATTAGTGTTGATGAAACTCGAACATGCAGAAAATGTTTCAACTGTATCCCATAATTCTAAGTACCAAAATCAAAGACAAAGAACCCTCCCTAGGAAGGACGCTAGGCAGTTGAAAAGCTATATATCTTGGAAATCCATATCTCTAACATTAAATTGTTTTTCTTATTTTTCTTAACCTGTTTTATTTTCAAATACTTTATCCAACAATAAGCAATTACAAAATTACAAGGAATAAAAAACAGACCAAAAGAACAGTTCAAATAAACGAAATCAATTACTTTAAAGTTTTAAGCTCTTATTTCTCCGATTGACATCGCCTAATCAAAACTTTCATTAGGACCTTTTTTTAGAGCATTTAATAAGCTTTCTAATGGTATGCTTCCGTTTACCAAGATTCTCAACCTTTTTCGAGATATTAAGGAAAGTAAACAAAGTTACTAAAACTTTTTATGTCTGTTAATAAAATATTTTATTCTAACCCTTCCTTAACTCCAAACGTAACCAAAATTTCAACATATTAGTTTTGATGAAAGTAGAACATGCAGAAAAAGTACCCAAACCAAAAACGGTATTCAAAAAATATTTTTCCAATTTTCTCGAAAACGGTTAAAGCTATCGCCTTGAAAATGGTTTCATTCGTTTTCCTAGCCCAGGAATCATATAAAACGAGTACTTAGAAGCTTATGAACTCAAAAACGTAAGCGTTACGATTTTTTTTGCGCGAATTTCGCCCCAAACGCCATCTTCCAGTAGGCGGATTTTGCTGGTTAACGAACTTGACCTTTCAAATTGGACGAAGGATTTTTGTACCAAATTTCATCAAAATCGGACCATTCGTCTTCTATCTAGAGAGCGAACAGACAAATATATATATATATATATATATATATATATATATATATATATATATATAAATATATATATATATATATATATATATATATACAAATTTGAACCACCGTTATTTTCGGTCTCTAGGGGTTCTGAAACGCGAAATTTTCTAGTCGGCACTTCCGGATTGTTTCATTGTATCAACCCTATAAGCGGGGGTCCTCCCTATGGGGGAGGGAGGAACCGCGCTAAAAACGTGAGCTTTACTTTTTTGGCGGATGGAGGGAGGAAGCACACTAAAAGATAGCTATAGTCCTGCCGTAAACAAAAGAACAAGGTAGTGCGCACGCGCTGCATTCAGCAAATGTGTCCTAGATCCCCTCCAGCCACGCCCCTTCAGATTCTTTATTTTGCTGGCGGACTATAGCTGATGGGAGTCGGTGACAGTGGTTCTGCTGCATCCATCAGTCTACGAAATAATTGGGACGACTTACTCTGACACTGATGGATTCCGGAACTCTAGCTCCTGTCTTCTCCAGATTGTAATATTCCAAGCTTAGTCCACATGAGTTGTGTGAGCTGAGCAGATTATTTCAGGAAAGAATCGACTATGATGGAATGTAAAAGTTCTACTCACATGACTCCGCTTGTGCCGTCAATGAGATGGCCCAATTAGGAAGTGCAGATGAGAAATAATGTTATTGCATTTACTACAGAATAAAAAACTATAAATAATGGTTTATACATTTGTTTCCTTTTTACAGTAACTCTGCAAAGAGGGGAGTTTGATTTGTCTGCAAGTCTCATGCAATAAATAGCTTATTACTTGCATTTGGTATTAACTTAGGTATTTTTACATATTATTAATTTAGAGATTAAAACTATTCAAAATAAAAGAAAGAAGACAAATTATAGAAAAGAACACAATATATATAAAAAAAATTAAAATAAATAAATGAATAATCAACAATAAATAGAAATTTAAACAAATTGAATTTAATGTATCACTACCACAGTAAAATGCTGAATAACCTCTTTTAATTGTAAAAGGCATTCAATCTTCCCATTGCTGTGTAAAGCTGCGCAGCAAATTCTATTAATGACTTATTATTGCACATTAACAGAGTTTGTTCTGTGGATGGAAAAATTCCTTTTAGCACTTTCCTCCGAAGGAAAGTAGCTATTGAGGTTGGACTCATGACGGAATTTTTGAAAAATTTCTTCAAATCTTTATCGATCCTACCTAGTATACACCGAAAATGACCCCCGTTAAAATTTATATATATCTATATATATATATATATATATATATATATATATATATATATATATATATATATATATATATATGTCTGTTAACACGATAGCGGCCAGAGTTTTTGTTTTTTCGTCACGAAACTTGGTATATAGCATTCAATTAGCAAACGATTGAACGAGTTCGTTAACCACCAAAGTCGGTCCACCGGAAGGGGGGGTTTACCCCGAACCCAAAACACTAATTTGACTATGTCAGCCGTAATATTTGTTATATTTCAACGAAACTTGGTATTCGTAGTGGTAATATAGAGAGAAATGTGAGATATAAAAATGAACTGAATCGGAAGGGGGGGTTTACTCCGGACCCACAATACCAATTCGCCACTACCAGCCGTGATTTTTGGTATAATTCGAAGAAAATCGGTATTCGTATTGGTAATCCACAGGTAAATAACTGTTGTAAAAATAAACTAAATCGGTTCATTAGGAGGGGGGGTTTACTCCGGACCCACAATACCAATTCGCCACTACCAGCCTTGATTTTTGGTATATTTCGACGAAACTCGGTATTCGTAGTGGTAATCTACAGGTAAATATGTGTTGTAAAAATAAACTAAATCGGTTCATTAGAAGGGGGTGTTTATTCTTGACCCAAATTCTTAATATACTCATACCGGTCGTAATTTCTGCTGTATTGTAACGAAACGCGGTATACGTCGTGGGTAACTCATGAGAAAGAAGTGTTGTAAAAATGAGCTGAATCGGTCAATCGGAAAGCGGGGGTTTAATTTGTAATATATTTCAATAGAAAAGCCCGTCAGACGTAGGTTCACAAAGCCGCCGCAAAGAGCGCTTTCTACCACTAGAGTGACTGTATCCTGTTCCTGCGTTAGATCAAAATACGACAATATGAGGTTTTTTGTATTTATTACGTAGTGTAATAGGTACCATGTGTAAACATAACTCTGGAAGCAAATTATTAATTGATCAGTTACTCATTACAAATTTAAAAGAGAACTATTCATGTTTTTATTTTATTTATGTAGGATATTTTAAGCAAATTGTTCTGGAAAGCAATCTACACTACCCAAATTCTGAGGTGCTTAGTTATGCAGCTCCTGCGTGACGGACTTTTTGTTTTATCACTGTCATCTTTACATTAGTCCGTTCTAGTTTTAGTATTCGATAGTCGTGAAGTAAGTGTTGATATGTTCGTTCTGTAAGAAAATCGGAGGACAAGAGTTTTTTGTTTTTTTTTGAATAAATAACTTGTCACAGGACATGGCTCAATAAATTCATATATATATATATATATATATATATATATATATATATATATATATAATAATAATAATAATAAAGCCTTTTATTATGTTCTTAATTCGACAATAAAACTAAAATACAATAAATGTATACAAATAATTATAAATAACTGAAAATAAAATAACAATTTCACCCTGCAAAAAATTCTTATGTGAATTTGAACATAGGCCTTCCATGAAGGAGTACAGATCTAGACTTTCCCAGGTGACCAGCCTACTAGGAAGCTGAGGATTCTATCTGGATACACTTCTCCTTCCAAGCATCTCTGTCGCTCGCCAATCTCCACCATAGCGGACCAGCCATCGTCTTGAAGAAGTCGCTCCACCTTTTCATTGGTCTTCTCCGTCGCCTCTTGTAGACATAGGGTGTCCAAATAGTCACCTCCGTTGTCCACCTCTTATATGATCTTCTTAAAATGTGACCAGCCCATTCCCATTTTTGCCTCCTAACCTGATGGATTATATCCTTCAAACCTGTCCTCTCTCTGATGACACTGCTTCTAACCTTCTCCTTCCTTTTTATGTTACTGATACTTCTTTCTACTGATCTTTGCCAGGTTATCAGTTTTTTTGAGTGAGCTTTAGTTAATGTCCAAGTTTGACGACCGAAGGTTACGGCAGGAAGTACTTAACCTCTTTCGGGAAATTACTTTTCATTACCTCTCTTAAAGCCCAGTACTTTCCCCATCCTATTGATGTCCTTCTAGCCACTTCTTTCCATGATTTGTTAGCAAATGAGACCAACTGCCTAAGGTAAATATAGTCTGCCACATATTCTAGCCTATGACTTCCAACGTTCATATCTACCTTTTCCGCGTTCGTCATTACCTTTGTTTTATCAAAGTTAGGTGAGAGACCGACTTCTCTACACTCCTCCAGCAATGTTCTTATCATCATTGTAAGATCTTCTCTAGTGCTCGCCAACAGAACAATGTCATCTGCAAATCGGAGACAGTTTAACCACCTTCCACTCACCTTGATGCCCATGTCCTTCCAATCTAAACGCCAAAATACTGTTTCCAGCACCAAGATAAACAGAATAGGTGATAGAGGATCTCCTTGACGCACTCCTCTCCTGACAGTAAAATTGGGACCATTCCGTTCAGCGGCAATGAATGCTTGTACTTATGCCATGTCCTTATACAACTGCATCACTATACGAATTTATTTGTCTCTAAGCCTAAAATTTGTATAAAGATGCTTCTGTGGAAAATACTGTCGAACGCTTTCTGAAAATCGATAAAACACAAATAAGTAGGAAAACTATACTCCTTTGCTTTTTCAATTACTTGATTAATTGTCATATATATATATATATTTATATATATATATATATATATATATATATATATATATATATATACATATATATGTCTGCTCGCGTTCAAGCAACTACAGAAAAGGCAAGCATTTTGGCGACCAAGTATTTTAGAAAATAATTGGGGGTCGATAACTAGCTCAACCCGGCGCTCAGTGGTCCATAATCGGCATGAAGCACAGCTAATAGATTTTCGCCTTTCTAGAGCTTTGTGAGGTTATGTTTGTGATATTGATTACCTACCACACAGGTAGCCGATTCTCTACAGGCTTGCTAATACAAACAGCCTATGAGTTTGGGCTCGCAGGAGCTGTATTTGGTAAACCAACAGCACATAGGATTCGATAACCACCATACACGATATTCATAATAATAATTATATTAATCGGTAGGGTCACTACGTGCTCTAGTGGCTGGGATTCCCAAGCGGGTGAGGTGGGTTCGAATCCCGTCTGTGGGTGATTAATTTTTTTAGAATGTCATAGTGTAGGTGGTGGATTGTTCAGAACAGGGTGTTTAATCTCAATCAAGTTTGACTCGAATTCCTAATTAGTCTAATCAGTTAAACATTTTTTGATTAAGATTAAATGCCAATTAAATACAGTCGAAGGGCTTAGGAATCGGAGCTTGACGCAGTAACAGTATTGCCGTAATGGATTTCACGAGTCATTTACTACGCCCATCTCTTCAATCAACTTCCCATTCACAAACCCTGATTCCTGTCAATGTAATCTCATCGAGGCTGGCAGGTTAATTCAACTCGAAGAATAATCCAAGGGTTAAGTTTAGAACCCTCGGATTAAAATTTATTGGAACTTCAGTGACGCTTAAATAAACTCTAAATTGTCATGAACTTTAATAATAAAAAAAAATATATCAATTGAACCTGAAATTCTGATTGCCAAGAATGGATTAATATTCGTTTTTATTTCCGAAATTATGACTAGGTCAAATGATTGCCAAGTCATATCATTTTTAATTCGGCAATACCAAATTTGGATGACGATTGACTAGATAAAAGGCAATGTAATCCTGAGGGTAATTTTTAACCTTTTAAAAAATCTAGAACTGAAAGTTACATAATAATTATTTAGCTGACCTTTTACTTAAATCTTCGAATTTTTGTACTAGGCGGAATGCCAAAAATAAAAAAAAAACTTCACTAAATAGTACACTATGTGAATAATGGTTTTATCAAATACTTTGACAAACATTGAAAAATATGTTTTATTTAAAGGATGGGAAGAGGGTTTTTAATTTTTGAGACTATATTTAGTCTGGAATTAATTGTAAATATCTTTGTCGCTTGCGAATCGGCCATTCACAGCTGACACACTTACACCTCATGACGAGACAGGACAGACCGATATGTGAACATTGTAACTCAACACTGACCATAAAACACCTACTGACAGAATGTATACTTAGACAAAACTATGACTTACTATACAATATGACAGACCTACTACTGGTGATAGGAGCCAATATATAGGGCAAATATTTAACTACCTGAAGAAGACTAACATACTTGACAAATTATAACATGACCTCTACGACTAAATTGGCAACAACACATCAATTAAAAACAAAAATGAGAGAGAAAAGAGGAGATGTTATGTATTCCATCAAAATAAAAATTATACTTACATTCACTACCAACATACGGCCAAATACTAAAACCTTATTGACAGACACACAATTCATTGTAACAAAACCAATATTGATACAATACACTTTAGACCAGTTTACATGAAACAAATTTAACATTTTTGTATTATTTTATACATGTTGATGTAATATTTTTTTTTAAAAGTTGAATCGCCTAGCCGCTAAAACTTATTAAATAATAAATAAATAAATAATTGTAAATATATGACATATCGATTATCAGCTGACTCTATTCCACCACATTGGATTAATTCAGACCATGACCAGTCTTGACGTGGCCTTACTAGTTTAAGGTTCTCCTCTAAAGTTGAAGCTGTGTGTTTTATGTTTATAGTTTGTTCCCCTGAAGAGGCACCGGAAAGGTGTGAAACGTATAGAGAAGAAATAAAGTTAGTGTAACCAGTTAGTGATTTTTTTTTTATTTTTTGAACTTGTGCCTAGCAAAATAAATATGCATACAGGAAATGGAGGATTAAATCAATCTTGGCAAACAAACAAAATAGTAATGTTACACAAATAATATTGATGGTATAAACTATTAAATTAAAAAAAAAAATATATTAAAAAAATACATTAACTTTGTATAATCAGGCTTTTCAAGTGACACTAGAGATAAGAACGAAAACACGGTAAGATGACGCAGTTCCTCCTAGGTGAAAGTGTTTAAGTAATTACCATTGGAATTATCCGTTTCTTATAGAGTTAGATTTTTATTCAATTCCATTATTTATTTCAAAATTGTTGTTCTTAACGAACAAATTTACTAGAATTAAATGATTTTTTTCTTCATTCATGTACCCTTTATGACCGTAAACTATTAGGGATGATCAGCCATAAACACTAGTAGAGATCACATAAAAGTGCCTATTAATAACCATTGGAGAAAAAGAGTTGGATAAAATAAGTGGAGATCGACGTCAGAACACCCAAGATTTACCTTGGTTTCTGGAAAAACCTCCAGCGGCCAATCAATGAACTGGAAATTTCAATTCTCTCCATCCCGAAGGCTTTTCCCAATTTAAAGGAAAAAGGAAAACCGATAGTCCAATATTAAAAGCATCTTCCTTGAAAGCCAAAAACCGAATACTCTGCTTTTCCAGTATTTTCTTAGCGACGTCATTTGTTGGGGGCGAAATAGAAGAGGTAGTTTAATATTGGTTCATTCTGCGTTATCTGTTTTCTATCCAAAGAAAATTGTAATTATTCTTTAAATAATAGTTTATTCAGCATTGTTTCAACTCTTCAGATGTGACTGAAAGTTTTGAAAGATCTCTTGTCAAATCAAACCTTCCATGTGCGGTTAGAGAATCTGTCCTTTGATAGATTCTTACAAAAAAATAAAAAATGGAATACCTCAAGGGTAAGCACTGAGTACGTCTCTGTTTCAGATTTTCTTTTTACTCTGTTTCAAAATTAATAACTCAACCTGTCGGATATACAGTATAAGCCGATGATCTGGTTATAATTGTGAAATCCTGGTCATCGGAATTGTTAAAGAGAAGAAAGGACACTATCTTTATTGTCGCTGTGCGTATTTTATTGCAAGGACACTGTACAGACATAGAGCAAATGGAGAATTTGGTCCAAAATAATCCCCAGCTCTTAATGGCTCGAATTCGCTTTCATCGTAATTCATTATGAACATCACTTTGCTACTGTTTACAGTTCGTGGTCTTTGGCAGCTAGCAAAACGTCAGAACTATCTTGGCCATTGTAACCTCCTCCTGTTATCAACTATGCAAGTTCAGCGACAGTGTTGCCAAAATATAAAAATAATAGACAGTGTATTAATATTACAGGGGTTATAGTGAAAAGCAACCCTTCATCACCAGGACCTGTGAATACCAGTGTGTTAATGGCGTCTGTCCGAGCATGTGGTCTCGTGATGTCTGGAGTTTTTTTTATCAGAGATTATTCTTCTTATCAGTTTATTTATAATTTATCTTCATCATAGAAGCGAGGTCAGCTCAGTGGTAGAGCACTGGACTAAGAAGCTGGAGGACCTGAGTACAAATCCCGAGCAAGCACTAAAGATTTTTTCTTCTATTGTCTTCGTTCATGGGTTGAATTCGGCCTCCCTGACTGCCCCTAGGCCAACCCAGTGTTTAATTTATTTCTGTGGCTTGGTGCTAAAAGGGCCAATGTCAATTTTTTCAAGGTTTGAGTTATTTATGCCAAAAGTTTCCAATTTAGTAAATCTTTAATCCCACAAAAGCTAATGTCTAATAACAAACTCGAATAGGTTGTATTTCCATTCTAATGTTAGCCAATGTCATTCCTAGTATTTTCTAATTCATTACTAAAAGGACCAATGTCGACAAATTTAATCAGAATGGTCCCCAGAAAACCGCCAATCATCGTACACGAGATGCAACAACATAAATTCTTAAACTTTAATGATCTTCTGGGAACAGCATTCGTTCACAAAAAAGTTAATACTGCTGACGAGCCAGTTAAGTGGACAAAAATCAAATGGATGCAGTTTCGTTGAGACTAACTAAATGAAATCCAGTATAAAACTTCCTTTAGAAATGAAGAGCCATTCCAAACAATAAATTATTTGAAAAAAAAAAAAAAAAATACGAGACATTGTACCAACACCGGTCACTTCAACTTAAGACCCATTTCAAACAAACCATTACCTTTGAGTAATGTGAGTAATGAAGAACTTAAGGACTTGAAAGATTTAATGCAGTACATTCAGCCGAATAGTCGCATATTTTATAATGCATTAATAGATAAATTGACTACTTCATCAGATGTTGTAGATCCATTTTCGGATTATGATGAAGATGAATAAGAAAATTAAAAAAAAAACAAAAAACAAAAAAAAAAACATATCCTTAAGAATCCCAAAAATGTAATTTTAAACTTTACTTTATGTAAATGTACTTTATAATAATTATATTAATAAAACTGTTGAAATCAGACTTTTTTTTCCTTCTTACTACCTCCTTCTTACTAGTAAGTGGACCAATGTCATTAAGAGATGCAGTAGCTTTTAATCCAAAAAGGGCCAATGTCGTAATTTTTACATAAAATAGTAACAGGTTAAAAAATTTTATATGATAAAATTAAGTCTCTTGACACTAACAATAAACAAATACAAAAAAAAAAATACTGTGAATTTTAGTATATGAAAGTTATAGCATTCACAAAAATCTCAAATATCTTTCAATGCCTTTTTCTCGAAACTAGCATTTTTGACATTGGCCCTTTTAGTACCAAGCCACAGATTTATTAATGGGTACCTTGGTGCTAATGACTCTAGCAGTCGAAGCAGCAAAGGGGAAAATCAGGCGGCTGGAGCATAGTACTGACCGCACTATCTCACTAGTGTGCCGTATGGTCATGAATCTGATACCTCTACAGTATCTGCCCCACATGGCCCTTGTGGCCTGTTACGGGACTGATTTTTTTTTATCATTATCATATTTTTATTTCGTCCGCAGAGTGTTACTTAAATTTTTTTCGAATCATTATAGTGAACTTTTATTTTCGCGCTTTTATTCTCCTGTGAAGTTTTAGTATTGTTTTATGTCGCTACCTGTTTTTATTTTTTACCCAGCTAACAGGACTTTGCAACTTTGAAAACTCACATACATTTTATTAATGGAAGGTACAGTGATAGTTTTAATATTTCTTTAAATGGAAACACTCCAGTTTTTATACTGAATATGTTCTGTTTGGCTTCAGTTGGTCATTTTGGAAATCATAAGCCAAAGAGTCGTATGTTGGACTTAGATAAAGCTAGTCACTAATTCTAAACATTTTTAAAAATATTTTATTGATCATAAAAACAAATACATAAACTCGAGATTGAATAAATAATTTTGATAGGTGAAGGCAGAGCTAAACAGTCCGACTCGCAGGAACTGCGTCATCATAGCGCGGTTCCGTTCTTATCCCTAGTCTAATTTGGAAAGATTAAAATAGAAGCAGTTATTATTTTGGTTCGACCATTCTTGAAAAGGTTCTTACCTGAATGGGTCGGCCAACCCCAGAAAGGCCCCCAAAAGGCAGTTGGAAAGCCTTCGAATCTATCTCTTTGAAAGCTATATTTCTAACAATGAATTATTTTTCTTCTTTTACTTAATCTGTTTTATTGTCAAATACATTATCCAACTATAACCAATAAAAAAAATAACAAGGAATCAAAAATAACAAGGAATCAACGGCACTAATGGCCAAGAATTATGCCGATGCGCCGTAAAAAAAAAAAAAAAAATAACAAGGAATCAAAACAGACAAAAATAACCGTTCGAATAAACGAAATCAATTACTTCAAAGTTTAAGCACTTATTTCTCCGATTGGCATCGCCTAATCAAAACTTTTTCAGAACCTTTTTTTAGAGCATTTAGTAAGCTTTCTAATGGTAACCTTCCGCTTACCAATATTCTCAACCGTTTTTGGAGATATTAAGGAAAGTATACAAAGTTACCAAAACTTTTCATGTCTGTTAATAAAATACTTTATTCTAACCCTTCCTTAACTCCAAACGTAAATTTTCAAAATATTAGTTTTGATGAAATTCTAAGATGCAGAAAATGTTTCAACTGAATCCCATGATTCTAAGTACGCAAACCAAAAACGTTATTCAACAACTATTTTTCCAATTTTCTCGAAAACGGTTAAAGCTATCGCCTTAAAAATGGCTTCATTCGTTTTCCTAGGCCAAGAAGCCTATAAAACGAGTACTTGCAAGCATATGAAGTAAGCGGAACGATTTTCTTCGCGCGACATTTAACGAACTTGACCTTTCAAATTAGACGAAAGATTTTTGTACCAAATTTCATCAAAATCGGACCATTATTCGCTGTGCTAGACCGCGAAGGGGCAAATATATATATATATATATATATATATATATATATATATATATATATATATATATATATATATATTACACACCGTAATTCGAACCACCGTTATTTTTGTTCTCTAGGGGTTCTGAAACGCAAAAATTTCTGGTCGGCACTTCCGGATTGCGCCATGAGATCAACCTTATAAGCGGGGTTCCTCCCTATGGAGGAAGGGAGGAACCGCGCTAAAAGGAACTATGGGGATGCTATTGGATGGTGTTAAGGTGTAGACACTTGCATTGCAATATAAGGTAAATGTGATGACGAGGGTCCTGAGCAACGATTATTTTTATATATTTCACTTTATTGTATTTTGATGCACTACACACGAAACCGTTGAAAAAAAAAATTTTTTTTTTTAATGGATTCGTGTTTAGTGCATCAAAATACGTTATAGTGCAAAATTTCAAAATAATCAGTGTCCAGGACCCTCGTCTTCTCATTTACCCAATATAATGTTTTGATAAGATATGTAAATCCAAACAATAAAAAACATGTACATATTCTTGATATAAAATATAATCATTCAATGACAGAGGGTAGATTTCTGAAGATCCCATGACCACGGATTTGAATTACCAACGGTAATATTAATATTTGAAATTTTCCCATGTGTGAATGAAAAGAATGTACAGTATTATGAATGGTTCGTTTACTAATAGGATCATTTCTCTTGATAGATATACATCCAATTTTATATATTCTGAATTATGCTGCTACACAAATTTGTAAAGCAAAACACGAAAAAATAATGAATTTTTTTTTGGTTGTATTTAACCCTTTCTGGACGGTGTGTCAACCGTCGAGGCCATTTTTGCCAATAATAAAGTTCTTAGAAAATTTTATTTAATTTTCACGAGAATGATATATAGATAAAGGGTCTGTTTGTGGAAGTTTTATAATTTACATTTTGTTTTTATAATTTTTATATAAGTATTTATTCTGATCCCGTAAATCTTCTAATATCTCATTTTAAGTGTGAGCTTTAGCCAGTAAGTCCAAGAAGTAGCCCTTGCATTCTGCGAGCAAAATTAAAAAGTGCTCTTAACAGATTTGCGAGACCCACTACAATATACTCATTAATAAATCTAAAACATATGTCTCAATTAGAGCCTTTTGATATGTAAATTACCTTGGATACTCGTGTGTTCCTAGTCAGTACCTCGATACTAGTCAAAGGTAGGACCAACAGGGTTCCTGAGAGTACTCCGTTACACGTGGACACGAGTATATTAGCCAACACGAGTATTGTACATACAAGACGCATTTATTGATCTTCATGTGTAAATGCAGCATACTAGAGTGTAATCATTAACAGACAAGGGTAGGCGAGTAATTACTCCGATAGATTCTACAGGTTGTAATCAAAGGATTCAAACAACTTGTGAATAATTGGGTGCAATGGAAAACCGCTTTGAAATATGTACTTTGACATCCTAGCTGCAGTTAATACTCAGCCGATGCGTCCACAAGGATTAAATACAACAATATTAAGCCTTGTAGTAATTTATTTATTGGTTATTAGATTTAGTATTTGGACAAATCTAGTGATATGGTTGTTTTTTTTTTTTGTTTTTTTTATTTATTTATGAGCATCCAGGCGCATCTAAGGCGTTTCACATATACACACATACATACATATACACATACATATGTATACATATATATATATATATATATATATATATATATATATATATATACATATATATACATATATACACACATACATACGTACATACACACACACACACACACACACACACACACACACACACACACACACACACACACACACACACACACACACACACACACACACACATGTATTTATATTACATCTATCATTATACATCTATAAACAAATTATATGTAGAAATGCCAATATATTCACATCTAAAAACGAATAGTATATACAAATGACAATATATATACATCTAAAGACAAATGGTATACATATATACATTTAAAAACAAACAATACATACATATATATATATATATATATATATATACATATATATATATATATATACATATATATATATATACATATATAAAAACAAATGGTATTATTTATATACATCTGGTTGATCAATCGGATTACATAATTAGACATAGTTACTAATTCATTAATTACATGTTATCGTTCTTTACAGTTTACCAAGTGGCGTAATACCTTCCTTATGTTTTTTATTGCAATTGTTTGGATATAGTATTGAGATGGGGTAAAAAAAAAGAAAAAAAAAAAAGGGGGGGTTGAAAGTGTTAAATTTTTCCATACATATTAATAGTTTTGAGGTGTGTAAGGATTGCTGATATGTGTGGACTGCTGTCAGTAAGTAATTCGGTCATGTCATACGGTAAGTCTAGATTTTGACGTTGTCGGCATTCTGTTAGTATGTGTTTTACGGTTAGTTCGGTGTTACAGATTTTACATGTAGGCTTTTCTTTTTTAGTCATTAAGTACTCGTATGGTTGTATTTGAGGGTCTGTGCACAAGGCCTTCAACACTATCCTACAATCAGATGATGTTTAAAGGGGCCTCACCTAGCCCTCTTCTTTTCTAACTAATGCTTGGTGTAGAAGAGAGATCGGTGATCCGTATACACTGTCGCAATTGATAGAACAGAAAGCCATTGCCAACGCTTCACTTGAGGGCCACTGCAGCAGATCTCTGGGCCACTGACTTCTGAGTCGCCTCGTTGGAGAGAGTGGATGGGTGACGTTCGATAAGGATCTGACTTCAGGGCTTTGACGAATAAAAGGTTTGTTGTGGACGCGTTAGAATATGGATAATATAACTTATTACATTTATCGAACGTGATATTGAGGGCTTTATCGAAGTTACGATTAGAAGCATAGAATGTAGAGTTACCTATGGATCTTAGGGCTTGGATTGATAAGTTTAATTACGTCTGTTGCTCAATGCTTTCTGAGTTCCTCAGAGTTCTTACGCGTACGTCCAAATGGGTTGCAGTCGTGATTTGAAAAGTATCAGTTTGTTTTAAGTCCTTTAGTATGATATGCACCACAATATTGGCTTGACGAAATAGGACAGGTGACAACTCGAGCTCAAATACTTTTCTCGGCTTCGCTGCAGACTTTTCTTATCCATAAGATAGTACTAAAAGTAATATGTTTGTGGGTCCTCCTGGAAGCGAATAATGCTCAAAAAATATAATGCAAAATTTGGCCAGCGATGCTTTAAAACACCGAAAGTTAGTTGTGAAACGATTGAAGGCGATGGGACATCTACCATAGAACTAAAAGGGCCTTTGAAATGGAATTCCTAAAGCAAAAAGTTGGTTTCATTCTTCAAAACGAAGAATAAACATAATCATTGCACCATCAGCTTGCTACAAACAGAGCTAACATAAAGGGGGTGGGGCATGACATGTACACTGTTTAGGGTCGTGGGTTCAACTCTCATAAGAAATGGTGGATTTTAGACAAAAAAGAAAAGCCAATAGCTCTATTCTAGTTAGAAAAGGGTGAAAGTGTAGATAACTCGTGTAGATATTAAATATATATATGGTTGATGTTTGTTTTTCGTCGCTGGGATGATATTTTTATATGGAACGGCATTTTTCTCCAGCGGTGGTACTCCTCCTCGCTTCATCCTGGAATATGTCGATGGGTTCCTCTCCATCTTCTTCAGCCAGGTACTTGTTTCTTCCTCGGTGGTAGCCAAGGGAATGACATTTCTCTCGATCTGGGTGCCTTTTCTCCCCTCTAGCCCCAGTATCGGCGGACCAATGGTGTTGAAGTTCCCTCGTGTTAGTTGGGATTCTGTCCGTTGGTAGCGCTGATGGTATTACGTCTTTCCCCCCCCCCCCCTGTAATTCCTCGCCGTAAGGTTTAATATGCTTGATGTTTGTTCCAGGGAGCTTCAACATCATTGGTCCGCCGATACTGGGGCTAGAGGGGAGAAAAGGCGCCCAGATCGAGAAAAATGTCATTCCCTTGGCTACCACCGAGGAAGAAACAAGTACCTGGCTGAAGAAGATGGAGATGAACCCATCGAAATATTCCAGGATGAAGTGAGGAGGAGTACCACCGCTGGAGAAAAATGCCGTTCCATCTAAAATATATATATATATATATATATATATATATATATATATATATATATATATATATATATTTGAGCTACTATTATTTTAGTGATCTATGGAATTCACAAATGTTTTTCTAATTCATACCTCTGGATCGGAAGGGTGCACGTTCATTACAATTACTATTTTTAGATATTTTACGATTCTATTAATCTAGCATTGAATGAATACTTTAAGGGGCCAATTAGCAAGGACTGGATTTTAAGGAATGAGGAAATATTTTTAGAGAAGAGAAATTCCATTCAAAAAGTACATTAAGATTATTAGTAAATACATAAAGATCATAAAACGTCGCTAAGATGAGAGACAGGTTGAGTTAGAGTGACTATTATCAATTTGGGAGATTAGAGAGAATATTTGGCTGACATACCTTTGACCAACATTTGTACCGAGTTCTCAGGAGCCGGCTTAAACCCTGTCGTGACAGAGGTATGTCGGCCTGTAGCAGAACATATTTTTCAATTACCACATATGTTAATTAACATATGTTCAACAACAAAAGACAAGACAGTGGAAAAAACAATTTGTGTTGTTAAGAGAAAAAAAAATCTTTTAAAAAGTGCACTATTATTAATGAAAATCAGTGTTTTGATAATGTAAAATTTCTCGCAAGTATCTCAAGCAGCTGGTGTTGTGAAGGATGACAGTCATGTGAGTTCCAATTTTTTTGATAAACATTATAATACTGTAATCTCCCTAACCTCCCTCAGCCTAACTTTCCGCTCAAGAGTTTGGTGCTTTCCAGCTATTATGTCAAGGTGCTTTGAACCACAGAAGCCAACGACAATTATTCCTTTTCGTTGCTCATTTTTCATTTCGTTTCAAAAATAAGTTATTAATTTTATATTTAATAAAAAATAGTTATATAGTTTAATTTTATTTATTTTTGTGTTGGCTCCTTTGGAGCAAAAATTTCATTACACGATGCCAGCAGGCCCTTATAAACCCTTCACCCCACCTCTGCTCCAGCTCGTGTCTTCCGATGAGATTAACCTCATCACCAAACGGGTTTTCCATGTGTACTGCGAATGAACCAGACGCAGCGTCTGCAGTTTCATTCTCACATCTCCAGTGACGTACATCTAACTTTTTCTCTCATCATTTTTAGCGCGGTTCCTCCCTCCCCCATCGGGAGGAACCCCGCTTAAAAGGTTGATCTCATGACGCAATCCAGAAGTGCCAACTAGAAAGTTTTGCGTTCCAGAACCCCTAGAGACCGAAAATGATGGTGGTTCAAATTTGTATATATATATATATATATATATATATATATATATATATATATATATATTTGTCTGTTCGCTCTCTAGGTAGAAGACGAAAGGTCCGATTTTGATGAAATTTGGTACAAAAATCTGTCGTCCACTTTGAAAGGTCAAGTTCGTTAACCAGCAAAATCCGTCCACTGGAAGATGGCGTTTGGGGCGAAATTCGCGCAAAAAAAAATCGTAACGCTTACCTTTTTGAGTTCATAAGCTTGCAAGCACTCGTTTTATAGGCTTCTTGGGCTAGGGAAACGAATGAAACCATTTTCAAGGCGATAGCTTTAACCGTTTTCGAGAAAATTGGAAAAATAGTTTTTGAATACCGTTTTTGTTTTGGGTACTTAGAATCATGGGATTCAGTTGAAACATTTTCTGCATGTTCTAATTTCATTAAAACTAATATGTTGAAATTTGTGTTACTTTTGGAGTTAAGGAAGGGTTAGAATAAACTATTTTATTAACAGACATAAAAAGTTTTGGTAACTTTGTATACTTTCCTTAATATCTCGAAAAAGGTTGAGAATCTTGGTAAACGGAAGAATACCATTAGAAAGCTTACTAAATGCTCTACAAAGGTTCTGATGAAAGTTTTGATTAAACGATGTCAATCGGAGAAATAAGTGCTTAAAACTTTAAAGTAATTGATTTCGCTTATTTTAACTGTTCTTTTTGTCTGTTTTTTCCTTGTTATTTTTTAACTGCTTATAGTTGGGTAAGGTATTTGATAATAAATCAGGTTAAGAAAAATAAGAAAAACAATTTAATCTTAGAGATATGGATTTCCAAGATTTAGCTTTTCAAATTCCTAGCGGGGTCCTTCCTAGGGCGGGGACCCATCCAGGTAAGATCGTAAATAAGACCTTTCTTGAAAGTAAAGATGGAACTGTCAACTTTGGTCCTCCTCTGCCTACCGGCACTTTCATTACTGACGAAGGCTACCAATGAGTAGCCAAAACGTCCTAAATATAGATTCTTTAACAAAAATCGTATTGAGGTTTCTTTAGCCGAATCCCAACCATTCCATCTTTACTTATCACCTCGACGGCTAACTATCTAATCTTCTTGCTTTCTAGAAATGTGGACCCAAAATAATTACAGCTTCTATTTTAATCATTTTAAATGAGTCTAGAGATAAGAACGGAACCGCGCTAAGATGATGCAGTTCCTGCGAGTCGGACTTTTTCACTAAAACTAAGTCCAAGGGAATAAGGGGCCTTACAATACTTTTAATAATCTTACATTTTAGGAAATTTAGCAGCTATAATTTTTAGTAAAATGAAACGCACTAAAACTGTACTAATATCAGTTTTGAGCAGCCATATTGAAACTAGTAGACAATGTCCTTGCAATCTCCATCCACCTAATGGATGTTCCATTCCTGCCGGTGATAAGAGCAGGGTAAATGTCTGATTCTTATCAAACCACTTCTAGAAAACTTTTTATCCTCAAGCATTTATCCTTTCGAGGATCTCGTCCCATTCCCAGACCCTGGCCATTTCTTACATTATACTTTCTTTATGTTTCTTTTATCTCTACAGAAATTCGAGGTATTTAACCTTATTCAAGAATGTGGTTCTTCTTAATGTCAACTAGTGTACAAAATGTTCACATTTTAGGGGATTTTCATCCCTTCTTCCATTAGCAGGAAACTCCCACATGACGTGGACCTGATAACGCAATCCTAGAACCTTTCATTTATTAGAAGTCATCGATAACGAAAGTAAAGGTGATTAAAATTTGTGCGTTTATTTGTCTCTCTAGCAGGCGCAAAAGTCCTATTTTGATGAAAGGCTAGCCTTTGGTCCAAAAAGCCTTTATGTGATTTTAGAGATATGGTGAACATCGCGCGAAAAAAATCTTAGATTTTACAGCTTTGCCTTTATATGCTTCCAGGCACTCTTTTAGCGCGGTTCCTCCCACCCTCCATAGGGAGGAATCCCGCATATAAGACTGACCTCGGAAAGTGCCAACTATAAAGTTTACGTTACAGAACAATGGGCGTATATAATAGGGGGGGCTGAGGGGCAGCCCCCACCCCCAAATTTTGAGATCATTTAATGTAAAAATCCTATAACAACGAAAAAATGTCTTCTACATTTACACTGGTATACTAGCTGACCAGAGGACCTTAAAACTCACCATTTTACACTAAAATATTTTACATTTTCCTTACAACCCAAATGCCTAGGTGCTTTCAGCCTCCCCCCCCCCAAAATTATTTTCTATATACGCTAGTGTTCAGAACCCATAGATCTTGAAAATAACGGTAGTTCAAATTTGGGATATATATACAGGGTGTCCCGTAAATGTCTAGTCATGTTGTGAGATGTGATAGAGGACCCATAGCGGAACAAAAAATGTTATATGACGATTTTCCGAATTCTCGCCCATAAGGGAGAAAACGACGTTTTATTGTTTTATCGAGGCAAACGTGGTTTTTAGAAGAATAGTCGTTGTAGCTCCGTCCCAGGTGGTTCTACTAGAAAGAAACTGAAACCAATCGAAAGCTGAGTAAATTTACGATAAGACTAGTCTTATAGTAAATTTACTCAGCTTTCGATTGGTTTCACTTTCTTTCTAGTAGAACCACCTGGGACGGAGCTACAACGACTATTCTTCTAAAAACTACGTTTGTCTCGATAAAACAATAAAACGACGTTTTCTCCCTTATGGGCAAGAATTCGGAAAATCGTCATAGAACATTTTTTGTTCCGCTATGGGTCCTCTATCACATCTCACAATATGACTAGACATTTACGGGTCACCCTGTATATATATAGAGAGGGAACAGACATATATATATATATGTGTGTGTGTCTGTTCCCTCCCTCACACCCTCAAAAATGGTCCAGTATTCAGTACCATGTTCATTTTTATAACATATTTATATTTATTACACGGTAGGGCGCTGACGATCAGGAGATTTTCCGTTCTAAATAGTTTAACCAAACAAATTATACAGCTTAAGTATAATGGAGCATTATAACACTATAATATACCATTGTCAATTGGTATTAGATGTTTTAATAAAGGAAGGACCTTTTGGTTAGAGAATCTTTGGACGGGATCCTCTGCCAAATCTACTGTTGTTTGACTTGTCTAGTTGTTGAGGTGGAAAACCATCCAGCGGGATATCTGTGGTGGAATTCCTGCTGATTAGTGGTGGGAGATGGAATACCACCATTCAGGACAGGAGCTGATACAATTACATCCTGAGCCAAGATCCCAAACACTTGGCTTGTCTCCTAGCTGTGAGCTGACATTGCTTCAAGGGTTATCAACCTTTTTCCGCTCCCGTCTTTCGGAGGGTGGTAGCTCTCTTTGCCAAGCTTCTTGATTAGCCAGGGTTTGGCAACGGTCCGACATCTCGTGTCTTCCCTTATTCTTTCTCTCTTAAAGGGCGTTCACTGTCGATTTACGTATCTTCTTGGCTTTGGTGGGCTTAAAACATAATATTTTCCACAAATATTGTCATTAATTTTTATATGTATATCTACTCGGAACACTCTTGGACGATACTTACTGACAACAAACTACGGACTACAAAACATACCGTCAAAGACTGGCCATCCCATTATCGAGCCAATAGAAGTGATGAAGTTGTATTAGCTCGACTTAGGATTGGGCAGTCAAGACTTACTCACGAGTACCTCATGACAAGACAAGAGAGACCAGTTCATGAAATTTGTAATACTGAACTGACAATAATACATATTCTAACAGACTGCATTAGACGACAAGACTTAACCATACCATTCAACATGTGTGAAGTTCTCGCTGAAGGTAGCCAGTACGTAGAAAGTATCTTGACATATCTACAAAGTACAGGATTATAACATCTCATATGAGGATCCCGAAGACAGGTTTATCAACTACACTTTCATTCCACGAATAATTTATTATTCATTATAGTATAGAATTGAAATTTATTTTAATCATTTTATTTTTAATAATATTTTAATTGTAAATAAATACAATTTTCACATTCTCCCTGGTTTCTTGGAAGACTTACTTTAGTGTGCTTATCGTCCACGAAATTGCTCATACATAATTACCTTATGGAGATAAAAGACAAACCGATATGCAGACTGTAACATAACATTCACAATTTAACACATATTCACTGAATGTAAAATACGTGACAAACTGAAAATTCCACACGAACATCAAGAGCTTTTTACAGAGGGTAGTCCATACATACACCAATATTTAAAACACATCAACGTGAATCATAGAAACTGAATAAAGCTATTTAAAAACCCACACACAAAGATTTGATTCCAGGAAAATATTTAGTCGGAAACCTTTAGAAATATTATGTCGATGGTAAAGGTAATAATAATAATAAAAATAATCTGTTTCCAATTAATGACCTTTTAATTAATGGAATATCACAAAATGTAGCGCCTTCCATGACCTAATAAAGAATTATAGCAGATTTAGTGCGTACGAAATCGTAACGCTTACGTTTTCGGGTTCATATACTTGCAGGTACTCGTTTTATAGGTTTCGTAACGAAGAAAAAGGAATGAAACCATTTTTAAAGCGATATATGTAACCGTTTTCGAGAAACATTGAAACACCTAGTTTTCCAAACTAATTTTAAGTTTGGGTATTCAGAAACGATTATTTCAGTTGGACTTTGTTCCAGACGATTGATATTCATCTAATCTGTGATAGGTAAATTTTGGTTCCGTTTGGAGTTAAGGAAGTACTAGAAATAAAATATTTCATTAACAGACATGAAAACTTTGGGATTTTTGTATATTTTCTTAAATATATTGAAAACAGTTAGGGTTTCGTGGTAAGTGGATGCTTTCCATTCGAAAGATTACTAAATTTACTACAAAAAAGGTTCTAATGTAATTTTCGATGGGGCGATGTCAATTGGAGAACTAAGGACTGGTTTCTTGGAAGACTTACTTTAGTGTGCTTATCGTCCACGAAATTGCTCACACATAATTACCTTATGGAGATAAAAGACAAACCGATATGCAGACTTTGTAACATAACATTCACAATTTAACACACTGAATGTAAAATACGTGACAAACTGAAAATTCCACACGAACATCAAGAGCTTTTTACAGAGGGTAGTCCATACATACACCAATATTTAAAACACATCAACATGAATCATAGAAACTGAATAAAACTATTTAAAAACCCACACACAAAGATTTGATTCCAGGAAAATATTTAGTCGAAAACCTTTAGAAATCTTATGTCGATGGTAAAGGTAATAATAATAATAATATTCTGTTTCCAATTAATGACCTTTTAATTAATGGGATATCACAAAATGTAGCGCCTTCCATGACCTAATAAAGAATTTTAGTGTTACGTTGTGTATATATATGAACTCTAGTGTAAATATCAACGCTGTAAATAATGTTTAGCACTTCATTCTTAACTCAAATCTACTAAATTTTCCCGTATGCTCTTATAAAACTTTTGTTGTACTGATAATTGTGAACATATAAATTTGTAGTTTTTTGTATTTTAAAAGGCCGTCACGCAGGAGCTGCATAACTAAGCACTTTCCTCAGAATTTTTGTAGTGTATACTACATTACTGAATAATTTGCTGTAAATAACCTATATAAATAAAATAAGAACGTGAATAGTTCTGCTCATTTACATTTCTTATGAGAACTTATTAATTTTTTAAATTATTTGCTTCCAGAGTTATGTTAATACATGATACTGTACTACTTAATAAATACACAAAAACTTCATTTTCCGTCTTTTGATCTGACGCAGAAACAGGATACAGTCCCCCTAGTGGGTGATAGCGCTCCACGCGGCGGCATTGGGAACCTACGTCTGGAAGGCTAATTCTAATGAAACAGAGTTTAAAGTAAACCCTCCTTTCAAACAGACCGATTTACTTCATTTTTACAACACATCTTTCTCATGAGATACCCGCGACGTATACCGCGTTTCGTTACAATACAGGAGAAATCACGGCCAGTATGAGTATATTAGTAATTTAGGTCCGGAGTAAACCCCCCTCCAAATAACCCAATTTAGTTTATTTTTACAACCCATTTTTCTCTGTTGATTACCACCACGAATACCGAGTTTTGTTGAAATGTAACAAAAATTACCGCTGGTAGTGGCAAATTGGTAATGTGGGTCCGGAGTAAACCCCCCTCCTAATAAACCGATCTAGTTTATTTTTACAGCGTATGTTTCTCTTTAGATCAACATAACGAATACCGAGTTTCGTTGAAATATAACAAAAACGACGGCTGCCATGGTCAAATTAGTGTTTTGAGTCTTGGGTAAACCCCCCTCCCGGTGGACCGATTATGGTGGTTAACGAACTCGTTCAATCGTTTGCTAAATGAATGCTATATACCACGCTTCGTGAAGAAAAAACAAAAACTCTGGCCGCTATCGTGTTAACAGACATATATATATATATAAATTATAAGGGGGGTCATTTTTGGTGTCTACTAGGTAGGATCGATAAAGATTTGAAGAAATTTTTCAAAAATTCCGTCATGAGTGCAACCTCAATAGCTACTTTCCTTCGGCGGTGTACGTAGTAAAGTCGATGGTCCTAGAGAAATACAGTGTAATCACTAGTATATATCAAAATAAATAAATGAGGAAAAAAAATAAATAAAAAAATAAACAAAAATATATATACAAAAAAAAAAGTTAAAACAAAAGAAGGAAAAAAAAGGGAAAAAGAAGAAGAAAATATTTTTAAAAAACAACAAAAAAAAAATAAAATAACAAAAAAAAATAAATAAAAAAATAAAATGAATAAAAAAAATAAAATAAAACAAAATATATGTTTACATTATATATATTTTTTATTATTTGTACTGTATTTATATATGTACTATGCACTTTCTTGAAAGGTCTTCATTTATGATCTTACCTGTATGGGTCGGCCAACCCCAGAAAGGCTCCCCCATAGAGGCAGTTGAATATAGTCAAGGTCTTCGAATCTCTCTCTTGGAAAGCTATTTTTCGAATAATAATTCTTTTTCTTATTTTACTTAACCTGTTTTATTCTCAAGTACATTATTCAACTATAAGCAATTAAAAAATAACAAGGAATAAAAACAGACAAAAAGAACCGTTCGAATAAACGAAATCAATTACTTTAAAGTTTTAAGCACTTATTTCTCCGATTGACATCGCATAATCAAAACTTTCTTCAGAACCGTTTTTGTAGAGCATTTAGTAAGCTTTCGAGTGATAACCATCAATCATCAGTAATATGACATGTAACCGTTATGTCGGCCAGAGATATAGATACAGTAGAACTTGGATAATTCGAACCCCAAGGGACAGATAAAAAAGCTCGAATTATCCAAAATTCGAATTACAAAAGTTTTTGAAAATAAAGGGGTAAGAAATCGAATTTCATATTTTCACATTTTTTAATTTAAAAAAATACATACATTTTATTTAAACAATAACAAATATTTCATAAATTGATAATTACGTGCATAAGTAATAAATAATTTATCAAAAAAGTAAAAATAAAAGTCTATTGTTTTGAAAAAAAGTCATTTTCATGGGAAGATTTTTTTCTTTATTTTTCAGGTAAGTTGATAAAGAGTTAGGAGGAATTCCAAAGTCCTTGGCAATTTCAGATTTTTTCTTTATTCCTTTTTCAACTTCTTTAATTGCAGCTATTTTCTCTGGCAACGTTAAAGTTTTATAACTTCTAGGCTTCGACATCTTAAATCAACAACTTACTGAACTGCGCTGTTCACCAGAAATTCAAGGCACAAACAATACAACAGATCTAGGCTCTGACTGACATATAACTGAATAAGAAATGAAGACCAGAGGGATGGGGACGGGAATTCTAGGATAAAACGACAGGATGGTGTATGTAACTACAACCCCTGGAAGGGAGGAAGTGCGACCCACCACTTTGCAGAACTCCTGGAGTCCAAGAACTTTTTCTTTAGACTATGAGACCGCCGCGCTTCTTGTCCCGGAGCCCCTACATCCGTATCTTACTATCCATCTTACCCGAGTGGAGAATATTTTCACAAGATTTAAGATCGAACACCTCCCATTGCACGTACAGACTCGGAAAAAATTCGAATTATCCAAAATTTTATTCGAATTAACCACGATTTTTTTACATTGTTTATGCTCTAAATTCTAGGGACCGAGAGAAATATTCGAATTAAAGACGATTTCGAATTATAGAAGTTCGAATTATCCATGTTCCACTGTATAAGAATTGTAAGTGAACATAGTTCTTGACGGATGCACTAGTACGCATTGTATTTTCCATGCTTTTACTAACTAACATAGTTCAAGAGTTTTATGAATATCAGAACAATAAATAATTCTGAGTTAAATTCGAAGCAACAAATTGTGCATGGAATGTACAAGAGCAGCTGCCGACAAAGGCCCTGTCAGATCCGGTGACGAATGACGGGATCGACATCTGGCAAGATTGATGAGATGTCTCCTCATTTAGAGCGATACAGGCACTGTACTGATTGCAGCTACCACAATCCTTCCTTCCTCTTCAGCTAATCCCAGATACAGCTAGTTGCTGTCTGTTCTACGTCCTCCTACCTTCTGTGCTCTAGCTGACTTTCAGCCGAGCAGTAACCATACTTCTCTAAGTTTCAAGCTGCTGAAGATTTATATATATATGGCTGTTCGCTCTCTCACAAGGTCCAAAATAGACCAATTTTGATGAAATTCGGTACAAAAATACTTTCTTTATTTTCAAAGGTCAATTTCGTTAACCAGCTGGATCCACAGGTTTACAGGCGAAATTCACTCGACAAAAATCGTTGTACTGATGGATTTTCATGTACTGCTTTATTATAATTATTATGAAATTTGTGTAAAAAATCGTTTGTGTAATTTGAATGTGTAGTTTGTTAACCAGCAGAGTCTGTCCATTGGAACATGGTTTTTGGAGCGAAATTTGCGCGATAAGTAACGATTGTGTTATCCAGTTAATAAACCTTACAGGTACTGTCCTTGAAATGTTTTAAATTCATCGAAACTAAGATATTTTCATTTTGGTTACATTTGGATTTAAGAAAGTATTCGAGAAAAATGTGTATTAATATTCGTGACATTTTTGGGATATTTTTATACATGGGATATTAGGACAGGCCTGCCTGACCGTCTGTAGCCAGCTTAAGAAATTCCACTCTTCATATATGTAATAATATCCATATATTTCAATATGATCTAACAATAGTAGTTCCACTATGCATTATTTTTGATGAAAAATAGTCTTCAATTATTCTACTGTTAGGTTACCGATATATTTTTCAAAGGATGAAAAAATGTTCGAAAATTCCCACAAGTGTTTTATTGGCAAAACGTTTTCAGGGACTAAGCCCCATTTTCAATGCCCATGCATTGGCGCTTATTCAGCCGAGCCTTGAGCCTAGGGGCTTAGTCCCTGAAAACGTTTTGCCAATAAAACACTTGTGGCAATTTTTGACCATTTTTTCATCCTTGGAACATCAATTTTCCACCATCCAGCATTCTCCAACGATATATTTTTCGTATTATCAAAACGACTTATTTAGGTCGCTTCGTATTAGTGATGGGTGATTGACGATTGTGAATGGATTCAAATTGAAATGAAATAAGAATTTCTTAGGCAATTTTAGGAAATCGTGAAAACTATCTCCATCGAAGATCGATCTTATTTCTGAGCCTAGAAACGACCTTTTAAATCGAGCTCGCCGATCTTTTTTGTGGTTTGATCTTTTCATTTCGATTCAAGTCGATTCATATTATTTTTGTATTTATTGATTTTAAGAGCTCGCACACGTAGCGACTTGCTCTTTGTTAGTGTTGGTGATGGAAACCACTCTCAGGTTATCGTAAATGAAAAAATTCAAAACATTAAGAGTTTTGGGGGAATTCTGCTAAAAGAAGTAATATATATATATATATATATATATATATATATATATATATATATATATATATATATCTACTATATATTTGTCAAATACCACTCACTCACTCATTCACTTACTCACTGACCCACTCACTGACCTATCATCGCCCAGCCCAAACCGTTCGACAGAAAAATTTGAAATTTCGCATGGACACTCCCTATAGAACGTAGACACTCACTAAGAAAGGATTTTTTGATATTCAAATTTTTAAGTACTTTTAGGGGGGATTAAAGTTTTAGTTCGTTAGAGCAGGCAAGCCAAGGCATCATGCCTTGTTACCGTACGGTATCTATTCCAAAGTAATATTTTTAATTGAGGTTAATTTCAACTATGATGGCAGACCTTGAATTACTAGAAATAAACTGTGATTTTGTCCCTTATAGAGTTTACGCCCTGGTCTATCCGAGGTAATAATATCCCGAACCACTTGACACAAATTTGAAATTATGCTCAGACCATCCGTTTGGAATGTAAACACTCGCTAAGAAAGGTTTTTTTGATATTCAGATGTTTAAGTCATTTTAGGGGGGTTTGAATTATTTAGAAGGTCCTCATCGGCTCAAAAATGGTCCGATATTGATTAAATTTGGTACAAAAATCTTTCTTCTCATTTGAAAGGTCAAGTTCATTAACCAGCTGAATCCGTTCACTAGAACGTGGTTTTTGGAGCAAAATTTGCGCGAATAAATCGGAATGCTTACATTTTCGAGTCCATATGCTTGCAGGTACGCATTATAAAGGTTGCTTAACGTAGGAAAACGAATGAAACCATTTTTAAAGCGATTTCTATCACCGTTTACGAGAAAAATTGATAGAAATAATTTTCCAAACTAATTTTCTGTTTGGGTATTCGGAAACGATGATTGGTTCACTTGAAACTTGTACCAGGTATTTGCCTCTGTTTATCTATCTTGTTAAGTAGTCGTTGTACTTTTTTTTTTAACTCGAATGTCCGTGCAATAATAAGCTGTACAAAATTATATAGTAGCGTTAATTTCGATCATATCTTATTTAACGCAATATAAAAACTACTTATCGGCCGTGGTGAAGCACGGTTAGTCAGCTAGTATCTATATATATATATATATATATATATATATATATATATATATATATATATATATATATAATTAACGAAAATACATGGCTCATGTGTGAAACTTTAGGAGATTTATTTTTAAGGACTGTGTCCATTACTACACTTCGCGTTAAGTCAAACATGTTTTAATAAATTCTACTGTGCGTGCGTGTGCTAAATGAAATTTTAAATATTTGACTCTTTAAGGTGAGTGAGAACTGTGTTTATGTGTAGACTGTTATCTGTCAAAAGTTCGTTCATGCCATGCGGTAGCTTTGGTCTGTCTCGTTCTTTGCAATCAGTCAGTATGTATTTTATAGCAATGTGTCAGAAACGAATGTCCGATACCCAATCTTGTTATGACTACCTCTTCTCTTCGGGTTGGTCTGTTGCTTGATGGCCAAATACATATTGTTTTCTTAGTCTACCTTAATTTGTTGTTTTGTGTGTTAGCCCAAATGTTTTGCCATTCGTATTAGAGAATCGACCATCAGCATTTTCGACAAAATAGTAGCTATATACTGGGTGCTTCAAAAAAATGTATACACACTTTAAACTATCGTAGTTTTCCCACTCTACAAGGCTAATGTTATATTTCTTCGACAGGTGGGAGCGTAATCGTCCCTCTATGTTATATTGTCAGTTGGAAGTTGTAATATCAACATGGCGGACGTACGTTTGAGTTTTGAAGAACGTAATTAGGTTATTAAGTGGTACTGGAAGTTTGAGAATGTAAATAGGTACAGTTGTGTTTACTGGGGTGCAGAAAAGCCTCACATTACAATTGAAAAAGCTGTAAATTTGCCTGGTGTAAATGTGTGGTGCGGTTTGTCTTCAAGGGGACTCATTGGACCTTTTCGATTTGAAGGCACTGTAACTGGTTTTAATTACCTAACAATGCTTGCTGATTCCATATTTCCTGCCATTCGTGCATTATACGGTAATGATATGTTTTATTTTCAACAAGATGGTGCCCCGCCGCACTATCACAGTGACGTACGAGCTTACCTGGATCAAAATGTGCCGGGCCAGTGGATAGGACGTGGCCCCCTGCGTCGAGTTTCCAGCACGCTCCCCAGACCTTACACCACTGGATTTCTTCTTATGGGGCACAGTAAAAAATGAGGTGTACAAACGTAAACCACGTAACCTAGACATTCTTTGGAATGAGATTCAAGCCGTGTGTAGAGAAATCTCATTGGACGTTTTGATACGATGTACAGAATCAGTGGTGACTCGTACTCAGAATTGTATTGATGCTGCAGGTCACCAATTTGAACAGTATTAACATTTGTTATTTATGTTTCATTTACATTGGACTTTCAGCTTTCTAATTTCCTGAAATTTAATTTTGTAGAACGGTAATTAAATTTTCTATGGAAGTTCAAAGTGTGTATACATTTTTTTGAAGCACCCTGTATATTCTGAGCTTTCCAATTGACACTAGGACTAAGAACGTTATCTAAACCCTCTAAGATAACGAAATTCCTGTGAGTCGGGATTTTTAAAATTAATTAATTAGAATTTTGAATAAATACAGACTCGCGTGAGCTGCCTGTTATACCGATAGTGATTACACGAGCCTATCTGACCGGCTAATGGTGGAGTGTTGGCGAGTAATTGTTTAGGTTTTAGAGCGATGGTAAAGCTCTCAAGCCCTTCCATCAAACCGCAAGCAGTAATTAGTATTTCTTCGGACAACAACCCTCAACCCTCAACCCTCAACCTATCGGCAACCCAGCAACCTTTAGCAACATCACAACCTCAGCCGTTGTCAGCAGCAAAAAATCTGCACTTCCTTTCTTTTTACAACCTATCCTACTGATAACACTGAACTGAAGTCATTTTGGGATAAATTCAATAGTTTATATAAATAAAATAGTAAAGTAATATATATTATTGAAGCGAATGTAATATCCTACAACCCTATAACCGGCATTAATTTTTTGGGTTCATCGTTGAAGAGATATCCGGTTGAGAAGAGCGAAAAGTGTGTTTTTTCCTCAAAATGACAATATTTTAATACATGGATATTTCGAAAACTAAAAATATCTCAAAAAACTTGATTGACTAGAACTAGTAGCATATTTAATCAGCTTTCATTTGTTATAGAATGGCCATGTCTCTAGGACGCAGGGTTTCCGAGATACAAGTGAAAACCCAAAAAATGGGACCTTCTAAACCCCCCTCCCCCCCGGCTCGAAGACTACGGGCGGAGACTTATGATATGTTGACCTCCTAACTAGCCGAAACGAAGTTATGAACTCAAAAATTGTGTTCCAAAAATTTCGATCTATAGGTCTTAGTCGGTACTCTCGTTATCGAAAAAAACAAAACAAAAACCCGTGTTTTTTGGACAAATCCTAATTTATCACTTAAACGAAGCATTGTAGGAAAAAACCTTTCATTTGAAAGTTGCTTAATAAATTATCCTTAAGATGAGACAAGGTTCGGCGAGTTTATGTATATAAACTATTGTGAGTTTATGTATATAAACTATTGTGAGTTTATGTATATAAACTAGGTATACAAACTATTGTGAGTTTATGTATATAAACTATTGACTTCATTCCAAAATGATTTCAGTTCAACGTTATGAATATTTTACGAGCTAATCGTGTTTGAATAACTCGTCGGATGGACATTTTGTGCCATAGAGAGTTAGACATTTTTTGATCACACGACAACCGTCTGCGCATGGAACGCAAAAACTGGAAAAATCTTGGTTCACTTTTTTTTTTTTTTAATGGAAGAGTTGTGTAAAAAAAAAAATTGTAATTTGTGTACTAATTAGTATCCAATCTAAATTGAACCTCTCAATTAGACGAAACTCGATAAATTAACGAACAATAATAATAATATTTGTATCTACCTGATACTTTAAATTGAAAAAATAAAATAAAATAAATAAAAGTGAACCGAGATTATTTTTTTCAGTTTTTGCGTTCTACGCGCTGACAGTTCACGATACATAAACATAATAACAGGAGGGAGAATTCAACAAGAAAAAACAGAGAAACTGAAAAACACCTCCGTACATGTACAGAGTACCATTAATATTATTATAAAAATTGGGTTTTACGATACAGGGACATCGCATTTTGGAAGAATTGTATTGCGTTTCTATGGTGCTTACAACATTGGACATGAAGCTCTTTGTCCCTGTTTAAACATACCAAGCAATGGTCGGCCATGTTATACTTCAACTAATGGACATGGAGCGTCTTGTTTTAGTTCAGTGTTTTCATATGTGTTTTTCATACAAAAATAGTTCTTTTAAAGCATTTATATTTTATTCACTAGAAAGGGCGAGAAAAGCTTAATCCACTGGTTCTAATATCTAATTTTTGACATTCTCTGGCCAAGAGTTGTTTTGGAAAAGTGTCACTTTTATGCTTAATACAATTTCTGTTGCTATGCTCTCTTACACTTAGGCATGGGTGATTTATTTTAATTTATATTGTAAAAGTGTGCCACTTGTATGTTGACTTAGTATTAATTATTAGGACCTTTCTATCTGGTATCTGGAATAGATATGGATATTTTCTTCATGATAAAAATGTGTTTCTAATCTAAGTATATCATAATAATAATAAGTCTTTAATTATATATGTACAAATATTAATTATAATTAAAATAAAATAAAAATATATGTAAACCTTATATATATATATGTACAATATAGACCTTCCCGCTAGGGAGTTTAAAGTCTTTTAACGGAGACTATCCGGACCTAGTTGTAGAGTTCACGAGCCCTTGTCCTCCAGTAGTCCCTGTCCTTGGCTTTTCTGCTCCAGGTCGAGCCTTCCAGCTTCCTAAATATGTCGGCCCATCTTCTTTTCTGCCTCCCTCTTCTCCTTTTATTGTGAAGCGGAACACATTCGATAAGACGTTTCGCCCAGCTTGTGTCATTCTTCCTTAGAATATGACCTGCCCATATCCATTTCATTTTATGCGCATAGTTTATCATGTCTACGGCGGTCATCCTCTTTTTAAGTACTGTATGCCTTACCCTCTCACTTCTCCTTACGCCCAGCGTACTTCGCTCCATGGCCCTCTGGCACACTCCAATCTTGTTTTCCAGTGCTTTTGTGAGAGACCATGTCTGGCAACCATAAGTCAGTACTGGGACAATACAGCTGTTAAATACAATACTTTTTAAATCAGTACTAATGTTGCCCTTCATTATTGGTTTCAGGCTCCAATACTTCTTCCATGCTTTTGCAATTCGGGTTTGTATTTCCTTTGACTGCTTATCTTTGAAGGAGATTATTTGTCCTAGGTATATTACCTCTTCTGCAGTTTCAATTTCTGGGAAGAGTGATTTCAGCTTTTCAGTATTTTTGTTGGCTATTATTTTTGTTTTACTGGTAATCTAAGTATATATATATATATATATATATATAGTAAGTATATATATATATATATATATATATATATATATATATATATAAGTATATATATATATATATATATATATATATATATATATATATATATATAGTGGTGGAGAAATTATATCCAAAATCTGGAAAGGGTACAATTTAAAACACAACACTCAGTTTTATTTAACATTTCAATTTTTATATTTCATTTAGGGCCTAGGAGATTTATTCTGGTTTCGTTTTTTATGTTTGAAATATTTAGGGCGAAAATCGTCCCTAAAGAGTAAACGCGCGCCCTAAAGAGTAAACATATACCAATGGATGGAAATCCCGAAATCATATAAATATTTTATATATATTTATATATATATATATATATATATATATATATATATATACATATATATATACATATATATATATATATATATATATACATATATATATATATATATATATATATATATATATATATATAAATATATATAAAATATTTATATGATTTCGGGATTTCCATCCATTGGTATATGTTTACTCTTTAGGGCGCTAACAACCTTGACGATTTTCGCCCTAAATATTTCAAACATAAAAAACGAAACCAGAATAAATCTCCTAGGCCCTAAATGAAATATAAAAATTGAAATGTTAAATAAAACTGAGTGTTGTGTTTTAAATTGTACCCTTTCCAGATTTTGGATATAATTTCTCCACCACTCACCAATGAAAAATAACAAATTGGCATTTTAGTACTAATAACTCCATATAACTTATTATAGCCTGTCAGTTAATAAGTTGCCTTACCATTCGCCCGAGTATATTCGGGTGAATAATTATTCGGCTTCGTATGGCTTTTAGGGTACATACATATTATCTGCTTATTTGTGTAACTCTTATTTATAAATGTACGTACAGGACTTGATTTTAAGATACATCCAATTCCTAAGGTTTTACTTCTGATTCTATTCCTATAAAATGTGAAAATATAGCAACACCGAAGGAAAAATTACATTTCTACCCTTTTTCTTTGAAGAGAAGTGAAATATTGACTTTGAAGATCATTAGCAATGTTAGAAGATAAATACTGGCTGTTTATAGAAGCACCTTTAGTGTTTGTACTTGTTCGGAGTGAGTTTAGTTCGGTCTGTTAAGAAAAACATTTATAAAGCTGATAAAACACTTATCGGACGTGGTTCATTGCTCAAAGAGGATAAGCCCTTCTTGTGTGCGATAAGTGTTTATACACATCCTTTGTTTATACTTTTCATTATTTACTGAATAGTAGGATGAGAATTCATGAAGATCTTTAACCCATAATATTCCAAGCCTATTTCTACTGGATTTTTTCGACATTTTTCGTTATTTGTTCCTCTTAGACACTTAAAAGAATGTATAAAAACCAAAAACAAATAAATCAGCAATTATAGTTTAGGAGAAAAAAAATTATGCGTTTACGCAACTTTGGGAAAAGCTAGGCATATCAGAAAATAGCATAATTTTATTATAATATCTTTATTTATTTACGTTTTATATTTTATATTACTCTAAACAATATTTTATATAACTTTGACTTGGGTTGAAATCATAATTACAATTTTAAAAAAGTCCGTCACGCAGGAGCTGCATAACGAAGCACTTTCCTCAGAATTGGGTAGTGTCGAGTGCATTCCTGAATAATTTGCTTAAAATAACCTATATAGATAAATAAAATAAAAACATAAATAACACCTGTTTCAATTCAATTCAAACAGAGTACAAAGTAAATCCCCCCCCCTTCCGATAGACCGATTTAGTTCATTTTTACAACATTTTTTCCTTATTAGATACCCAGGACATATACCGCGTTTCGTTACAATACAGCAGAAATTACGACCGGTATGAGCAAATTAGTAATTTGGGTCCGGATTAAACCCCCCCCCCCTCCTAATGAACCGATTTAGTTTATCTTTACAACACATTTTTCTCTTTAGTTGACCAGAACGAATACCGAGTTTCGTTGAAATGCAACACAAATTATGGCTGGTATTGGCAAATAACTACTTTGGCTCCGGAGTAAACTAGGTAGGATCGATAAAGATTCGAAGACATTTTTCAAAAATTCCGTCATGAGTGCAACCCCAATAGCTACATTCCTTCGGAGGAAAGTGCTGAACTTAAATTGAGTCAAAAAATTATTTTTATGAAAATGTTGTGAGCCTTGCACCATCAATATCCTGCCTTCCTTCTTCCAAGATATAGCGAAAGAAACCATCTGATCGTCAGGTAAGATAATAAACAAGGAAGAATATGTCGCCAAGTCTAATCACAAACAATATTCATGTGCAGTAAATGTTAGCTGACTTTATCTGTGCAATGCTCAAAAAAGTTTCAGAAAAATAATATTTTGACTCAATTTATTTTTTTTTATTTGAATTATGTTTTCAACTGAAGCCAAAGTTACATAAAATATTGTTTAGAGTACTATAAAATTTAAAAAGTAAATAAATAACGATATTATAATAAAAACATGGTATTATCTGATTTGCCTAGCTCTTCCCAAAGTTGCGCAAACGCAACATTATATTCGCAGGGCCACAGAATTGCCATAAATATTTATGATCGAAATTACTTTTATTGGTTACATTTCTTATATGTTCAAGTAATGATTAGAGCAAAAAAAAAAAAAGTTGTTTAACAAATGCATAGATACTTTGGGCCAATTTCTAACACACTTCACAATTCAATATTTTTAGAATTATTAAAAAACAAAACAAAAAAGAAATTGCAAAACATTTTATTTGGGCCTAAGATTTTTTCCCTTTTCTTAAAGAGTTGATTTGTTAGAAAAAAACTATTCAAACTAAATTAAAATATTTATTAGCATGAGAAAAAAAATTGTGAACATAATGTTGCGGTTACACAACTTTGGGACGAAATGGGTTATGCGCAACACTTAATATATAGGCGGAAGTGAGCAAGGCCAAGTTCCGGCCTAATTATACTGTGTGTATATTACAGGAGGTATTAGAGCCGATTTTCGACCTCATAACTTTGAACCAGGTAAAGATACACTTATGAAATTTTACACAGATATTATTCTAATAATTGTAAGTAAAACTGGAAAGTTCATAATTCTACATTGAATGCTTTCTGAGATATAAGCGATCGAATATTGTAATTTATAGGACTCATAAAAATTATTAGGCACTCCCAAAAAAGCTAGAGACTTGAAATTTTGCAGGATGATAGACATTTGGGTGTTTGACTCCGCTTCCGGTGGGGGAGGGGGGGGGGCAGTTTTGTATTTGTTCCTTCGGAAATCCATCATTCCGCCCAAAACCCATGCTGTGGGGTATGAAATGAATCGTCTTTGTATGGAGAACCTATATTTGATGTTTAAAGAAACATTTGGATGCTATATATATATATATATACATATATATATATATATATATATATATATATATATATATATATATATATATATATAAATTTATACCACCGTTATTTTCGTGACCTATGGGTTCTGAAACGTGACATTTCTAGTCGGCACTTCTTGATTGCTTAATGAGGTCAACCTGATAAGCGAGAATGCGCTCTAAAATAGAAGCTAAAGGGCGAAACGCCAAAGACCCTGAACTTCCTAAGTTTTTATCATTTTGCTTGTTTGTAACAAATTTATATGTACATAGTTGTCTGTTCTCGCTCTATCGTCCTCAGAATAGATACAATTTTCATAAAAGTTGGTACAAAACTACGTTTTCTAAAACGAAATATAATGATCATTTACCGACTGTGCGTGAGTTGAACCTCCTAAACGGATTTAGTCCCTATGGGGGAAAAGAGGAACCGCGCAAAAAAGTATGGGTAAGGTTAAAGTTGCCAAAAAAAAAAAAAAAAAAAAAAAAAAAAAAAAAAAAAAAAAAAAAAAAAACTGAGACTGTTTTTGCAGAAAGCAAAATAGAGATGTGGTGGTACTTTTCTTGACGCATTGAAGGACGAAAAATGACTCACAGGAACTGCGTCATCTTAGCACGGTTCCGTTCAAACCTCTAGTGCAATTAGTAGAGGAATAGTAACAGTTATTGGTGGGGTTTGATATTTCGTGAAAAATATAAAATAAAATCGATTTTAGGCGCCATAACAGCGCCACTGACAGTATCATAAGCGGCTCCACCCACCTTCTCGACTTTCGCTCTCGGAAACACTACAACAATGTTTAACATTTTCGTGCACTTTTTTTACTGTAATATTCACGTTTTTGTGTTAAATCCAATTAAAATAAGCTACAAAAAATTAAAACGTTAGTTACAAAACCCGTTCAAAAGAGTAAAAATACAATTTCGAAGTTTCAAGTCCTTATTTGTCCGATTGACATCGCCCCAACAAAAATTACAACATAACTTTTTTTGTAGAGAATTTAGTAAACCTTTGACTTACTACATTTTTTAAACCGTTTGCACCGCACAGTGGGGCCAAACGACATTTCATGTTTCAAAATAGGCTAAAGCCTCCAAATCTTAACCGATTTCGATGAACTTTTTTTTTAAATGAAAGCTAATAACATTTTGAACAACTTTGTTGTTGTTTTCGACACAATTCTGATTGGTTGAAATTTTTCTTAATCTCTAAATGCTTTAATTATAAATTGGAGGTATTTACATCACTTTAATTATAGATTCTATATTTTATTATATAAGAAGACCGAATTCCCTTATAAATTCATTTCTTTGAATATGGGTTTAGGATTATTAAACGTCCATATCTAAATATCAGATAATCCAGGAATTTTAGATAATGACTGTGTCGAATGAATGTGTTACTTTTTAATCGTTTAATGCTTACATCAGATTACTCGTAAATAGCATAATTTTGTTTAATACTAGTATCGATTAAGTCTGCACTCTCTTCAAAACGTGTAAATCTTTCGACTTTTACTAATATCGACAACAAACAAAAATATGTGAATAACATTAATTACACAGGCAAACAAAAAAAAAAAAAAAAAAAGTAGTGTTTTCCAAAGACACTATATAATATTATTATGTATTTCGACATGCTGAATCCGAATCCGGAGTTTTTTCACCCCATCACGTCACGTTTAAGAGCATTTGAAGGTCAAATTTCGTATGAAGTCGTTAAAGAAGAAATAACTGGAACTTCCATGGTTTTGTGGGTCGCTGAATTCGAGGTCTGTTTCACCCCATCGGCGCAAAATAAAGGTAATTTTAAGGAAAAATATGTTGATTTTGCAAAAATGAATTTTTGACTGCATTTTTTTGCATAAAAAAACCTATTTGTCCTTGAAATTACCTCGATTTTGCACCGATGGGATGAAATGGACTCCG